>OX387371.1:1800000-2135000 GCA_947563465.1 Archips xylosteana
CTGCATTTCAGATGCCGCATTGGTTAAACCAAATGGCATACGCACGAATTCAAATAACCCTCGCTGAGGTACAATAAAAGCAGTTTTCTCACAGCTTCCTTTATCAGCAAGAGGAATTTGCCAGAACGCACTCCTAAAATCCAAAGAAGTCATATACCGAGCTCCACGAAGATTGTTAAGGATGTCTTGGATACGCGGTAACGGATAAGAATCGCGGATAGTGACGCTATTAAGTTTTCGACTATCAACGCAGAATCTAATACTTCCATCCTTTTTTGTGACCATTACCACAGGACTAGCCCATGGAGAGCGAGACGGACGAATAACTCCCATCTCTAACATTTTATCGATTTCCTCATTGAGGATTTTCAACTTAACAGGCGAAAGTGGGTAGTATCGTTGCCGAATTGGTGGACCGACGGTCTCAATTTTGTGGGAAAGCCACGAAGTACACCCTAGACCAATCTTTGCGGAAGAAATCTCTCCAAAGTAATCAATCGCGGACTGAAGACGAGCTTCTTGATCAGCGGATAAAACAGCACGTGGATGAATATAACGCGCTTCACTAACCTCAAGGGACTCTGCGTTAACATCGAGCGGGTGCGGTACGAAAAGCTTACCACTCGTTACATCACTAAAAGCTTTACACAATAAAGAAGTAAGTCCAAATTTATTCCAGAACTCAATTCCTAAAATAAATTGCGTTGGCAAACCATCGCTTACAAGACAAGGGTGAGCAAAACAAAACCCGTTAAAAGAAATAGGTATATTGACTCCACCTAAAATTGTAATTGGAGAATTATCAGCGGATACCACTGACGGGCGAATATTTTTACAAAAACTGATACCTAATCTTGACAATAAGGAAACATCAATTAATGACGCTTGCGCACCAGAATCAAGTAAGGCCTTCACATTCGACCCGGAAATCAAAAGTTCAACAAATAAACGATTATCAGAAGTATTGTTTACAACAAGAGGTGACAACGCTGGGCAAGACGTGTCACCGTGGATTAGTTTTTTGAAGAACTCTGAAAGCACTGTGGACAATCACGCGTTATAGTACCAACACGTTTACATTTAAAGCAAACGGCTTCTGTTATGTTAGGACACAATCGGAAGTGATGACCTGCAACATTACACTTAAGACAGACTACTGCTGCATCAGATTGAACAGGTGCCACGGAAAAACCTAAAGGTCGCTGACCCTGAAATGATTCAAAATTTTTCGCGATTTCCAGAAGCCCATCCAAATCGTCAATCAGATTGGTTGCAAGGCATGCATGATAACGTGGATGCAACCCATATTTAATTATCAGGAAGAGATTTTCCTCTGAAATCGGCACGCGCAGTTTTGCATTAAGATCTCGCGCACTAATGACGAAGTCAACAACAGACTGATCCTTCCCTTGCCGAAGTGCACGGAGTTGACTCTCGACTTTGAAGTCGTAATCGACCACATCAAAGGTTTTCAAGAACGCAGCCCTCAGATCAGCGTAGGATAATCGAGGATGTCTGATAGCTCGGAAATATTTAAGAGCGCTGTCAGCTAACAGTTCATGAAACCTCAGCACTACATACAACGGGTCGACTCCACGAGCAACTCCCTTTTCTTCGACGAGAGCAAAGAACTCGCGCACACATGTTTTACCGGTAAACACGATACCCCATTTGGTAAGTGATTCCCCTCTAACCGGTACATAAACTTGATCCGCAGGCGATGGTCTCATGTTCACTGATGTCGCGGAATCAAAATATTCCTCGTCGCGAAGATCAGGATTAACAAAAGGGTTCGAACTTGCACGGCCCTCTAAATATTCTGCGTCGTGAGACTCAGGAACTATGAACGGATTTGTATTAACCGAGTGGTTAAAAGACATGACTGACACAGAAAAGAGCAATCTACTAAGAGAATAAAACTAGAAGGAAAAAGAAAGAAAAAATATGTACAATGACCGAGAAACGGTCAGACCATCCCCCCACAAAAGAAAAAATAAAATAAAAAAAAATTCTTTTTTAGTTCGGGCGCCAATTTTTGTAGAGAAAAAAAAGATTCTACAAACTGTACAATATTTATTTGAACCAAAAAAACATTAACCAATTTTAACCAAAAAAATTTAACCAACTTAACCAAGGAAATTTAAAGGAAAAATACCGAAACAAATGAACGACGGGCTTTGCGTCTTTTGGAATTTTGAAAGGATATGAAAAAGAAATATTTACACGTAAAACCTAACTAAAAACTGTTGGAGAATGGGCCCCACTCGTCAACTTACAAAATGTATATAAAAAAAGCAGAAAATATCATATAAAAATTACACAAAAATTTTGAAGAAGGAATTCCGAATAAATTAAATAAAATGTTTATCGCTTAGCTGCCTTTTTGATGAATTTTCCAACGAAAAAGAAGTGAAGTGAGTGGTTTGGGGTGAAGGTGGAACTGTAAAAGAAATATAAACTGGTAGGAAATAGGCACAGTACGGGAAGAGAAGCGGTGGATATGGAAAATGATAAAAAAATACATACCCGCTAAAAACGGTTCCAACCAATTATTTTTTATAAACAGTTCTGATGGTCCAATTCTTCAAATGAGACCAAAAAAAAAAACCTTTATTATTACGTGGGACAGCCTTCAATATGGTCACGTTATTAATTCTTATCAAATAAAAAATAATCTTATTCGTCTTAGATTAATTCAATCGCTTGACAGCCAAAACATCAATCCAGTCGTGCAAAACTCGAAACCTTTTGTCTAGAACTTGTCTATTGACACTGACAAGGCGGCCAGGAACATTTCAATTTCGCGTGTCAAAAAAGTTCGTTACCGGCAGCGTAATGCTGCAGTAGGTATAGTGGTTAGATAATTTTATATAAGTACATAGTTTTGATTTTAATTTTGTTTTAGGTTTGCGGCGTCTAAGTGCTGGAATGACATCCCCCCTCCCATCCTAGGTGTGACTAGCAGGTACACCTTTGCGCGAATGTTTAAAGGCTATTTGTTGTCATTACAAAAACCTTAATTTCCTCTCCTTTCCAGCACCAAGTATTTCACAAAACTTCTTTGATCTTTTTATTGTCTCGGTGATTTCATTTTTCATTATTCAATTAAGTCCGCGCAGTATACTTGGCAGGTGAGGTATAGTATTTACATATGTTTGAGTGATTATTCTTTGCTTTTTTATAATCTACAAATTATTTATTTACGCATGTAGTCTTATGTAGCTATTAGTGTGCAGTTTATTTATTTATTTATTTATTTATCTATCTATACTTACAGCGATCCGGGTGTCACCAACGGTGCTGGCTGAAAATCAGCGCTAGGGTGCTATAAACGCCTCAGCATTATGCTGAGCCAGTGTCCGATTTGCAACCGCAATGACACATTCTATCTTTAGCTTTCGTGTTGTCTTTTGTTTTGTAAAATATTGATGATGTGTCTTGTGTTGTTGTAAATAAATGTATTTCTTTCTTTCTTTATTTCGATTTTGATCTAATTAAAATAACATTGCAGATCTGTTTGAAAAAATTACTTATACCTTGTTAAGTTTATTGCCAGATTCTGAAAAGGGTTTCTCCGAACCGGTGACAGATTCTTCGACATTCGTGCTTGTATAGCATAAATTGTTTAAAGAATTATTTTGACTTTAACTCAGAATCGGATTTACCGCAAAATTACGTTTAAAAACGAGTCATTATAAGTACGTAATGGAATCACGTCGAAAAACTATTATGACTTATGTTATCTTTTGTTTTGAAATGCAAATAGCGAACTGAGTCCGTTCGAAACTGAGTTTTAACGTTATACCAATTAAGTTCTTTTAAAAAACGTGCATTTTGACTTGAGCCCCTTTGATTTTATACGGTTGTTAATATTCTTACTTTGTACAAGATATTTTGATTTAGTTTCATTTACTTTAGTTGGGTTGTAAGGAGTGGATATTTTATTAAGAAGTAAGTTTTTTATAATAAATAAAATGCTTAGGAAAATAATATTATGAAATCGGACAAGTGCGAGCGGAACTTGAGTATAGAGGGTTTCGTACGATATATAGTTTAATAATCATGTTTTTTTTTTAAAGCTGATTTACGTTTTGCGGCTTATAAAATGTTTTCCTTTCATTTATTATTAAAAAAAAATGTTATGTATTTTTTTTAATTAGTGCTTTCGGATGTAAGATACCTAAATCTTTTAGATATCTATTACTAGCTGTTGCCCGCGACTCCGTCTGCAAAGAATTTGATATCACTATCCCGCGGGAACTATTAAATTTACCGGGATAATAACTACCCTACTTATCAGGGTCTCAAACTATCTTCATACCAAATTCCATCCAAATCGGTTCAGTGTTTTAAGCGTGAAGAGGTAACAGACAGACACGCACTCTCGTATCCATACTTCAAGACTATATTAATATTATGAATGCGAAAGTGTGTCTGTCTGTCTGTTACTTCTTCACGCTTCAACCGCTGAACCGATTGAAATGAAATTTGGTATACAGATAGTTGAAGTCCCGGGAACTGGACATAGGATAGTTTTTATCCCGGGAAATGACACAAAAAAATCCTGTAGGAGCCGCGATAAGCGACTTCCTCGCGGACGGAGTAGCGGGCGAAAGCTAGTTAATAGTATTACCAGCTGTTGCCCGTGACTCAGTCTGCGAAGAATAGGGGTATGAAAAGTAGCCTACGACCTATTCTCAGACCCACCAAATGCAGAGAAAAAAATTCATAAAAATCGGTCATGCCGTACCGGAGGAGTTCGATAACAAACACCGTGACACGAGATTTTTGTGCAGGTTGTTCGGCACATGGACTCTCAAATTTTTTTTCGGATATTTTTGGAGTTATTTTCTATCTTTTCACCCTTGGAACTTGGGTCCTAAGGGTCACGGTTTTGGAGATATGATTTTTCTAATGTTTTTCTCAAGTTCCAAGGGTGAAAAGATAACAATATCCCAAAAAAATTTGACAGTCCATGTGCCGAGCACCCTGTATATTAGATATTAAGTAGTACTCGTATGTTTATCAAAATAGTTAGTAGATATAGTTAAGATGTATGGTTTCAGTTTTTATAACTAAAGGCATTTTTCAGATGCAGATGCAGATGAAATTTAAATGAAGCCCTCGATATGAGCCAGCTAAGGAGAGGCGCCATCTTGCTATCTGTGTTATGTGAGTACCACACATGTATAAACATATAAGTATCATCATCATCATCATCATAGTCTACGACAGCGCCATCTGTTAATTATCGCTGTAACTTCCACCTCATTAAAGTAGTTTTTAGGGTTCCGTACCCAAAGGGTAAAAACGGGACCCTATTACTGAGTCTTCACTGTCCGTCCGTCCGTCTGACACCAGGCTGTATCTCACGAACCGTGATAGCTAGACAGTTGAATTTTTCACAAATGATGTATTTCGGTTGCCGCTATAACAACAAATACTAAAAAATAGAATAAAATAAATATTTAAGGGGGCTCCCATACAACAAACGTAATTTTTTTGCCGTTTACATAGATAATGGTACGGAGCCCTTCGTGCGCGAGTCCGATTTACACTTGGCCGGTATTTTAACCGACGAAAAAATCGGAGGACGTCGACGGGTATATATTTTTTTTTAGTTAGCTTAAACATTATTCATGTTGCTTTACCAATCGCGAGTTAGTTCTAGATCCAAGCCACAGATGGCGTTATTAGGTACTAATAGATAGAAGCGAATTTTTATTGTATCGAGACACTTTTATAAAATCATCCTAAGATCAAGAAGTTTTTCCCTCTCCACTCCTGCCATTTCTTCCACGAACGAACCATCATCACGACCGGATGGCCTAGTGGTTAGAAAACCTGACTGCGAAGCTTGAGGTCCCGGGTTTGATTCCCGGTTGGGGCAGATATTTGTGTGAAAAAATACGAATGTTTGTGTCGAGTCTTAGATGTTTAATATCTATTTAAGTATGTTTATCCGTTGCCTAGTACCCATAACACAAGCTTTGCTTACCATCGGGTTAGATCAATAGGTGTGAATTGTCCCGTGATACCTACCTATCATCATCATCATCAGCATGTAGGCATCAATCCAATGCTTGACTTGGTTCCTTACAGCTGATCTTTCTATGTGTTATATGTACCTATAGTCAGGGGGGTTTAGGTATGTTCGGCCGGCGCGCCTCCCGGGGAGGCGTATGGCAGTAGGTTGTCGGCAAAGAGTATTGTAATATTATATGAACAAGAGTGGCAACTCTATGGTCAAATATGCATATATGGAAGGTGCTGCCGCCCTACGGCTGGCTACTCAAGAACTAATGTGACGTATCTATAGATGTATACCTATCTATATGTATATGTTGGTAGTGATGTACAGCTATAGATATGCGTAACTTTAATTGATAGGCTAATTGCCACTATACGTATTTTAGCCGTCTAATTCAAATCAGCATATTATATGAAGTATAAGCGGCTAAACCCGATTTGCATTATACGGCTAAAATACGAACATTGGCAAGTGGCCTATCAATTAAAGTCCTTGACCGTACAATTTGGTACGCCATGGCCATGGCCGATGAATGACAACTGACAAGTTTGACAAGTCAACCAAGATGGCCGCTAATTTAGTTCTTCGTCCAAACACCTAACACCAAAGGTCGCTGTAGTCGCATGACAAGTGTGATATATGTAAGTGTGCCCTCCCTGGTTGTCCGTCGGGCTTCGGTTCGCACGCTAGCCGCGTCGCGCGTAATTAAGCTTCTTTTTTTTGTGATTTTTGCAACAAACAATGACTTCTAAACGATCTTATAAATAACTTACTTAATAAAGGTAGTTTACTGAATTAATACAACACTGTTACCTTTCATGATTTATATAATAAATAAATAAATAAATATTAGGGGACAATCTTACACAAATCGACCTAGTCCCAAACTAAGCAAAGCTTGTACTATGGGTACTAGACGACGATAAACATACTTATATAGATAAATAAATACCTACCAAATATCGGAGAGTGGAAACCCTGAGCCCTTGGTTTCGGATCAACGGTGCCCAACGGAATATGAACGCTCGTATCACACGATAAGTTTCAATTTCGCGTGCAAGCAGTAAGAGTGCGCAAGTTTTTATACCTAAAGTTGACGTTTGTTCGAGAGTGATCCTTCTGTGCGTTATTACTTTTACTTATTCTGTGCTATAGTTTCAGTACATTACGGTATAGGGTCCCGTAGGCACGGTGTCCCTAAAAGGGCACTCCCATGTAATTTACCGTTGTTTTCCCTACTAATTAGCTTAGTTGTCAAAACGCGTGAAATATTCACCACGCCCCGTCGTAAAACATGACTAACTACGAGGTCATTAGGTTAAATGTTTACATTGTACTATGATAATGATAATTCATGATATTATGGGTCATACATAACCTGACCATTTTTTAGGGTTGCGTAGCCAAATGGCAAAAAACGGAACCCCTATTTATTTATTTATTTATTAAGTAAAACAAAATTTACACAGTATTACAGCTGTAAGCCAATTCACTGGAAAATTCAATTTAAACATTTGAAATAAGGAAATAAAAGCATAATATTATACATTTAAGGAATAGACAACAATCCACTTCCATCCATCGCCTCAGAGAACCTCAGACATGAGCGACAGACTTCGGCCCATTGACTTGCAAAGAGGTCAGATTCGGGTGCTGATGACAGAAGCGAGTTGAGGCACGTTAGTGCACGAATTACATGGATTCACACAAATTCATTCGAATTACACTTATGGATTCGTTATGTCTGTCTGTCTGTCCGTCCATATGTCACAGCCACTTTTTTCCGTAACTATAAGAACTATGCTGTTGAAACTTGGTAAGTAGATGTATTCTGTGAACCGCATTAAGATTTTCACACACAAATAGAAAAAGAACAATAAATTTTGGGGGTTCATCAAACCCATACGTGTGGAGTATCTATGGATAGGTGTTCAAAAATGATATTGAGGCTTCTAATATTATTTTTTTCTAAACTGAATAGTTTGCGCGAGAGACACTTCCAAAGTGGTAAAATGTGTGTCCCCCCTGTAACTTCTAAAATAAGAGAATGATAAAACTAAAAAAAATATATGATAAACTTCCACCGAAAATTGGTTTGAACGAGATTTAGTAAGTAGTTTTTTTAAATACGTTTGGGAAGCAACCTGCGTGGATACCCTAGCCCCTTCACACCTTCAGGGTACAACAAAAAAAGCTGGCGCAGCGGCTGAAGCGGCCGAGAGCAGGAAAGTATTAAAATACCAGGGTCTCGGTTCAGCTTACAATTTTGTTGCTGTCGGTTTTGAGACCCTGGGTCCTTGGGGTCCCGGCGCACACAACTTAATTAAAGAAATACAAAAGCGTCTGGTCGACACCACTGGAGACCAAAGGGCTGGCAGCTATCTCTCTCAACGAATCGCCATCGCCATTCAACGAGGGAATGCTGCCAGCCTTTTGGGTACGATGCCACGGGGGCCTTTTTTAGACTTAGTCTAGTAGTTTTTAAGTTAGATATTTAGTTTATAGTTTTAATTATTGTTAAGTAGGTATTGTTTATTATTATTAATAATAAATTGTGATGTAATGACTTTAAAAATACGTCCAAAATCGTAAACCGCAATTTTTTATAGATACGGAACCCTTCGTGCGCGAGTCCGACTCGCACTTGGCCGGTTTTTTCATTCCTGTCTTATTTTTGCAATGGTTTGATATCACGAATAAATGTTTTCTTTCTTTCTTTCAATTGTCCAAGTGTCTAAAAATAACTGAAAACTGAAAAACAGATGAAGAAGGTGTTTAAAAAATCCACAATTCTATGTTAATTGAATAAAAACGTCAACGCAAAGAATTCAGAACCGGAGCAAATTGTAAAAATACACAGAAACGTTTACGGAATACTTTAGTTGAATAGAAATGGGAAAGATTTTCATTTATGTAAAACGATTAGGCAGGCGATTTTTGGAGTTTATTTTTAAGATTTGATTTTCAAAGGCACGAAACGCTCATTTTAGGTGTCGGGCTACTATTAGCAATTTTAATAGATCTTATTCAGAGGGTCCTGTGTAGAAAAACGGCAAGTAATTAATAAAAAAATAGTTTATTAAAAGAAGGTGTTTTATACAAAAATGTTTACCGTTTGTCCCACACAATGCCTGTCACGTGGCAACCAGGATTCAGGATTAGTAAATTTTGCAATGCCCTCCCAGGACTATCGTACTCTTAGGCGGGCTTGCGCGGACCTGGGTTGGCCACTTAACTCCGAGTTAATTGCTAACCCAGGGTTAACAAGTGTCAAAATGTATGGAACTGTCATTCTTAACCCAGGGTTATTTAATAATTTAATTTTTATGATATGCAAATAAATGAAATGATATAATTTATTGCGTTATCTGTACGCCAAGTTTCATTTAAATTCATTTAAAATATCAGTAGAGATTATTATCAACTTCACACTCCACACGATTCGAATAAAAATGGTTCTTTGAGGTATTCTAAAAATCAAGCGCCACGAAACCACTTTTATTTATTATTTACCTCCGCCATATTGTGCAAACATAAAACTCTAGAAACCGTTAAAAGTAACCGTCACTTATATAAAGTTAAAAATGCTTCTGACAGTTTAGACTTTAGAGCCAAACTTAGCGTTTGAACGTAGAACACTTAAGGAGCGGTCAAGCACGAAGTGTTTACGGTACATATTTTCAAAAATCCAGAAGGGAACCGCAGCTTTTAGGTATAAGGGGTATTTTTATAGTAAATATTTAAAAGCTTATGATATTTTTAAGCAATGTATACTAGCGAAGGGTGCAAACACTTTTTCGACGACTGTACCTACTGTTATCTACAATATGGAGTATTTAAACAATGTTAAAAGCTACAATAAAGACAAAAAGACGACGTGCAAATACGTTTAATTATGTTCTCGCTGCTGAGATGAAAAGTTGTACTTACCTATGTGTTACACGAGATCAAAGTTTTTTTGCATCTCGTGTGTTTGAATCCCACGCGTACTCAGATTTCTAACTTAGAATCACTCGCTTACGCTCGTGATTTAATTGTAGAATCCTTCGCTTACTTGGGATTCAACACTCGCAGAAAAAAACAATTTTGCTCTTGTTGCACAAATAACTATTACTAGAATCGCGTCTTTGGATTTTATTTTATGGTAACTATTTAATTATTGGAACGATGAAGAAGTAAATTGTTTAACTACGTACAAAGCAAACTCCTCCAAAAGTTGTTCAAAATGTGCACGATTAAATCCAAAGTAAAAAGAGAAATTAAATAAAAACTTTGCTAAAAGAGATACTTGACGTTGTTACACTCCGAACAGGCGTCTAAAAGGCCTAGCCTAACACATTACAATTGCAAAGCGGCCATTTGCTTTTTTACGCGCGGCCATCTTGTCTTCGTTTTGGCGCGCATTTGCGTAGGGTCGCCACGGTTCGCGAGTTCGGGGAACTTTCTTAAACTTTGTCGGTTGAAGCAAGCTTTTTATTTTGGATCTTTTTGTCGCTAAGAGTGAACGGAAAAGTAGAACTAAATGTAAATATTAAAGGGGAATGTTTTCCTGACAAGCTAAATAATCATCATCATCTTGATCATCCCTGCGTATATACTTACTAGCTGTTGCCCGCGACTCCGTCTGCGATGAATAGGGATATAAATAATAGCCTACGACCTATTCTCAAACCTATCCAACATAGACAAAAAAAAACATAAAAATCAGTCAAGCCGTTTGGATGAATTCGACACCAAACACCGTGACACGAGATTTTTATATATACTAACCTTAAGAAAATAATTGTTACTAACACAAAAATGGATCCTAGTTATCTCAATAAAGAATCATTAATATCAGACATTAATATCTAAGGCGTACTATAAAATTAATGACTATATCATGGACAGGGATGTTTGGAAATAATTCCGATCCGCATTGGCAATCCCTAGTCTCAAATAGCGTATCTACCGTGTTAAAAAAATTTAATTGTATTAAATACTTTAGATGTATGTAATTTAATAACAATGTAGATCTGATTGGAAAAAATATACCTTATTGAGTTTCTTGCCGGTTTCTTCTCAACAGGGTTTTTCCGAACCGGTGGTAGATTCTTCGACGTTCATAGGAGCATCAAATTGATGCCTAAATTGAATAAAGAGTTTTGACTTTGACTTTGACTTTGATTATTATTATATTTCCTCTCCTATTTTCAATCGTCCTCAACAGCAGCCTTTCCTCCTATACCAAATCCGAAACCTCTTCTTTCGTTCTGCAAAAAAGAAGTTTAAAAGCGACAGTCCCCGCTATTTCGAACACAATTGTCACCCCAGCATGTCATATAATCGGGGCACATTGAAATTCATTCGCTTTTTATCACTTCAGCGTCTTTAGGATACACCCCCATTGGCACCTCTTGAACCACTTCGTTGTTTTAAACTCACAGTTTTATTCGTATACTTAAGAGTTCGATTTTATTAACTACTAGCTGTTGCTCCCGACTCCGTCTCCGAATAGGGGTGTATAAAATATCCTACGACCTATTTCTCAGACCTAGCAATTATTAACAAAAAAAAACCATAAAAATCGGTCAAGACGTTTCAGTGGAGGTCGATAACAAACACTGTGACAAGAGATTTTTATATATAGAGAAGACTAGCTGTTGGCCGCGACTCTGTCTGTGAATGATTCTTTAACGCTGTGCCACGAGAACTGTGCAATTTTCTGGGACAATAGAAAGAAAGAAAGAATGAAAAGAAAACATTTATTCATGATAAGTATCAAACCTTTTCAAAAATGACACAGGAGTAAATAAAATGCGCATATCACGAAATCGTCCCAAATTAGCAAAGTGCCGATCTTGCGAACGGCGCTGACCTACCTTTGGGACCATCACGTCATCCATTCAAAAAACAACAAACAAAGTGAAACTCTAGTTATGTCATTGCCAGGGTCTCAAACTAACTAGGTATACCAAATTTCAACTATAAGTCGGTGTCTACATCAGGGATGTTATGGATATCATGTTTCGGATCTGGATACGGATATGGATATAGGAATAAAATTATATCGGTTTCGGATACGGTTACGGATAAGTAATTATTTCGGATTATCCGTTAGTTTCGGATAGTTTCGGTTACGGATATTAGATTGAAGTAAAATATAAACACAAAATTAGCATTTTTTTTTGTTAGATACGCCAGTCAAACGAACTAGTGGGTCACCTGATGTTAAATGAACACCACTGTCCATAGACACCCGCAGCGCTTTACACGATGCCAGTGCGTTGTCGGCCCTAAAGGAGAGGTAATAGGGGAAGGGGGAGAGGGAGGGGGAGAGGGAAGTGGTGAGGTATTGGGCCCCCGGCACTCTCACTGACCGTATAGGTAACGCCACCAGAGTTGAGGCCACGCACACAACCACATCTCGTGTAATGACAGCGGGATTTTGACGTTGTGTTGGCGTTTAACGTCAAGCAAGCAGGATTACTGCTGCTTCACGCCGGTGTTCTGTGAGAGGGTGGTACTGCCCCGGACGAGCCGGCCCATTCGTGATGCAGCGGCTAGCTACAACATGGCTCTACCACTACAAAAATAATGCATGCATGCATGCATGTAATAATTTGGTTTTATTTATAGGTTTTATCTATGTAGTCTATGTTATCATTTGGTATTAAAATCACTATTGAGACTCCGCCCTTATACGAAACTATCCGAAACTTGTGAAACGGATACGGTCACGGTTACGGATATATTTTTATTTCGGATATCCGATAGTTTCGGTTACGGTTACGTGGCTCCAAGTATTTAAGTGGTACCAGATGGACACATTTTGGCATTTACAATATTAGTATTTGCTATTAGTAGGTACGCCCCAGCATTATGCTGAGCCAGTGTCCAATTTACAACCACAATGACACTCTATCTTTAGCCTTCGTGTTGTCGTTTTTGTAAAAATATTTATGTGACTTGTGTTGTTGTAAATAAACGTGTTTTCTTAGGGCTTTAAGCTGATAGGTATTTCAATAATTTAAAACTTCATTGTCGATAGTACTCTGCCAACATAACTCGCGAAATCACTACCAACTTTAAGAATAAATTCTGATCTGAATGTGACGTGTAAAGACACCTTTAGCCGCCATCTTGCCCGCCATTTTGAGTTTGCGAACTTTCACGTCACAAATCATTGTAAGCTGCATTTTATGTTCAAATTTTTGCATAGAACCTAAAGGTTCATTTGTTTTCTACGATTTTAGAAGTTAGGTGTTTATGTGGATACTTTGTACAGACCACATTTGAGCTGTATGGGTGCTCAAAAATGTCTGAATAAATAAATAAAACGTAGGACGATTGACACTGATTGACCTAGTCCCAAAGAATGTTCAAATATTTGCCCCGACGCGGGAATCGAAGCCGGGACCTCAAAATAAAAAACCGGCCAAGTACGAGTCAGACTCGCGCACCGAGATTTCCGTACAAATTTTTAGGTGTTTCAAAATATACACCGTAAACAGCCGTAACTATAATAATCCAGTGTTAGCAGAACCCTAAGCTTCTTCTAAGTAAAATGTACGCAATGTGAGATCATTTTATATTGGTTAGGCAGGACCCCCTGAATAAAAAAAAAATCAAAACGTTTATTCTGCAAGTAGGCCGCAAAGGGCTCTTTTACATGTCATTTTTTTTAAACTACCAGCGCTTTCGTAAGGACCATCATTGCCAAGAAGAATGCGCCGCAAGAAACTTGGCAGAAAGTCATCTTTTCAAATTAAAATATAATAAATTACAAATTAAAAAAATGATACAAATATAGAATTAAGTAAATAAAAAAAATAATTATATAAAAAAAACAATACAGGGATGTATTGGGTCCCTTAGTTAAAAAACTAAAACAATACCTACATCTTAACTATATCTACGTTAAGTGGAAGTGTAGAATGCTTCCACCGTCAAAAAAAAAATTAAAAAGGAAAAAATAAAAAATAAAAATATTGGAGATGTCTTCCAATGTCACAATAATTAAAAATGATTGTGTTAAAAACACATTTCAGGTCAAGTAACCATTAAACTTTTGGATTCCAAAGGCAAACGCTTACGCCTGCCGCCCCCAAAGTTGGCTCAATATAATTAGATTTTTATTATTTGTTGTACTGGCCACAATAATACATCGATGAAAATTTCAAGTCTCTAGTTAACGCCATTATAAAGATCGAGTTAAATTTTCAAATTTATTTTATTTTTAGTGTTTGTTGTTAAGCGGTAACGGAAATACATTTCAACTGTCTAGCTAGCTATCACGGTTCATGAGATACAGCCTGGTGACAGACAGACAGACAGACGGACGGACAGCGGAGTCTCAGTAATAGGGTCCCGTTTTTACCCTTTGGGTACGGAACCCTAAAAATCAAAACGGTCATTCTGCAAGTACTTAGGCCGCAATTTGCACTTTTACATGTCACTTTTTTAAACTACATAGGTACCAACGCTTTCGTAAGCACCAGCATTGCCAAGGAGAATGCGCCGCAAGAAACTTGGCAGAAAGTCATCTTTTCATCAAAGTTATCATCATGAGTATCATCATCATCATCATCATTTCAACCTCATAGTCAGGTTCTCTAACCACTGGACCATTTTGGTAGTCAAATATAGCTCTAGGCACATGAGAACGTGCGACATAGTGCCGTCTCAGTGGGACAATCAGGCCGCCAATCGACTGGAGTGGAGGTCTCAGGTGAAGATCAAAATCCACGATTTCGAACTGAGACGGCGCTGTGACTTAGATGCCAAGCGTGACAATTTAAAAGCCCGACCACCTGCGGCAATCAATCTATCTAATACCTTTAAACGAGCAATTCTTGTATATATATATATATATATAATCAGGATCTCGGAAACGGCTCCAACGATTTCGATGAAATTTGGTATGTGGGGGTTTTCGGGGATGAAAAACTGATCTAGCTATGTTTCATTTTCAGAAAATCGCTTTTACTCGTGTTTTCCGGCTATTTTTGTTTGCATTAGAATATAAAGCTAAATTTCGCCGACTTCGAGCAGATCATAATGGCACATTAGAAATCGGGCGGTCGCGGATCCAGCCGACCTCGGTTCGATTCCACGTTTTATTTCAAGATTTTTAGTTTTTTTTTTAAGTTTATTTTTCATGAGAAAACGTCAAGTTTCTTCTTTTGTGAGAAAAAGTTACTTTTTTGTAAGAAAAATTATTATAGGGAACGTGCAGTAACTATAGGCGGAATCACTAATGCGACAGAAGAGACACTATGCGGACAGTAAAACAAACTTATTAAGGTAAAACATTCAAATTGATGGCACCCTTATGGCACCAGTTGGCAGCACCGTCTATGTGCACGTTCCCTATTGGGAGCACAGAACAGGAAAAGCCGGTTGTCTGTAAAGTCGGTTTACGCACGATAGTTTAACGTGACTCACCCCCCCCCCCCCCCCCACCCCCTCCGGTGTTTTTGTCAAATATCTTGAAAACAGAATCAGAATCAGAATCAGAATCAGAAATTTTTATTATCATAGCTGTTACATAATTAACACTTAACATAACATATAGAGCCAAACAGAACAGCCATGACTCGTCATAGTGGATTTAGGATACATTATATTATTAAAACACAAAAAAAATCATTGAAATGTTAATCGGTATTATAATGATAATTTTAGTAAGCACATAAGTAATTATAATATATTCTACTTGTATTTTTATCAGGGAGGTCTAATGTTTATCAAATTTACTATAATCATTGGAAAGATATTCCTTAATGCTATATATCGTCTTATCCCGCAGTAGCGCTCTTACTCGGAGGCGGAACACGGCATCACTCTTGATAGCTTTTACTGCGTAGGGTAATTTATTGTACAGGATTCGTCCCATTGCTTCTGGGGTTTTCTTTGACAGTTTTGTTTTATTCGGAGCCACAGCAACAATATTAAGGCAGTCTTTGGTCACTCTGGGATTATGATTAGCTCTTATTTTAAATAAGTTAATGTGAGTTCGAACATAAAGTATTATCTCGAATATGTACACCGATACGGATGTCAATATGTCCTGTTGATGAAAGTGATCTCTACAGGATTCCTTATATGCAGCGCCCACAAGTAACCTGAGTGCTTGTTTTTGCATTTTTAACACCCGTTCATTATCCGATGAACAACCCCACAGGATGATGCCATACGATATAATAGAATGAACGTATGCATAGTAGCTTTCTTTTAGACTGTCTTGGGATACTAGTGGTTTTAATTGTCTTAGCGCAAATATACCCTTGGCCATCTTTGAACATGTTAAGTTGATATGCTGTTTCCATGTCAGTGAACTATCCATTTGAAAACCCAGCAATTTCACATCTTTAACTGTTTGTGCTGTCTGATTGTTGCTTAGGATGATGCTGAGAGTCATTTTAGAGGGGCTTGGATTGAAAAGAACAATGCTCGTTTTATCTGTATTCAGCTTAAGGCCGTTAACTTTAAACCATTCCTCATAACAGCACATGATCGAATTTATCCTTGTCTGGAGCATGTCATAATTAGCCGCTTTCACCATTATTGTTGTGTCATCAGCATACAAGATCATTTCGCAATCCATACTTAAATGTGATATGTCGTTTAGGAATATTATAAATAATACATTTCCCAAGGCTGATCCCTGAGGCACCCCTATATTAGAATCCAGAGATGATGAGCGACATCTTTTACCTTTTATCTTAATCTCGACTGTCTGTTTTCTACCGGAAAGAAAAGATTTCAGCAAATTTAGACTCAATCCACATATCCCATACATTTCAAGTTTTTTAATTAGTAATGCATGGTTAACTGTGTCAAACGCTTTCGACAGATCTAGAAAGATTCCGGCCACTTTTTCTTTCCTTTCTAGGCAACTAGTGACATGCTGAACAAATTTGTGCGTCGCTGTTGTGGTGGATCGCCCCCTCCTGTATGCGAATTGAGTATCAGACATACTGCCACTTTTTTCCACATGTTGTATTATGGCGTTGGCCATTATGGATTCAATTAATTTGGATATGGTGGGCACAATTGTTATGGGTCTGTGTGATTCAATTAAAGCCTTGTCTCCCTTTCCCTTATAGATTGGACATAATCGCGTTTTCTTAAGTGAGTCAGGGTACACGTCTGACGTAAGTATTTTATTTATAAGGAAGGTTATGTGTTCCTGAAAAATGCTCAATGTTCCATATAGAAATTTTCCCGATATGTCATATATATCTAACGTATTTGAAAGTGCTATTTTATTTTTTGCTAATTTCATCAATTCGCAACTATTAATGCATTCAAATTGAAATTCAGGTTGTTCACAGGATATGTAGTCACTAGTGAATTTTAATGCTTTAGATACATCTGGTTTACTGTTAATAGCCAAGTCAGTTCCTATTTTATGGAAGTAGGAATTAATGTAATCGGCTATTTTACATTCTTCAACCGCTTTGCCGGAGCCATCAATTAAATTCCAGGTTGATTCTTCTATAGCTTTATTGGTTTCTTCTTTTATAATGCACCATATCTCTTTTTTAGGGTTATTTGTGTACCTTAATCTATTTTCCAGGTATTCCTTTTTACTTTCTCTAAGTTCAATATCTCTCTTGGTTTTAATATTTTCAATGTGCATTTTGAAATCTACACCCGGGTACTCTCTTTGAATTAACTGTAGATCTTCTATATCTTGCTGTATTTTTATTGATTCGTTAGTTATCCACGGTACTATTTTGTCAATTTTACGCTTCTTTACTCTTAACGGAAAATAATTTTCAAAGTTGTAGATGAACTTATTAAGAAAACTATTAAAGGTATTATCTACATCATAATATGTAAATATGCTTTTCCAGTCGTATGATAACATTGCCACTACAAAATCGTGAATTTTTTCATCTGTGTAGTAACGTTTCTCCGTATACAATTCTTGCAAACTAGATTTGTTGATCTGAAATCTAACTTGTTGTGCGTCATGATCAGAAATTCCACGGTGCATCCTACGGCAAAATCAATGAAATTTTCATCCCCCTTTAATACCCCCGCGCTCCCTCCCCCGCATCCCTTCCCCGCAACCCCTCCCCCCTCTCACCCCCCCCCACCCCTCCGGTGTTTTTGTCAAATATCTTGAAAACGGTGCATCCTACGGCAAAATCAATGAAATTTTCATCCCCCCCTTTGAGACCTCCTGAACCCCCTCCCCCGCCACCCCTCCCCCGCGCATATATAATCAGGATCTCGGAAACGGCTCCAACGATTTCGATGAAATTTGGTATTTGGGGGTTTTCGGGGATGAAAAATTGATCTAGCTTGGTTTTATCTCTGGGAAAACGCTTGGTACCGAGTTTCTGCCCGAGCAGAGCTCGGTCGCCCAGGTACTTATAATTACGTAAACGGTGTGCTCGTATGCCCGCGTTGTATGAGGATCCTGTCCAATAAAGTTGGATACGTGAGCCACTTGCGAGCGCATGATCGACATGAACGGAATTGAAGCTGTTGCCATGGTCGAAACCGGCCGGATCGGATCATCATCATCATAGCTCTAGATAGGGAGATATGGAGGTCAAGACGAGCCTTTGCCAAAAAGTGCCAAATAACCGTTTATCAACACCCACAAGCGTATCAACTAGTTAGAAACGTTCTACGGAGCGCAGTTAAGCCCCCCTAAGCGCTACTCCCTTACATTTGTCAATCTGACCTAAAAATTAACAATTAAAATTCCTAAGGAGTATTATGTGCATAGAGCTCGCAAGGAACAACCAGTTCAACGGTGTTTAAACGCGCGGTTGTTTTACGGATGAAGTTTGTTGATAGATGGGTCGTATACACAGGTATAATCGTATCGTATATAATTGGAGTGCGGAGTTTAACTCCATTGAGATAGGACGCGCCAACGAGCTACGGAGCGCATAACCAGCGTACAAGACCCCTGCCTTACGGAGTTTAGCAACGCGGCCAGTGTCTTTGGCGTTGGACGACTCCGGCGCAGCGACCAGTGATTCAAGACCCATTGCTTACGTCTGAAGTACGGGCGGCCGGTGTCTCGCACGACTGGTGTTGGTGCTACGAGTAATTATACCCTCACAATTTTTTGTTGTAAACAAACGAAATATTAGAAAATTTTTATTATCTAAAATGACTAACCATTGCGCTGCTTGCCGCAAAGAAATTAAATCATCACAATACTTTGATTGCACTAAATGCAAGGACAAATATCACGCTGTATGCCTGAACATCTCTGATTTTAAGAAAGTCTCGGAAAGCACGAAACTAAGCTGGGTATGCCCGGCATGCCAGAGTAGGGAACCAAAAACAGGCAACTCAAACACACCAGTTAGGACAACCGCAACCGTCAGTTCCGACGAGACTAACTCACATGTGACTTTTCGTCCACAAAACCGCAAGTCGCCCCTACTAGTACCGACCCCGCAGCCGCTTACGGCCGCGGCTAACCCGTCGCCGCCCGCGGCCACCGTGCCTGCTGACCTGGGGCAGGATACTATTTCGATGCGTGAGCTTACTTCTGAAATCAGACTACTGCGCGCCAGTGTATTTGAGATGAAAGAGGAATGCTCCGAGATGAAGGAGCAATTGAAGACCCTTACTGTGAGAGTAACTCAGTGTTCAATGCGCCTTAACGATTTTGATGACAGGCTCATGCAGTGCAACTCAAGAATCCAATTGCTGGAGCAACAGGCAGTCGAAAATGTCTTTCTTAAGGAACAGGTGTCACTCTTGGAAAACCAATTGCTTAGCCAAGCTCAATCTTCACTGCGCAACGACATAGAAATCCTAGGTGTAACTGAACATCCCAATGAAAATCCACATCACATCGTCTTGACGACAGCCGCAAAAATTGGTGTCAAGCTCTGCGAGGAAGACATTGACTACGTCAGTCGAATGGGTCCACGGTCTGGTGGGAACAAGCTGGCGGGAGCGGAGGAGGCAAATAGGCCCCGGGCCATAGCCGTGCGTTTTGTGCGTCAAAATAAACGCAAGGAGTTCCTCAAAGCTGCTACTGCTAGGCGTAATCTGAATACAAAAGATATTGAAGTGGATGGAGTCGCGCGTAAATTATTCTTTAATGAGCGGCTTACCAAGGCGAACAGGAATTTATTTCGTCAAGCTGGGATAAGTCTAACGACAACTGTCAGTCATTGGAAATATTTCTCAGTGTTCCACCTCTGACCCATTTTTCTAACTACAATATGCTTCGTTATTTGTCTAACTCTGACTCACAATTCTCCTTACATCAACCAAATACACTATTCACAAGCCCACAGGGACATAAACTCCTTCACATATATATAGATACCTATTTCAATAAAAACATAATCAATAAGTCTAGTAAACAATTTAAGGTGAGCTACCTGTTCTTTCAGTTCATAACTACAATACATATAACATGTTTGTTTTCTGTACATTACCGTATATCCTTCTTTCAATATGGCGAATGTAGCTAGTGTACTTGAGGAAATCGACGATTCATTTGCTATAAAGTGTCATAGAGTGAATGCGCCGGAGGAGTGTAGTGATCTATTATCAAAGTCCAATGCCAGAGTTCTAACGCTTAACATAAGAAGTCTTCAATGCCACTTTACCGATTTACTGGTGACCTTGAGGAGATTATCTGCTGACCTTGACGCAATCATTTTAACAGAGTGCTGGCTGAAAGAGGATGGTGTTATCCCCCAAATTGAAGGTTATGTTTCTTTTGCTACAAACGAGTTGATTAATCAGGCAAGTGGTGTGGTTATATACGTCAGAGATCGCTGGGTCTCCTCGGTAGTTGAAACAAGCTTTCAAGACGCGGATTGCTTAGTAGTACGTATATCGCAGCTTTTTACAATAATCGGTATTTATCGGTCCCCTTCGTTTAGGACGATTACAAATTTCATGGCATCACTTAAGTCAGTATTAACAGCCGTAGCTAATGATCCATGCATAATTATGTATGGTGATATAAACATCGATCTAATGCTGGATAGCGTGTCTTCCTCTGAATACCAGTGTCTCCTCGCCGAGTTCGGCTACTTATCAGCCGTAAATAAGCCAACTCGTGGCAGTGCGTGTCTCGATCATTTTTTCGTATCCTCTAAAACCAAGATTATTGTGGAATCAATAGTATGTACATCTACAATTACTGACCATGATCTGGTTCTCACAGGCCTTGCTGCTACAGCTCCTCCGTGCAAAGATCCTGTTAAATTTCGTGTCATCATTAATCACGATGCTATCGAAGGTGATCTGGCTAGGCAGGATTGGTCCGCTGTTTTAAATGAACAAGATGCCTCCAAATCTGCCAATGCATTTGTGGAGACGATTGGTACCATAATGAACAAGCATAGTCGTAAAGTTAAGCTAAAAAATCTAAAGTCTCCAATTAAGCCGTGGATGACCCATGGTCTTGTGAAATGCTCCTTTCACAGAGACAAGCTCCACGCAGATTCTAGAAAAAATCCTAACGATTTCTCTTTGCTCAGAAAGCTTAAAAATGAACATGATGGGAACAAAATTATTACGAATAAGAATAATCCAAAAAAGCTCTGGGAAACTATAAAGGATATTACACACTCCAACCCTACGAGAAGTAAATCTGACACTTTGTGTTCGACTAGCAGCTCCATCAAGGAGTCTCTAAATTTCTGCAACAACTACTTTGCAACGATTGGACAAGCACTTTCTGAGCAAATACTAAAAAACCTTGGTGTTTCACGTGGCCATCTCGCCTCAATGGCTAAAAGCGGTAGTTCCCCTGCTAATTCCTTTTTCTTGCACCCAATAACTAACGCTGAATTGGAGAAGCTAATTTACAATTTAAAAGACAACAGTTCCCCGGGTTTAGATGGAATCACAAACCAACTTATCAAAAAGAACAAAAAATCATTAATTACTCCTTTGACACACATTTTTAACTGTAGTCTTTCTACTGGTGTCTTCCCAGAGATTTGGAAAACTGCCGCAGTGACCCCAATTTATAAGGGTGGAGATAAAAGCTCTCCGACTAATTATAGGCCTATCTCTCTTTTGAGCACCTTGTCTAAGTTGCTTGAGAAAATTGTCAATCAGCAACTAATCAGTCACTTGGAGACCAATAGGATCTTGTCAAACAATCAGTTTGGCTTCCGTAGAGGCAGATCGACTGAAGACGCGGTTACCTTACTGACAAATATTGTTTCAGGACAACTGGATAGGAGTCAGAAAAGCGTTGGTATTTTCCTTGATTTGGCCAAGGCCTTTGATACAGTCTCTGTGCCGATCCTTTTGTCAAAACTCGAAGCGACTGGAATACGAGGCCTTGGCCTTGAATGGTTTCGAAGCTACCTGACCAATAGGAAACTGCGTGTCAAAATAGGTACAGCAATAAGTGACGCTGCTGCTATATCTTTCGGGGTCCCACAAGGCAGTATCCTAGGTCCTACTCTATTTTTGCTTTACCTAAATGATTTATCCACCCTTCAAATAGAAAATGCCGATATGATAAACTACGCTGATGATACTGTGATAATCTTCCATGGTTCCACCTGGAAAGACGCCTTCAAAGCTGCACAGCGAGGGCTGTCAATTACCACAACGTGGCTAAATAACAATTTATTAAGTTTAAATTGTGCGAAAACCAATTACGTCTGCTTTTTCAAAACAAACGCGTCGTGTCCTCCCACTGAAACCAGTCTAGTATTGCATACCTGCACGAATCCCACTAATTGTTCCCAATGTTGCAATATCAAGCGAGTTCAAACAATGAAGTACTTAGGTGTGGTGGTAGACGAAAAACTCAGCTTCCATCAGCATACACAGATCATGTCAAAAAGAGTGCGGAAGTTGATTTACACCATGAAACTTCTCAGAAATGTAGCTGATAACGATATATTGAAAACTGTGTACCTCTCACTATGCCAATCAGTTCTCTCATATTGTATCTTGGCCTGGGGTGGCACGACATCTTCTTCGCTTGTAAATCTCGAGCGTGCCCAGCGATCAGTGATTAAAGTAATGCTTAAAAAGCCAATTCGTTTCCCTACAGTCCAACTTCTAAAAGAGGCGCAATTGCTTAGCGGTAGGAAACTATACCTAGTCAAAGTAGTCACCAGAGCCCATCAGGAAACCAACAAGACAATCAAAGTTAAAGCTGCCAGAGCTGATAATTTGCGACCCAGATGCTTCAGTCTGGCTGTTCCGTCCACAAAAACGTATTTTGCTAGACGCTTTAGTTCTTACCTAATACCCCGTTTATATAATAAGTTATGTAAAATAACTGATGTTAGCAATATGTCTTTACATAAAGTTAAATTAACAGTAACTAAATTGTGCTTGGAATGGAGTTATGAAGAGATGGAAAGATTTATTAGAATTTAAAACACACACACACACACACACACACACACACACACACACACACACACACACACACACACACACACACACACACACACACACACACACACACACACACACACACACACACACACACACACACACACACACACGCGCACACACATACACGCATGTTTTTTGTTTTTTTCTTCATATTGTAACCTTTAACTATTATTTTACTTATAGTTTTAAATTACCGTTTAAATTTAGTAGTCCTATACTGTTAAAATATTATTGTCAACTGCACTCTCGGACCCCAAGATACAGGCTAAGCCTAGTTTGGGGCCCACTAGACACTGTATTTTAATGTAAAAATATTTTGGTCAATAAACGATTTTGATTTTTTTTTTTGATTTTGATTTTGATAATCAGGGCGAGTTTAGAAAGGGATTGGAGTTGACAGTAATTATATATGCTTACGTCAAAATATGTATGAAATGACAGTTCTGGCAGTCCCATTCAGATTGCGGTTTGATAATTAGAAACAAAACTTGATAGATAACCGAGGACGCCATCGAAATCTACAGCCAATTCATACAAAAACGTGACCACGAAAGTGTGGGGGTTGAACCGCTCGAATAATGTAATGACTCACTTAGCGTTTTTTATCCAAGTCGGCAGGCTGCACTCTTCACCATTCGATATAAATCTTTTACATAAATAAAGCCAGGTGGCAGTATTTTTCTTAAGAATTTATAACAGAGTTTAAGAATTAAATTTCTGTGAAGAATTGCGTTAAAGATTACGTTTAGAGAATAATTGTCGTCGTAATTACCTGTTTTAATGTTATTACTTAGGCCGTTAAATATTTAGGTTTCAGTCTTTGCATTAAAAGTGCCTTGAGGAACAGATTATAATCATCATACGTCCCACTGCAGGCTACAGGCCTCCTCTCAGGATGAGAGGGCTTGGGGCGTAGTTCCCACGCGGGTCCAGTGCGGTATGGGATTTCACACACCATTGAAATGATTTTTTTGAGTCAGATATGATTACTAAAATAAGAAACTCGAATCATTTACGTGTTAGTGTTAGTGTTACACTAAGATAGGTACAATGCAAGTTAGTAAAAAGCTTGTAAAATACGAATGTTTGTCCTCGAGTCTTATGTGTTTAATATTTACCTATTTAAGTATGTATCTATTTATATACTTAAGTATATTTATCCGTTGCCTAGTTCCCATAACACAAGCTTTACTTAGCTTACTTTGGGACTAGGTCAATTGGTATGAATTGTCCCGTGATATCTTTTTAATGTATAAAAAATCTCGTGTTTGTTATCGGACTCCTCCAAAACGGCTTGAAAGATTTTTATGATTTTTGACGTACGATAAATCGATGAACGTCGGCTGCACGCACGAAAAAGGATGACGCAATGTTCCGTACATGTCCCGTACAAGAGAGAGCAGTGAACGCCAGGATATACAAGAGAGCAGCGCGCGCCAGGATGTCTTAGTACTAGCGCTCGGGTAATTTTTAATGGGAGGGGGGAGTGCGGGAGAGTGGTGTGGAAATTAAAGGGGGATGAAAATTTCATTAATTTTGCCGTAGGATGAACCGTTTTCAAGATATTTGACAAAACACCGGTTCTCGTGCGATCACCGAGGTTAAGCAACGTCGGGCGCGGTCAGTACTTGGATGGGTGACCGCCTGATTCATTTTTGTTTTTTAAATGTTTTGTTATGACGTTGTCACGTTAAACTATCGTCCGTAAACCGACTTTACAGACAAGCGGTTTTTTGTCTATATTTGGTAGGTCTGAGAATAGGAATATGGCAAAACAAGGTTTGCCGGGTCAGCTAGTTTATTTATAACTATTTTTACTTGTCTGTCTTACAGATATACTACTGCTGACTTCAGGCTTTGCTTGCACGGAGCCAGTATGGAGTACTCCGTGCATCTGGCCTGGAACTGTGACGCAGCCAAACCCGGTAGGCTAGCTTATATCAATTACATCGAGTAATTTCCTTTCCCTTAGTTTCATCTTACTTCTTACTATCTAATATATAAAAATCTCGTGTCACGATGTTTGCTATCGAACTCCTCCGAAACGGCTTTAACGATTTTTATGAATTTTTATCTCTATATTTGGTAAGTCTGAGAATTGGTCGTAGGCTATTTTTTATACCACTATTCTTCGCAGATGGAGTCGCGGGCAACAGCTAGTAATATTATAAACGAGACAGTTTGTATGAATGTATGGATGGATGTGTGGATGTTTGTTACTCTCCCACTCTAAAAGCGATATTTATTTGGATGCCTGAAATATCAATGCATACTTATATTATAAATGCGAAGAAAGAAGAAGATAGTATGAAACACAGAATCATCACTTGAAACACACAGTTATTAGATCGATAATTTTTTGTAGATATTTTCGTAATATTAATATGTCTTAATAAATTGTTTCAGGTTGATATAAACCACATGAATCCTGAAGAACTTAGTGAATATGAAACTATACTAAACACTATCAAATTGATCCACGTGGCATGTTTCAATGAAGAAGTGTATGAAATAATACATAACATAAAGACAGATGACGCGAGAGATCTTATAGTAGCTTTTTATGTATACAAAGACCACGATTTCCACTACGTTGGAAGTTTTGGAGCGAACAGAAAGATTTTCAAAACAGAAATAATAAATCACAACCATTATTTCGTTAGGAACTTTTACCATTTGTATATTGGCAACGGTAGATCTTGGATTATTGATAAATTAATAATGATACCGCATGTCAAAGCCGATATTATACAGTTTTGTGATGATATTAATTGTAAATGCGAGATTGATGATTTTGATGATATTTCTACTGAAACACGTATGAATGTTGATGGAACTGGTATTAATGTAAGTAATGTTGGATTTAAAAGTAAAGATAAAGCGGTTTGTGAAGCTTTAATAGCGAATAAAGGAATCAGTGCAAATAACGCTGATAGTCTTATAAAAGTAAAAGAAAACAGTAGTTCCAGCAAAATAAACCAAATTTGTTCTGAAAATAAGCTATTTAAACTTCCATGCATTTGTAACAACCCCAATACATATACTGATCCATGCGTCAACAGATTTTTAAAGCCTTGTGCTTACCCAAGCTTAAAAAATTATCAAAATGTGTGTCCGTGTACTAAACTTTCCAATTTATTGGAACTAAAACCTTGTAAATTTATATCAAATTTGTGCCCATTTTTATGCAAAAATCCAGTACCTAGCTTAAGTATAGATAAACCTAGATTTAAGCCAATAACTGAACAGATATGTCCACTAAACTCTTTACAGAAAGTATGTCCGTCGCCGCAATTTAGTAAATGGTATAATCCTTATTTGTATTACGCTACACATGATACAAAACCTAATACAAACGGAAATTTATATTTAAGAGAAGATTCAACAAACACTGAAAAGTCAAATGAACTTTATAACAATGCAAAAATAAACATAAATCAAATGGATGGTAATGATAAAAAATATCCAACGAATAAAATTTTAAGTGATCAAGATGCATCTATCAATGCTGATAAAAAAATTGTAGGTAATACTACCCCTAATGGTGAAGCTACAGCAACTTGCTACGCACAATCAAATGTTAAAGATTCTAAATTTGCAGTTTTAAGTAGTCAAACTCAATCATTGGATAGTAATGAAAACAATGAAGTCATATGCACAGGACAACTAAAACCTACCAATAATCAGAATCCTTTTCGTATATCTATTGAAAATGGTGTAGATAAGTTACAACTTGGGTCGAATACATTGTTAGAAAATGGACAAAAACTCAATGAACAGCAAGAATTCCCGATTAATGTAAATCAGACACCACTTCCAAAAATAGGAGCAAATAGTTTACTAACTAAACTTTTAGTTGATAAAATACCGAAACGTTTAGATAGTAGCGTAACAAATGTATATCCAAGGAATAAATTAACATACCTGCAAAGTCCTGATCTAACAACAATAAATGAAATACAAAAGATACCTATAGATGAAACTAACACAAACATTTTCATTACAAATAATAATTCCAATATTGGAACAGCAATGGCTGATATTAACAAGCAAGCTAGCGAATTTTCACAACCTAATTATAATAGAGAAATATTTGAGGATATAGGGACTAGATTCACTAATAAAAAACCAGAACCATTGGCAAAGCAAAGTCCTGAAATCGTTCCAACTGTAATGAAAAATGAAATTAAATATAGTGACAATGTAATGCTAAATATTGCGCCTAATAGTCATAGAGATACAAAACTTGACGAAGAGTTACCAAAATCAATTAGTGAAAGAAAATATGAGAAGACTCCTATCGGTTCTAACATGAATCTGTTTCCAGAGCCCATAGAAATTTTGACGTTACCAAATAACAAGCAAAACTTATATAGCCCAGGAACATCCGTAGCGCAAGGTTATAACACAAATGATCATAGGATACAAATTGATAATCCCCATAATATATATGCAGTAAACAACAACCAGATACAAAGTACACAAAATAAGACACCAATTTTCTCTTTCTCTTTACCAAAAGAACAAATCGCAGTTCACCCTCTGACAAGTTATCAATCGAAATTACATGTACCTGCACCAAACACAGACATGGGGGTACAGTTAAATAATGACTACATGAATCCAAAAGCAACAACAACATTTGCTAAATTATCAGATTATGAAATACCAAACAATGGTGAAAGAATACAACTTAACAACGCCCAAAACGTATATGCAACAAATAACGACAAACTACAAACTAAATTAAATAATGCGCCTAGAGAAGTTTTGTCTTCCTCTTTACCAAATAAACAAATTGTAGTTAATGCACCGATCTGTTATCAATTGAAACCAAGTGTAGCCACACTAAATAAAGACAAAGGAGTACTACAGTTATATAATGGCAACATTAATCCAAAAGCAACAATATTTGCTAAATTACCACAATATAAAATTCTAAACAATGAAATCGATGAAAATGAGAATTTAAATATACAAAGCACTGCTCCTCTCACAGGTGGTGTTTTTTTAACGCCGAATCATATCAAAGACAATAACGATCAAATACAACTCAATAATCCCCGAAATGTTTTTGCAATAAACAACAAAATACAAAGTACTCAAAATAATATACCTAATGAAATTTTGTCTTTCCCTTTACCAACTGAACAAGTCAGAAATAATCCTTTAACATATCATGAATCGAAATTAAAACTACAAAAGCCAAGCTCAGATATGAAAGTACTACAGCTTCATAATCAGTATACAAATCCATTAGCAACAATAACATTTAAAATACCAAATAATCAAATCGATGAAAAAGATAATCCAAACGCACAAAGCATAGATACTTTAACAGGTAACAGCCTTGTAACCCCAGATTATAAGACAGACAATAATTATAGAATACAGCTCAACAATCCCCAAAATATATATGCAGGGAATGACAATAAAATACAAAATACACAAACTTATTTACCTAACGAAGTTTACTCGTACTTTTTGCCAAAAAAACAAATTTCAGTTAACCCACCTATCCGTTATGAATCAAAATTAAATCTGCCCATACCAAGCACAGCCATGGGGGCACTACAGTTCAATAATGACTACATGAATCCAAAAGCACCAACAACGTTTGCTAAATTACAAGGTTATGAAATACCGAACAATGAAATCGGTGAAAAAGATAAAACTAATGTACAAAGCACGCCAGATACTCTTACAGGTGGTCTTTTTGTAACGCCAGACTATAAGACAGACAATAATTATAGAATAAGATTCAACAATCCCCAAAATGTGAATGCAGTAAATGACAAAAAAATACAAAGTACACAAAATAACATACCAAATGAACTATTGTCTTACCCGTTACCAAATAAACAAATTGCAGTTAAGGCAACGATTAGTTATCAACCGCAATTAAATGTACATATACCAAACACAGACGAAGGGGTATTACAGTTAAGTAATGAAGACATGAATCCAATTGCAATAACAACCTTTACTAAATTACTAGATTATGAAATACTGAACAATCAAATTGATAAAAACGAGAAATCAACTGAGCAAGATGTAAGCGCTCTAACAGGTAGTGTTCTTACGACGCCAGACTACAAGACAACTAATGGTGATAGAATAGAACTGAGCAATCCCCAAAATATATACACAGTAAACAACAACAAAATACAAAGTACACAAAATAATATACCTAATGGATTTTTGTCTTACTCCTTACCAGAAGATCAATTTCCAGCCAATCAATTGATAAGTCATAACTCGAAATTAAATCCACTTTCACCATACATAAACACGAAGGTTCTAGAGTTAAACAATAAAAACATGTACCCAAAAGCATCAATTACATATACCAAATTACCAGAACTCGAATTATCAAACAAAAAAATTAATAAAAACTTAAATTCAATTGCCCAAAGCATAGATACTTTTACAGGTGGTAACAATCCCCAAAACGTATATGCAGTTAACAACATCAAAATACAAAGTGTACAAAATAATAAACCGAACGAAGTATTCTCTTATTCCTTACCAAATGAACAAACTGCGGTCAATCCATTAAATTATGAATCAAAATCAAATCTACTCACACCAAATATAAATGTAAAGGTACTACCGTCAAAGAATGAACACTTGAACCTAAAAGCAATAACAACATCTGAAATATCAAACAACCAAATCGTTGAAAAAGAGAATCCAAATGTACAAAGCACAAATACTATATCAAGCAATGTTCCTGGTACGCCATGTTATAAAACCAACAACGACAATAATATACAACTTAACAACCCTCGAAATGTGTATGCAGTTGATAACAACAATATACAAAGTACACCTAATGAAGTGTTCTCTTACGTTTTACCTAAAGAACAAAATATCGTTAATTCCCCGATTATTTATCAATCGAAATTAAATGTACCTGCACCAAACATAAACATGGGGGTACTACAGTCAAATAATGATGACATGAATCCAAAAGCAACAGTTATGTTTACTAAATTACAAGAAAATAAAATAACAAACAATCAAATCTATGAAAATGAGAATCAAATTGTACAAGGCTTCCAAATTCTGACAGGTCATGTTCAAGCAAAACCAGATTATAAGACAAATAATGGCGATAAAACAGAAATTAGCATTCCACAAAATATATGCACAATAAATGACGAGAAAACACAAAGTGCACAAAACAATATACCTAATGAAGTTTTGTCATACTCCTTACCAGAAGAAAAAAATCTAGTTAATCCTTCGTTTAATTATAACTCAAAATTAAATCTACCAACACCACATACAAACTTGAAGATACTAAAGTTACGCACGAACCCAAAATCATCAACAAGATTTACTGAATTACCGGAATATAACAAAGAAATTGATGAAAATGTGAATTCGATTGCGCAAGACATAGATACTTGTACAGATCGGTTGCTTCTTACACCAGGCTATAAAACAGAACTTAACAATCCCCACAATGTATATGCAGCGTACAACAACATACAAAGTGTACAAAATAATAAACCTGACGAAGTTTCCTCTTATTCCTTACCGAATGAACAACTTGTGGGTAATCCATTAATTTATGAACCAAAATTAAATCTACCTACACCAAACACAGAAAAAGGAGTAGTACAATTAAATGATGGAGATATGAATCCAAAAACACCAATAACATTTGCTAAATTACCAGAATATGAAATAACAAATAATCAAATTGGTGAAAAAGAGAACCCAAATTTACAAAGCATAGATAATCTAACAGGCGACGGTCTTATTTCACCAGGCTTTACGACAGGTGATAGTGATAACATACAACTCAACAACCCCAAAAATGTATTTGCAATATACAACAATAACATACCAAACACACCAAATAATGTACCTTATGCAGTATGCCCTCTCTTCTTAAAGAAAGAAAAAATTACAATGAATCCATCGATCAATTACGAATCGAAATTAAATCAACCAACATCAATTTTACTACAACCAAATAATGACCACATAAATCCAAAAGCAAGAACAATTTTTGCTAAATTACCAAAATATGAAATACCATATGAAAATAAGAACACAATTGCACAAGAAATTAAAACTGTAACAGGTGGTGTTCTAGTAACGCCGGACTTTAAGACAAATTATGATGATATAAAACAGCTAAACTATCCCCAAAATATATATGCAGTAAACAACAATAAAATACAAAGTATACAACCTTGTAATGTTTTACCTTACTTCTTACCAAAAGAAAATAATGCAGTTAATTCTCTGATCAGTTATCAATCAAAATTAAATTTACCCATACCAAATATACTAAAACTAAATAATAAATCATTCAATACTAACACGAATGAACCAAGTGTGGTTAATCCATTTAGTTATGAATCAAAATATGAAATACCATACAGTGAAATTGATGAAAATGGGAAACCAAATGCACAAAGCATGGATAATTTAACAGATGGTTTTCTTGTAATGCCAGACTATAAGACTGTTAATAATGATAGGATACAACTTTACCACCCCCAAAATATATGCACAATTGACAACGACAAAATACAAAACACACAAAATAATAAACCTAATGAAATTTTATCTTACTCTTCACCAAATGAACAAGTTTTAGGCGATTCATCAAACCATTATCAGTCGAAAATAATTCTACCCACATCAGACACAAACATGAAGATACTACATTTAAATAATGCTTACATAAATCCAGAAGCAACTGTTACAATGGATAAATTACCAGAATACGAAAAACCAAACAATCAAATCGATAAAAAAGAGAATCTAAATGTACTAATCAAAGATACTCTAACGGGTATAGGTCCAATGACGCTAGACTATAAGACAAATAATAATGATAGAATACAACTGAACAATCCCCAAACTGTATATCCGGTTAACAACGACCTGATAACACAAGACATACCAAAATACCATGGTACACAAAATGTACCAAATAAAGTTTCGTCTTACTCTTTACCAAAAGAACAAATTGCAATTAATCCATCTATAAATTATCCATCAATATTAAATCTACCAACACTAAACACAAACATGAAGATACTAGATTTAAATAATGATTACATCAATCCAAAAGCAACAACGTCATTTGCTAAATTACCAGATTATGAACTACTAAACAAGGGAGATAGAATACTACTCAATCATCCTAAAAATGTATATGTAATAAACAATAATATTCAGAGTACAGAAAATAGTACACCAACTGAATTTTGGTCTAACTCTTTATCAAATGAACAAATTGCTGTTGAAGCACCAATAAGTTATCAACAGCAATTAAATGTGAGCACACCAAATACAGGCAATGGAGTACTACAGTTAAGTGACGAAGACATAAATCCAAGATCAACAATAACATTTTCTAAATTACCAGATTATAAAATATTAAATAATGGGTATAGAATACAACATGATAATCCCCAAAATGTGTATGCAATAAACAATAACAAAATGCAAAGTGCACAAAATAATATACCTGAGGAATTCTTGTCTTACTCTCTACCAAATGAAGAAATTGTAGGTATTCCACAGAACCGCTATCAATCGAAATTAAATGTACAAACACAAAATACAGGCAAGGGCGTACTAGAGTTAAATACAGAAAATCCGAAAGCAACAATAACATTTGCTAAATTAGCAAAATTTGAAATACCAATCAATCAAATCAATGGAAATGAGAATTCAATTGAGCAGAGCAAAGATACTCAAACAGATAGTATTTCTGTAAAGCCAGAGTATAAGACAAATGATAGTGCTAAAATACAACTGTATAATCCCCAAAATGTATGTGTACTAAACAATAACAAATTACAGAGTCCACAAAATAATAATCCTAATGAAGTTTGGTCTTACTCTTTACCAAAACAGCAAACTGCAAGCAATCCTCAAAGTTTATCTGTTGTAAACGACTACAAAATATCAAATACACAAAATAGTACACCTTATAAAATGTTCTCTTACTTCTCACCAAAAGAAGAAATTGCAGTCAAATTTCCGATCGGTTATGAATCGAAATTAAACTTACCTACACCAAACACAGACAGCAGGCAACTACAGTTAAACAATGTAAACATGAATCCGACCGTAACAAGTAAATTACCAGATTATGAAACACTAAACAATAGTGGTAGAGTACAACTTGACAATCCTCAAAATGTATATGCACTAAACAATAATAAAATACGAAATACATTATTTAATACGCCTAGCGAAATATTGACTTCCTCTTTACCGAATGAACAAATTGTTGTTAACGTACCAAGCAGTTATCAATCACAACCAAATGTACACCTACTTAACATAGATAAAGGCGTATATAATGGAGAAATTAATCCAAAAGCAGCAGCAGCATTTGCAAAATTATCAGATTTTGAAATACCATATAATGGTGACAGAATACAATTTAACAGTCCCCAAAACGTATATGCAATATTAAACAACAAAATACAAAATACATTTAATAATATGCCTAGTGAAGTTTTGTCTTCCTCTTTACCAAATGAAGAAATTGTAGTTAATGCACCATTCAGTTATCAATCACAACCAAATGTACCCATTCCAAACACAGACCAAGGAGTATTACAGTTAAATAATGAAGACAAGATTCCAAACACAGATACACTTATAGGTGGTCTTATTGTAACGCCAGATTATATGTCAAATAACAATGATAGAATACAATTGAACAATCCCCAATATGCATATTCAGTTATCAACAACAAGCTACAAAGCAGACAAGATTATATACCAAATAAAATGTTGTCTTACTCTTTACCAAAAAAACAAATTGCAATTAATCCACATATAAGTGATCAGTCAATATTAAACCTACCAACACCAAACACAAACATGAAGGTACTACATTTAAATAATGATTACATGAATCCCAAAGCAACCACAACATTTGCTAGATTACCAGATTATGAAATACCAAGCAATGGTGATAGAATACAACTTTACAATCCTCAAAGTGTATATGCAATAAGTAACGACAAAATGCAAAGTACGCCTAGTAAAGTTTTGTCTTATTCTTTACCAAATGAACAAATGGCTGCTGAGGCACCGATCAGCGATCAACCGCAATTAAATATCCCAACACCAAATACAGACAAAGAAGTACAACAGTTAAATAATAGAGACATTATTCCAAAAACAACAATAACATTTGCTAAATTACCTGAATATGTTATACCAAATAAACAAATCCATAAAAAAGATAATCTAAATATATTAAGCACAGATACTCTAACAGGTGGTATATTTGTAACGCCAGGCTATAAGACAGATAATAATGATAGAATACAACTGAGCAATCCCCAAAATGTATATGCAGTGAACGACAACAAAATACAAAGTGCACAAAATTATCTACCAAATGAAGCTTTGTCTTACTCTGTACCAAATAAACAAATTGCTACTGAGGACCCGATTTGTTATCAACCGCAATTAAGTTTACCCACACCAAACACAGACAAAGGGGTACTACAGTTTAATAAAGGATATATAAATTCAAAAGCAACAATAACATCAGCTGAATTTCCAGAATATGAAATACCAAAAAAACAAATCGATAGAAAAGAGAATCCCAACGCACAAAGCATAGATAGTAATGATAGAATACAACTGAGCAATCCCCTAAATGTCTATGCAGTGAAAGACAACAAAATACAAAGTGCACAAAATAATATACCAAATGATGCTTTGTCTTACTCTTTACCAAATGAACAAATTGCAGTTAAGGCATCGATCAGTTATCAACCGGATTTAAATGTACCTATACCAAACACAGACAAAGGAGTACTAGAGTTAAATAATGGAGACATGAATCCATTAGCAACAACAACATTTGCTAAATTACCAGATTATGAAATAGTGAACAATCAAATCGATGAAAAAGAGACTCTAAATAAACAAAAATTAGATCTAATAGGTGGTTTTCTTAATGTAAACAGAGTATTCAATCCGCAAAAAGTGGAAACTGGTATCTACAGACCTATGCGAATATGTTCAGAACCCAACTACTACACGAGTAAATTAAATCCTAGTGCCACCTATACAAATCCTGAAGAAATAAACAGACATACACTTGTTTATATGAAACCAGAAAAATATTTTGTACCTAATTATTCAAATTCTATTGATTACACTTCAATTATCTCAGGACAAACAAACGGAATAGTTACACCAAAAGAAACAGGAGATGAATTAAAAATGTATCAAGAAATTTACACACCAAAAGAGCTAACTCAATATGAAGTGCCACAGCAAGTCTCTTACAAGAACAGTGGCAGCAACAATGTTCCTAAAGCGAAATATATCGAATTAAATTCATCACTTCCAAAATATAATAAATTAGATACAAATGACAAACTCTATGAAGCAGCTCCAGAGTTTGCGTTAAACGGAGAAAATAATCACAATTTATTAAACCCCGCAATGTATGATGAAAAGACTATAAAAGTACAAGAATCAACTTTTATACCACTTGGTATGAATGCAGATGCTTACGTTACAAATGAGGTCGAAGAAAACAAATATCTTCCTTACTTTCATCAAAAGAATGATTTAGGCGAAGATAGTAAATATATTGACATATTTAATAAACATTATACAATGAACGTAGATGTTATAAATAAAGATAAAAATAATAATAGACCTGAGTATACTATACTTGATCAAGCTGAACTCTGTAATCCACGAATAAACATTGCAGTAAATGACAATCAATTGTTTTTGCCATCAGAAAAAATCTCCTATCAGGATCAACCAAGTATAGAACCTCTCTCGCCATTTAATATAAGTGTGAGAGGAGAAGGAAACGTTTATAATATTCAAGACAATGAGTATTTAAACTTGCCTGTAGCACAAAAACTAAGACAAGTTAATCAATATCCTGATAACAGTGAAACTAATTCTGAGATAGTGTATGATGTTGGGCTTAAAAAAAGTAACGAAGCATGCATGCCTCTTTATGTAGGTTCAGATCTACAACAATACAGAATTGTCAATAATATAAATGAAAATCAAAATATTGAGATATTTGATATAAAACCAGCCGGTATCATAAACTTAAAAGGTGCAGATAAAGGTATAAAAGGACCAAATTCATTAGTCACAGAAACACTAAACAAACCAGCATTCATCAATTATGAACTTGCAGATACTAAAACAAATTCCAGTCCAGAAAAATATCAAATAAAATATCCAGAATTAGGTTTACAAAATAATGCTGAAGAAAAACCATGCAAATCCACAGTATTCAATATGCCTATAACTGAGAAAACTATCAATGATGACTTTACAAAATCGATCGCCACACCTTTAGAAACTTCGCCTACTGACATTTTAAATATCAGGACAGATCCAGATAAAATTTCAAAACAAGCCACCAAATATTACAATGAAAACTATTCACCGATCGAACAGACACAAAATATTATTACAGGTATTTATAAAGATACAGAAAGTCCAGTTTATAGCAATCTTGTTTTAGATGAAATACAACCAGATCTTTCAGTTGTAGGAAAAGGTAAAGTAGAACAGATAAAAGATATCAACAACGCACAAATATTTGATAGTTACAAAATGCCTACTCCTGTAGCACATGATATTCATAAGATCCTGATTGATGGTTATAATACTAGTGATAATACTAAACTCCACATTTGTAACCCAAAAGATGAAAAAGAAACACCAATCGAAGGGAAGTATGAATCCTATGTTATTCACAATACAAATTACAAATCTAATTATAGCCAGCCAGGCCAGCCAGGTACAGAAATATATAGTACATTTAGAAGAACAGACGGAAACATTGGGATTTCAAATAGCGAATCAAATGAAGTCCTAAATGAGGTGACTCCTCTTCCACGGAGTCAATCGACAGTCAATTATTTGTCAACTTCAGATCAGCCAGTCAAAATAGAGGCCATAAAATGTACTGATGTCAATACACTTACACCTCAAGTAGAATTAAATGTTCAACAACGCTATATGTATCCGCAAATGCCTACTTATCACCAAAATGCTAATTCAGTCGAAGAAGAAATACAATACACAGCAACAATCCAAGGTGCGATTAATGATAAACCTGACATATATCCACTTTCTTATAACAAACCTGTACCAGTAGAAACAGAAAACAATATCTTCCAAGATTATGACAGTAAAATAAATGACAAATCTATCTACATGGACACTGTAACTCTAAGTGTTGGAGCTAAAGCAAAAGAACAGAATAAACAAGAAAACGTTTACGATATTTATACAGGATATCTTAACGATATTCCTAAAATAAATGAAGGAATATCATTAGCATACCCAAGTTTAACTCAACCTAGTGAAAACAATGCATTTAACGATAACATGAATCTAAATTTCGGTTATCATGTAACCCCGGAAGAAGCTACAGCAAATGAATATCAAGTTACAGGCCAAATAATAGACGAACTAAACGTACATCAACTATCAAGCTTGTACACAATTAACAATGAAAGACCAACGCATTGGTATGAAAGTATAAAAAATAAAAATCTTAACGTATGTCAAGATTTTAGCAAAATATATCAGGTATATGAAGAGAAACCCCATGACTTTACTTCACTTGCAATAAATTCAGGACCAGGCAAATATTACTCAAACAATTTAGAACCTACGTTTTTGACATTGAATCATCAACCTAGTCAATCAATAATCAATATAAATCCTACACTAGAAAAATTTACACCACTCAATGAAATTAAATACGATGAAAGTAATTCTTACCCTATACCATCTTCATCAGACTTTAAAAACTCATTATCTGATAACACAATACCATCTGTAGCTGAAATGTTACCAAATAGTTTAAATTCTTTAGGAATACCATTGCAAGGATTAAATTTGCTACCACAAAATCAGTGGTATTATTCTAGTTCATCGTCAAGGCAATCTGTACCAACTTTTATAACATTTAAGAATAATCTTAATCCATGCCTATCTCAAAATCTGAATCAACCTCCACTAGATTCTTCTCAAATACAATCGACAGCCCTAAGTGTTTTGAAAAATAATTTGCTAAATTATCTTAAATCAAATGATAATATAGTCAATACTACATCCATTAATATACCTCTTGGTGACTTAGGTGTTGCTAAATACGAACCAATAGACAATATAAAACATTTCACTATAAATACAGAAAATAATGACATAAATCTAAAAGCTTGGTATTCAAAACTGAAACTAATAAAAGCTAAAATTACTTTTGAAACCACTGAAGCTAGCGCACTTAACTTCATCCCAGTGGTTAATAATAAATCGAAATATTGTCCTGTGAAAGTACAAGAGATAGCAAAGAATGCTATTAGCAAAGTTTACGGCGATCCTATAGTAATTAAAGGCGTGTATTCATTTGATGAACCGTATGTAATAGTCGATAATGTAGACTCTGCATGCATCTACAATGGTGGTTATATTTTTCTATGGCCTACTTTTTGTGACTGTGGATGCCAGAAAGCTGGCTGTCAGTGTTGGTTACAGAATTTAAATAACAGTTGTTGAAGAATTTTTTGATTTCTCTTTAAGAATCCTGTTAAGTTAATAATTTCTTAATAATAGCATTATATGAAGGGTCCACTGAAAGAAAAAGTATAGTAACCTTTTTTTGGAAATTGAGATTTTAATCTCAAAATGTACTTAGAGCTCGCATATATGATTTACCATTAAATTAAATCTCAATAGTAATTGTTCGTGATGACTGATGACTAACTTTCAAACTTCGGTGACTAGACATGTTCTTTCCCTGGAACCTTCATATCATATTAACATTATGTCCGTTACTTTTTCAAACTTTGTCATTTAAACCTTGCTATTCACAATTTTAGTCAAATTAGTTAGTAAATCCGATGATTTCTTGAAATATAAAACATTCGTCATTAAATCAGAATTTAATTCATCGGCCGTTAGATATTAGTTGATTGATTTAATTTTTGTGACTAGACATGTTCTTTCCCTGGAACCTTCATATCATATTAACATTATGTCCGTTACTTTTTCAAACTTTGTCATTTAAACCTTGCTATTCACAATTTTAGTCAAATTAGTTAGTAAATCCGATGCTTTCTTGAAATATAAAACATTCGTCATTAAATCAGAATTTAATTCATCGGCCGTTAGATATTAGTTGATTGATTTAATTTTTTTCATTGTTTTGGTAGTCGTCGTCACTTGAACAGGATCCAAAACATATTTCGACATATTTTTCTTACACCCGCCGTTTAATTTCGTATGTATAGAATTTTTTTAATGAAATGAGAAGTTTTGTAATTTTATGGATCTCCAAATGAAAGTGACAATTGTCAAGATGTCAAAAATGCTTTGTATTAACTATTATTGTCACTTGACTAATGTGCAGAAAAAAATGGCAGCATTATTTGCACGTCATAACGTCAGAATATCAGTATAATTTTATTTTTAAGATTTTCTTTAACCCTCTTTAGAGTTTTTATGTGGAAACGTTTTCAATTATTTAGATATTTTTCGTAACTTAGGGTATAAAATGTAAAAAATAACATAAGTGCCTTTGTAAATTATGTATTTAATAAAGTTGTAAATAAATGTACGTTATTGTTTTTTCATTTACTATCAAATATACTGTTCGATGTACAGTCAAGGAAATTAATTCCCTACCCATTTCGTAAAAATGTCGTGTAATATTCGCAAAGCATTAAGGTCGAAATGTCAATTGCAACACGTCAGAACAACATCGTTGCTAGCTCTTATGGTGACAGTTTGCCGTATGATATTCAAACTTTCGGTGGGTAGGAAATTAAATTCCTTTACTGTAATATGGAAGAAATTAGAAAATAATTAGAAAGGAAAAAGGGGCAAAAGGTGACAAGACGAAACTCTTTGAGTATTATAAAGTTACTAGCTGTTGCCCGCGACTCCGTCTGCGAAGAATAAGGGTAGGTATACAAAAAACAGCCTACGACCTATTCTCAGACCTACCGAATATACAGAAAAGTTTCATAAAAATCGGTCAAGCCATTTCGGAAGAGTTCAATAACAAACACCGTGGAACGAAATTTTTATATATTAGAAAAGATTAGATAACTGTCTATATCTTAACTGAAATAGAGATGCTTGGTTACGAAATGTCGTGTATGTATATTCTATATTATTGAAAATACCTAACAAATTCTTACACCTGTAAACGTGCCATAAGTCAACACGGTGGGACGCTGCTATCAAATAATAGTTTCTACTGAAATGTAACACCACTGCCCAGGAGTGGGAACTTGTTAACCCTTTATCTAGTTTAGGGGGGTATAATATAGAACACAGAGAGAGCTTTACGGTGAATAAAACATCGTGAGGTAACTTGCTCACACCATCGAAAAAACACAATGATGTGTGTAAAGTTCTCAATCCGCACTGGGCCCGCGTGGGAACTACGGCCCAAGCTCTCTCATTCGCAGAGGAGGCCTGTGCCCTGCAGTGCGACTATGATGATTATAGGTTGAGATGGTGATGATGAATAGAGAATACTCTATTATTGAAAATATCTAACAAATGCTTGACACCTATAAACATGCCATAAGTCAACGCAGTGGAACGCTGCAATCAAACTATAATTTATACTGAGATGTACCAAAAACTGATCCTCTCATTAACACCACTGCTCAGCAGTGGGAACTTGTTACCCCTTTGTTTAGGGGCTTGTTAGATGGACATGTCATGTACAATTACGAACAAGTTCTTCACTAGAAAGGGTCAAGCCTTACTTTGCACTCAGGCGCTTCTGGTAGCTGTAAAATTTAGATGGTTTCGTCGAACTACAAAATATAGAGACTGGATGTGCCAAGAGATTAAATGGGTCGTACACAGCGTAAGAAACAAAAGCTGTCTCCCCTGTGGACAAAATGTGTTTAAATGGGTCGAAAATTGGCCAGGCATCCCATACGCCGATGTAGAATAGAGTTAATATAAAAACATTGGCTATAGACCCTTAATTTTCGTCGTGTCCACAAGAGAGTCACAGACAAAGAATGTGTTTTTTTTATTATGAGAGGGAGGCAAACAAGCAAGCGGATCATCTGATGGAAAATGATCCACCGCCCATAAATATCAACAACTCAAAGAGAGTCACTGATCTGTTGCCGGCGTTTATAAAGGAGAGGGAATAACGGCAGGGGAGGGGGAGAAGTTTGGCCTCCGGTTCCTGCGTTCTCACAAACGCAGCAGGAATACTGCGGCTACACGCTGGTGTTCTGTGAGAGGGCGGTGCTGCGCCGGACGATCCGGCCCATTCGTGATGGAGCGGGTTCTACCACTACTAAGCCCAAATATTAAATCAAGACGTTTTATCAGGTAGATGAGAAGTTGAGAACTTAATCAGGTCTTTATGGCTACTAGCTGATTCCCGCGACTCTACAATGTTTTTTTTTATGGATACCCACTGGAACTATGCAACGACCAGATGGCCTAGTGGTTAGAGAACCTGACCACGAAGCTTGAGGTCCCGGGTTCGATTCCCGTGTCGGGGTAGACAATGTATAAATTTTTTTTTTGTTCTTTGGTCTTGGGTTTTTTATATTTATTTAAGTATGTATATATCTATATATGTAGGTATGTTTATCCGTTGCTTAGTATCCATAACACAAGCTTTGCTTAGCTTATTTTGGGCCTAGGTCAATGGTGTGAATAGTAACGTGAAAAAAAATACAGGATAAAATCTATGTTATGTCCTTTCCAGTGTATCAAACTATCTCCATCCCTCCTAATTTCATTCTCTTCTAATTTCATCAAAATCAGCTTAGTGCTTTAAGCGTGAAGAGGTAACAGACAGACTTACTCTCTCATTTATAAGATTGCTAGTTGTTGCCCGCGACTTCGTCCGCGATGACCTGTCTCAGACCTACCACATACAGAGAAAAAAGTTTCATAAAAATCGGTCAAGCGGTTTCGGAGGAGTTCGATAACAAACACCGTGACACGAGATTTTTATAATTATTAGAGATGGTAAGTAAGTAAGTAGTAAGTAAGAAGTAACGATTAGTAAGAGTTCATATATTCCAAATATTGTACCCCTACATTATTCGAGCTGGTAATTCCAGTAGGCCTGCATCCCTGTCAATATAAACTATAGGTAACGCCACCAGAGTTGAGGCCACGCACACAACCACATCTCATGTAATGACAGCGGGATTTTGACGTTGTGTTGACGTTTAACGACAACACAACGTCAAAATCCCGCTGTCATTACATGAGATGTGGTTGTGTGCATGGCCTCAACTCTGGTGGCGTTACCTCTACCACTGTTTTTATGTCGGTTTTTGCTGTTAGTTTAAAAGGGGTATACTTATAGAGAGGCTTTCAACAAACAAACCCGAGAATGTTATTAGCACTAAGGCAATAGCTACGTATACATTTACAGACCATAGAGCAGTTATCAAGGGATATTTTAATCTTAGCTGTAATAATTCAATGTGAAGACTTGTGGGACGTCCACCAACGAAATGGACGGACGATTTTGTGAAGGCCGCAGGTTCAAAGTAGATGCAAGTCGCTTCCGACCGTAATGATTGGGCCTCAATGAGGGAAGCCTGTGTCCAGCAGTGGGCGTCCTACGGCTGAAATGATGACGATGATGGTGAATTAAATAACAAAAAGACACATTTATCACTAAATTTAATCAAAAAATTTTAACTTTCGTTTTCCATTTGGCGATCGTTTTGGTGTTGCCATAATAAACATAAACAATTTCTGTTTGAGTTTTTATGTATTCCTAAACACGATAACAGCATTACGGGTAAATTCTGGAGCCTCACATTTCCCCAGGGAGGTGTGGGGCAGCATGTACAATAAATACATAATATACTATGTAACTAAGCCGTGAACGGGTTGTAATATAAGGTAAACAAGGTTGTGTGTCGATTTGCGGAACGTTAGTAATTTTTATAAGGGCTGGGCTGTTTTCCCACTTAACCTTAAGTTTTTTACATACTAGCTGTTGTCCACGCCTCCGTCTGCGAAGAACAGGGGAATAAAAAATAGCCTACAACCTATTCTCAGACCTACCGAATACAAAGGAAAAGGTTTCATAAAAATCGGTCAAGCCGTTTCGGACGAACTCGATAACAGGGTGGATCAACTATTTCTTGTTGTTATTCTGTCCCGTCAGCGAGGGGACAAAAGTAGTACAGTTTAATTAGAAGAAATGTTGTGTCACATTAACTAACATTGTAGTAGAGCCATGTTGTAGCTAGCCGCTGCATCACGAATGGGCCGGCTCGTCCGGGGCAGTGCCACCCTCTCACAGAACACCGGCGTGAAGCAGCAGTAATCCTGCTTGCGTTTCGTACGGTCAGTGAGAGTGCCGGGGGCCCAATACCTCACCCCTTCCCTCTCCCCCTCCCTCTCCCCCTTCCCCTATTCCCTCTCCTTTAGGGCCGACAACGCACTGGCATCGTGTAAAGCGCTGCGGGTGTCTATGGTCAGTGGTGTTCATTTAACATCAGGTGACCCACTAGTTCGTTTGTCTGGCCTATCTAACATAAAAAAAAAAAAAACATGCTTATTAGATGACTAATTGTAGAACGGGTTTAAAACTACCACAAAAATGCATGTTTGGCAAATTTTAATCAGATAAACTTACGGTTTAAAGAGTTACTCAGGAGACCGTCACTATAGCAACGAGTGACCAAGAAAAGTTGATCGACCCAACAAACACTTTCGTAGGCTTGCGTTTGACCACAGTCACGCCTGATGGAAAGTGAAGATGAGGTCTACGGAGCACGCTTGCCTAGTGAATGCTCATTCACCCTAGACTTGAATTTAGGAGAATAAGCAGGAAGCGCGGCAGTTGTTTGCGGCGTTGCGTGCCCCCAAGCTGCAAACCGTACAACAAATACGGGGCACTGCAACCGGCACGCGCGCGCTGCATAACTGCTCAGACTAATCCTCCTGTTAGATTAACATTCCTTTCTCTGTCTCTCTCTCTCTCTGACGACCGGATTGTCCAGTTGTTAGAGAAACTGACTACGAAGCTGGAGGTCCTGGGTTCAATTCCCGGTTGGAGCAGATATTTGTGTGTGAAAAATACGAATGTTTGTGCTCGAGAGATGGATGTTTAAGTAATAGTACCTGGGCGACCGAGCTCTGCTCGAGCTGAAACTCGGTACCAAGCGCTTTCCGGTTTCCCAGAGATAAGACCAAGCTAGATCAATTTTTCATCCCCGAAAACCCCCACATACCAAATTTCATCGAAATCGTTGGAGCCGTTTCCGAGATCCTGATTTTATATGTGCGAGGGAGGGGGGGGCGGGGGAGGGGGTTCGGGTGTTGCAAAGGAGGGATGAAAATTTCATTGATTTTGCCGTAGGATGCACCGTTTTCAAGATATTTGACAAAAACACCGGAGGAGGTGGAGGGGTGAGTCACGTTAAACTATCATCCGTAAACCGACTTTACAGACAACCGGTTTTTCCTGTTCTGTGCTCCCAATAGGGAACGTGCACATAGACGGTGCTGCCAACTGGTGCCATAAGGGTGCCATCAATTTGAATGTTTTACCTTGATAAGTTTGTTTTACTGTCCGCATAGTGTCTCTTCTGTCGCATTAGTGCTGCCACCTATAGTTACTGCACGTTCCCTATAATACTTTTTCTCACAAAAAGTAACTTTTTCACACAAAAGAAGAAACTTGACGTTTTCTCATAAAAAAAAACTTAAAAAAAAAACTAAATACCTTAAAAAAAAAACGTGGAATCGAACCGAGGTCGGCTGGATCCGCGACCACCCGATTTCTACTGTGCTATTTTGATCTGCTCGAAGCCGGCGAAATTTAGCTTTGTATTCTAATGCAAACAAAAATAGCCGGAAAACACGAGTAAAAGCGATTTTCTGAAAATGAAACATAGCTAGATCAGTTTTTCATCCCCGAAAACACCCACATACCAAATTTCATCGAAATCGTTGGAGCCGTTTCCGAGATCCTGATTATATATATGCAAGAATTGCTCGTTTAAAGGTATTAGATAGATAGATAGATTAGATAGATAGATATATATATTATATATAGATAGATAGATAGATAGATTGCATTAGATAGATGGATAGATTGCATTTAAGTATGTATATTTATCTTTATAAGAATGTTTATATGTTGTCTAGTACCCACAAGCACCTACAAGCTTTGCTAGTACCGTAAAACGGGGTTACTTTAAAATGCAGGGGCTACTTTGGAAAACAGTTTATACGCCGTGTCCTTATTTTTCTAGACCATCTGTGGCAGTGAAATAACTACCTTGATAAATTACCTAACTTTTTACGTCATTTGCTCAATCGAGCTATGAATATTTGCGTTTTTATAACCATTTTAAATCTATCAAAGTAGCCCCAAAATTTGCTAAAGTAACCCCAGTTTACCGTAGTTTGAGACTAGGTCAATAACATTGGTTTCAGTCAATCATCATCATCATCATCCCAGCCTATGTACGTCCCACTGTAGGGCACAGGCCTCCTCTTAGAACGAGAGGGCTTGGGCCGTAGTTCCTACGCGGGCCCAGTGCGGATTAGGAACTTCACACACACCACTGAATTTATTCGCAGGCGTATTTAGGTTTTCTCACAATGTTTCCCTTCGCCGTAAAGCTTATGCTAAATTAGAAATGTAATTTCGCACATAAATTCCGAAAAACTCAAAGGCGCGAGCCGGGATTTGAACCCACGACCCTCTGCTTGAGAGGCCATATGTCAAACCATTAGGCCACCATGGCTTCAATCGTCATTCAATCGTCCGATTGTTATTATAATTTTAAAGCAACACGACGACGTATAGACATTTCTATCCTTTTGCTTTAATCTTTCTTTATTGTGTTTAGTAAACAAAGCACGATAGCCCAACATTACGCGCCCTTCGCAGTCAGCAAAGCCTCCAATTATAATTAATCTTCAATTAAATATCTCTGAGCTCGCTCAAAGTCCAAAATTGCATATTAAACTTTCCAAGATTCACAATTAAAGGTTTCCTTGAGTTTGTGGAGCGCTCCATTGTCGGTCTACTGGCAAATTCTTTATTAATTTTTGTATTAAGGAATCCGGTCAGAACAATATCTGTGGGGAACTTACTAGGCTAAATGAAATAGCTGCAGCAGTTTAAAACCGGCCAAGTGCGAGTCGGACTTGCGCACGAAAGGTTCCGTACCAATACCTCACCCCTTCCCTCTCCCCCTTCCCCTATTCCCTCTCCTTTAGGGCCGACAACGCACTGGCATCGTGTAAAGCGCTGCGGGTGTCTATGGACAGTGGTGTTCATTTAACATCAGGTGACCCACTAGTTCGTTTATCTGGCCAATCTAACATAAAAAAAAAACTATCTATAAAAACGGCAAAAAATCACGTTTGTTGTATGAGAGCCCCCTTAAATTTTTGGTTTATTTTAATTTAGCTATTTATTTTTAAAGTGAATATATAACTAAATATTCTGTGAATATTTTAAGCGTCTACCTAACCTAACCTAATCTAACCTAACCTAACAACATCACTTTGTCAAGGTTCACTCAGTACGAACATTCAACACTGTTTTCCAACTCGGGGGTACTGACCAACCACTATCCCGGTTAAAATTAGGATGACGACCAATCTCAATGGCTTCACGCACCTTCCGCGAAATGAAAAACTTTTCTTTCGCAAATATAGATACTTTATCAAAACGAATGTAGTGCGTCCAGTGGCGTAGCTACGTAACCAAAGGCCCTGGGGCAAAAAATAAACTAGGGCCCCAACCCGTGCTTGTTTAATATGATAAGACAAGTAAGAATGAATGCACTTTGAGTTCACTAGACTCGCGCGCTTGTAAACTCACTAAGTAGCGTTTTATAGTCACGCTGTTGAAGCGCGCCGCGTTTCTGATACCTGGTTTACACTCTCGTACGAGTGGCGAGACGAACTACGGGACGAGCCACGAGACGAGAGTGTGAACAGGCGCGCGTCGCGCCTCGTCTCGTGATTTGCCTTGATTTTGACGCTCGCGTCCGGAGCGAGACGACGAGGCGAGGCGCGAGGCGAGGTGACGAGGCGAGAGTGTAAATCAGGTATCATAGGTCCGCGTTTATAGTTTTTAAGTCAGAGTCCGAAGGGCCCCTGAGCTTGGGAGCCCCGGTGCACTGCCCCGTCTTGCCCTACGGTGGCTACGCCACTGAGTGCGTCGAGCCAGAGTCCATTGAGAGTTGAGTGAGTCTCACGGTATTTACGTACGGGTCAAATCTTGGAAGTCGAATTTGACCCACTTTCAGTGGTCGGATTCGCTTGAAATTTGGTATACTTATGTAGGTTGGATGACTATGCAAGTGCAGTCAACAAAAAGTACAGTCAGCTAAAAAGCTTGCTTTAAAAATGAAATTATTAACAAAAACTTATTTTATTTAGTCGTGGAAAAAATTAAAAATTCTTACTTTTCGTATACAAAATGTCTTCATATTGTTCCGGAATCAGCAGATTATTTAGTACCTACTTGTTTATACGTGCGAAGTCACGGCTTGAGAGTGAAATCTAAACCGAGTATTATCTATCTATACATATAATAAATCTGTAACAAGTCGGTGTCTGTACATTGAAGATATTTGAGAAAAACTGTCACAAGGGCTATTTATTAGCGCAATAGAACCCAAAACAATGTTTTTTAGAATTATTGCCTGTTTGTCTGTTTATCTGTTTGTCTGTGCGTTTGTGAGCGCTAATCTCAGAAACGGCTTAACCTAGAAGGATGCGGTTTTCACTGATATGTTGGTATTTTCTTGGATTCACAAATAAGAAAAATTCGTCTATAGAACAGTTTTTAGAAGTAGTGACTTGGGAGTAGGTACGGTGGTGAATGTGAACGCTGGTGTGCGGGGGGGGGGGGTCGGTGGGGGGTCGGTGAGCGCGGGGGGGGGGGGGGGGTTTGGGGGGGTGCGGGGGGGATAATTTTTTTTTATATCGAGGAACTAAGGAGAGCCATAATTGATGAAAAAGCAAATTGGATAAAAAAAAAATAAGCTGCCGAAATTACTAATTCCACGCGGACGGAGTCGCGGGCAAAACCGAGTATTATATACAATAAATCTAAATACACATGTAGCTGTTACAAATAAAATCTAATGAACACGGCAAACACGCAATGCTGTCCACGCTTACTTATTTCATTTTATTACGAATGAAAGTATTTATGTTCACACTTAAATAAATAACCATTGCTAGTCCTAACGACCGGATAGTTGTATGGTTAGAGAACCTGTCTACGAAGCTTGAGGTCCTTAGTTCGATCCACTGTCGGGGCAGATATTTGTAGTAGTACCAGGGGGGTCTCACTCCGCAGTTTAGGTACGTTTGGACGCTCCTCCCGGGGAGGAGTATGGCAGTAGGATGGTCGCTCGGTCTCCAATTCGCACGCTTACTTACTTACTAAAGGTAGTTTACTGAATTAATACACACTGTTATCTTTCTTGATTTATATACCTACTTATATCGGCGAGTGGGAACCCTGTGCCCTTGGTTTCAGATCAGCGGTGCCCAACGGAATATGAACGCTCGTATCACACGATAAGTTTCAATTTCGCGTGCAAGCAGTAAAAGTAGGCAAGTTTTTATATCTAAAGTGGACTTTTGTTCGAGAGTGATCCTTCTGTACGTTAGTACCTACTATTACTTATTCTGTGCCTATACTAGTAGAATAAGACGATATTACTAGCCAAATATCATTGTTCTAGGTCAACGGAAAATACTCTAATAAATTTTGATTCCCTTGAGTGTCGAAATATATTTTTTTGCGGCGTAAACGGCCGTATCTTTTTTTTACGTTAACATAGAAGTTACATTTTTTCACAACTTCAAGGGGCTGTAGACCTGAGTATATGGTATTAATTTCAGCTCCATACTTCCACGAGTTCCGGAGATAAAAGGTCTTGACAGACAGACGGACGGACGGTCAACAATACTATACTTGGAACTGAAACAATTACAATTGCAAAGTAACGCCTGATTCAATATAGGTACTATACGTGGTTTACCGTGCTTCTTATTTTAGTTAGGGCGCCACTTCTTCATAGCCACCTACCAATTTCGCGTCGTAGGTATATTATTTGAAATGGCAACACTGGCCTGTATTTGCTGTTGAAAATCTACGTGCTCATTTAAAAACTCAACCAATCCACTAACGATTTCCCTTTTTAAAATACGAATTCAATTTTCAAACTAACCACTGGCTCCGATTGGTGTCAATTTCCCATATAATTACCTCCCCTGGGCATTCCAAGTTACAATGCGACATTCAAAAACGTCGTAACCGCATTTGTTCTCAAATAGCAACTTTGTTCTCGGAGCAGTGAGTGTAATGGTAGTTAATACGTTTTGTTGTTGCATGTAGTTAGTCAATGCATGCTAGATGTTTAGATGGAGATATGCACGAACGTAATGTTGGAAAATATGGAGTTGAGTTTAGTTCGTTAAATATTAAAAACCGGCCAAGAGCGTGTCGGACATGTCCAGGATTGGGTTTTGCAGCCGTTGCAAAAAAACTTGCATAGTTAGATATCTTATTAATTATAAGTACTGTCCGTATTAGTCAAGCAATATTTTATAGGTCAGGCGTATGTACGCTTAAACTACTAATAATTCTCAAGCAAACTGTTATAGTTTTCCTTGTCAATTTGACATAATTCCTCCATCTTGATTTTTCAAAGTGTTTATACCAACAGTTTACCTTTAAGAGGGGGGGGGCGCACGATTTTAACAAAAAAAATGCACTTTAAAGTTGAATATTTCGCAAACGAATCACTATATCGAAAAATCGTCAAAATCGGAACCTATAGTACAGTGTCAAAGTGTTCTTGACACAATGATATAAGATTCAAAGCAGGTTTACGTTTTGTCGAGGCGTGGCGTTGAAAGGGTGAAGAATCAGTTTCATTGGTCGATAATTCGGTCGATATAGTAATACTTTTTTTTTTTTTTATGTTAGATAGGCCAGACAAACGAACTAGTGGGTCACCTGATGTTAAATGAACACCACTGTCCATAGACACCCGCAGCGCTTTACACGATGCCAGTGCGTTGTCGGCCCTAAAGGAGAGGGAATAGGGGAAGGGGGAGAGGGAGGGGGAGAGGGAAGGGGTGAGGTATTGGGCCTTCGGCCCTCTCACTGACCGTACGAAACGCAAGCAGGATTACTGCTGCTTCACGCCGGTGTTCTGTGAGAGGGTGGTACTGCCCCGGACGAGCCGGCCCATTCGTGATGCAGCGGCTAGCTACAACATGGCTCTACCACTACAAAAATTTTATATTTTACATTCCGTACCATACACGTAAAGTGGGGGTGATTTTTTTTCTCGTAACCTTATAGTGTGGGGTATAATGATAAAATCACTCCCACTTTACGTCGTATGGTATGAAATATAAAATATAAATATAAAATATTTTTTCATCTCTCATACTCGGAAAGTGAAGCAAATCATATCTGGCATACGGGAGGATAACTATTATTTTCCTCCCTAGGGTAGATATGAATTAAAAAAAATAAAGGCATTGGCTGTCAATGGAACACATACGCATTCAGCCAAGCATTACGGCATATACATGGAATAATTAATTATTGAGTTTTTTTTTCTTAATTAATCATATTACAAATTTTATAATGCCAGTGAAATATTATTAAATTAAATTATTAATTTACATTAGTTTCTTATGTAGTGAATTAAACCAGAAAAGTTAAAAAATATTAAGAAAAAAAAAACGGTATTCGACAATGTTATATGTTATTTACTTGGTTATTTACTTATTTTACAAATAAATTTACTAAAATACCTACTTTATCTACTGTTTTCATTAATTATTACATTGAATATATTAAATTTTGTTAAATTAATTATTGCTTAACAATAAACTCTATTGAAATATTTTACAACGATCATATTGACCGGTTTAGACATTTTTATTTATTTATACTTATATTTTCTTACTTTCCTTGTAGTCGAAATGAAAAGCAGAGTGTTTAACTCGGGAAAAACACCAATATCACCCTCGAAATATTGCCACCCTCGCTGTGCTCGGGTGTCAAGTAACCTCGTGTGATATTGGTTATTTTCCTCCCTTGTTGATCAATCTACTATTTCTACATTTTATTTTTCACTTTGTCCGGATAATTGCTACACATGTCCATGCAAAATTACAGCTTTCTAGCCATAATAGTCTCCGACTTAAGCCGCGGACGGACGGACGGACTGACGACAGACATGGCGAAACTATAAAGGTTCCGTTTTTGCCATTTTGGCTGTACCTACGTAGAGCCCTAAAATGTCTCATGATATAGTCGTGCTTTACCATTTTACGACAGTTCCTACATCAGAATAAGTAGATACAAATAAAAAAAAAGTCGGTGTATAGTCGCCTTCCTGCTATTTCCACATTTTCACAGCTTTTTTACAGTTCGTGTTAGAATATTGAAATATAACTAGGTACCTGGGTTTCCCTACCATTAAAATTGAAGCCTTAATTGTTGTGTTGGAAATTGCAACGTGCCCAACGTGTGGTTAAGAATACTTAGTGATGAAAAATCCGGTGACGTGCGGGTCGGACTCGGATATCAACGGTTCTACGGTTCTATTTTAAAACGACAGTACCTGGGCGACCGAGCTCTGCTCGGGCAGAAACTCGGTACCAAGCGTTTACCCAGAGATAAGACCAAGCTAGATCAAATTTTTCATCCCCGAAAACCCCCAAATACCAAATTTCATCGAAATCGTTGGAACCGTTTCCGAGATCCTGATTATATACACCGGAGGGGGGGGGGGTTGAGAGGGGGGGAGGGGATGCGGGGGAGGGAGCGCGGGGGTATTAAAGGGGGGATGAAAATTTCATTGATTTTGCCGTAGGATGCACCGTTTTCAAGATATTTGACAAAAACACCGGAGGGGGTGGAAGGGTGAGTCACGTTAAACTATCGTCCGTAAACCGACTTTACAGACAACCGGCTTTTCCTGTTCTGTGCTCCCAATAGGGAACGTGCACATAGACGGTGCTGCCAACTGGTGCCATAAGGGTGCCATCAATTTGAATGTTTTACCTTGATAAGTTTGTTTTACTGTCCGCATAGTGTCTCTTCTGTCGCATTAGTGCTGCCGCCTATAGTTACTGCACGTTCCCTATAATACTTTTTCTAACAAAAAAGTATCTTTTTCTCGCAAAAAAATAACTTTTTCTCACAAAAAAGTAACTTTTTTTCACAAAAGAAGAAACTTGACGTTTTCTCATAAAAAATAAACTTAAAAAAAAAACTTAAAATCTTGAAAAAAAAACGTGGTATCGAACCGAGGTCGGCTGGATCCGCGACCACCCGATTTCTAATGCGCCATTATGATCTGCTCGAAGTCGGCGAAATTTAGCTTTATATTCTAATGCAAACAAAAATAGCCGGAAAACACGAGTAAAAGCGATTTTCTGAAAATGAAACATAGCTAGATCAGTTTTTCATCCCCGAAAACCCCCACATACCAAATTTCATCGAAATCGTTGGAGCCGTTTCCGAGATCCTGATTATATATATACATATATATATATATATATATATATATACACATATATACAAGAATTGCTCGTTTAAAGGTATTAGATGAATGCTCATTAATTTAATTTTACTGATAACGGCGAACCAAATGTCAGTTGCAGTATTATTCCACCAGCGAAATGTCAAGAAAATGTCAAATCAATGAACGAAATGTCAAAAGGATAAAGTTTTACACAGTTAGAGAGAGACGACAAGGGTAAATAACTTTTAGGGCTCCGTACCTCAAAAGGAAAAAACGGAACCCTTATAGGATCACTTTGTTGTCCGTCCGTCCGTCTGTCAAGACCCTTTTTCTCAGGCACGCGTGGAGATATCAAGCTGAAATTTATATCAAGTACTCAAGTCTACTGTCCTTTGGAGCTGTGAAAAAAAATCAAACTTCTAAGCCAACGCAATCAAAAGATACAGCCGTTTATGCCGCAAATTTTCGAAACTCGCAAGGGAATCAAAACCTACTGGGTACTTCCCGTGAACTCAGAATCTTGAAATTTGGTACTTAGCAAGGTATTATAGCACAGATAAAGGAAAAAATTGTGAAAAGCATAAATTTTTAACGAAATCAAAAGATAAAGCCTTTTATGTCGCAAATTTCCGCAAATTGTCGACACTCATATGTACTAGTTGTGGCACTTCAACTGTGTTTTTTTTATTACCTCCCATAGACGTAAAGTAGGGGTGATTCTCGTTTTCTCGTCTAACCTTATGGTGTGGTGTATCGTTGGACAGGTATTTTAAAATCACTTCAAGGTTGTGAAAACGATTTTTCGATATAGAGATTCTTTTGCGAAATATTCAACTTCAAAGTGCTATTTTTTGTTAAAATCATGCGTCCCTCCCCCCCTCTAAAAGCTAAACTGTTGGTAGTTAGGAATAAAAATATTGAAAAAAATCAGGAATGGAGGAAACATGTCAAATTAACAAGGAAAACTATAACGGCTAAGTTTGCTTGAGAATTATTAGTAGTTTAAGAGTAAATAGCAGCCTGTCCTGTAAAATATTGCTTGTTTAATACGGACAGTATAATAGGCTAGTTTCCTAAAAAAATCTAATTAGTCCGTCATTTAAATTATCAAAAAATATTGGACACGTATTTTTTCTTTTGTCAATTGAACAAAAAATGACGGAGATATTGTATGTTGAAGTTCCGCGTGACGTCACGATTCGCTACACTTTTTAGCGAACCGTGACGTCACGAGCCCCCACTCCCGAACTTTGTCGCGCTTTATCTTTGTCGTTTTTTGTTCAATTGACAAAAGAAAAAAAATGTGTTCAATATTTTTTGATAATTTAAATGTCGGACTAATTGTAATAGTGTTTTTTTTACCCAGGACACTACCCTATTAATAGTAAAATAAATAACATATGTAAGGATTTTTTCATAACGGCTGTGAAACCCTATCGTGGGCATGTCCGACACGCCTTTGGCCGGTTTTCTTGCAGATTTAAACTAGGCTTTAAAGGTGACGAACCTTTTCTTCCGCCGAATGTACAAGCTCTCGCATTTGGCTGGTTTTTCGATGGGGTTCTGACCTCTGGCCGGGGGTCACAATTTCCCTAAGACCCCTGCATAAGCCAAAGCCATACGTCCTGATCCAATCTGGACCCATTTAACCTATGACACTTGGTACCTACTTAATGCCGAAAATAAATCACAGCAGATCTCGCATCTCATCGCTATTCATCATTCGATTGTGGTTGGAATATTTATTTTTCCGAAAGCTGGGACATTTTACAGGTATTAGAGGCAGTGTAACAATTTTCTCTTAGCACAGAAGCACAAACCAAACAAATTTTATTTATTACAAGCTTTTATTTAGGGTATGTATTACAATACCGAAGTACGAAAGACCGAATGTATTGAAACATCGAATGGGTCAAAAGACCGACACGACTTTTTTCTGAAACCGTTAACTTTTTAAGATTGTTATAAAACAAACCTAACCTAACCTAATGGGTTCTGTATTATTGTATGCCTTTATGGGCAACTGTTGTTACCTACCTCTATTTTATTTTCTCATCCTATGTACACAGTTATACAATAAAAACTTTCTGATTCTGATTCTGATTCTGATTGTTTCAGTTCATTACTTATGTTATCAGATCTGTGCTTTAAGGTTTTGACCTAGGACAAAACTAGTAAAGTCTACAGACTTACCTGAGTCACGTTAGTCGTACGCCAGTAACTGGAACAAAAAGAACAATAGAGAATTATAAAAAAATATGACAAGTGCGAGTCGATGTTACAACAATTTTTTTTTATTGTGTCTGCCTCATATTTATACCATTCATTTCCCCACATGCCGGTGAGGCAGCGCGGAGCGCTATCTTGAACGCACACTTTTAGAATAGGTCTTCCGAAAAGACCGAAACTATTCTATGCACTCGACTCGTGTATGTGTGAGAGCGGCTAGAATCAAAGCCGTGCGTAAGCGCGAGCGACACAAGTTCCCCGTCCGATGGCCGAAGGAGAACTAACGCAACTAACTATACCTACGGACAAGGGGGAAACACAAGCTCAAGATAGGTTATAATTAGACATAGACATAGACATAGACATAACTTTATTCGACATCAAAAAAGAAAATACACTGACTAATACACTGAGAAAAATAAAAAGAACAATAATAACAATAAAAACAAAAAACATAATTATAGATGTCGAAAAGGAATTTGACTCAGCATAAGCTGCAGTAGATGCCTGCTACAGCGCTGATTTTCAGTCAAACCCTTCATATCCGTGCATCAAACTTGTTGGACCGGAATCAGCACAAACAAATTCTGTATAAAAAGTGTAAACAAATAAAAAGATACATATATTATAGTGGGAGTTAGTTATTTTTTATTATTATTTATTTCAATTATACATAGTTATACATTATATTATACACATAGGTATTTATACATTTAAGGTAGTCGCATCAGAGGTAAGAGGACTTGGCCTTTCCACCTGCTATACTAAACGGGACTTATCACGCAATTAATATTTACCTCGACGTTTCGGCCACATTGCAGCAGCCGTGGTCACGATTTAACTCGTTAGTTCCCGTTTAGTATAGTAATTAAGTATGAGTGTAAATCACGAAAGTTTAAAACAGTATCACGATAGGTTGGTCAGATCAGACCGCGCGTGTATTGATGTATTTTCATCGTATTACTAAAACAAATAAATATTTTAAAAATGTAGCAACACTAGGCGCTAGAAACATCTTGTTTTATTAACACTCAAAAAGTCATGACCTGCCGTGCAGTATTTACGCCGTACTAAGGATTTTTTTTAGAGACGACTTTGTATTTTTTTCTATCAAGCAAACTACAAGTAATCGTGTTTCGAAAATCACTGGTCATTAGATTAAATCCTCAAATATCTTACACATGAATTTCAGTACCAAAGCTTTGCTAGTAATGATACAGCAAAGGATTAAATGAATGCAATAAAAGCGCCAAAAGCCCGGTGCGGCCTTAAGAAGCTGACAACACCTAATTTTGTTGAAATTGATGTAATTTAAACAGTTTTTTAAGAAAAACTGTTTGTTCTAGCACATCAAAAAAATTATATGTTAATATTCATCATATTTCAAAGACCGTGGACGGACTCGATACATAATTGGACGAAATCGGCTCGATAGAAAATAATTGCAAAGATAGGTCTTAAAATCATCATTAAACGGTTCTATGTCTTTATTTTTTTGGCGTATGCGTCTGCAATTAAAAACATGAAGTCAACATATTCATACCTAAACCGCTAACGAGTCATATTTCACAAGTTTTTTTTTAATTCAATATTTGCCCGATAAATTTCAATATACCCGGCTGCCCAGTAATAGCGGCATCTCGTTTACTCCGATACAAATAGACAGTGTGCGCCGACGTTGGTGTTGACAGCGTCTTAATAAGATGTCTTGATTAACTCACAACGTGCGTGTCCGTTTCGCACTTGCCCACTTTTTTACTGCAAGAGAATAATTACAAAGTTCCCCTTTGTACCAGAAATAACCCCACAGTATCAGATAACTCAAGAACTTAATTTTTCGTAAACAAATTTAATTTGATCACGAAAACTTCACAAAGAGAAAACTCAAATGAGACCTGCTGAAGTTTCTCTTCGTAAAAATCTACGCACAGACGATGGAGAAGACATAGTAACATTTACCTGTGGATTTCTAAACCATCACATCTCATCATCAACATTACTGAACATAGGCCTCACCCAAGGCTCGCCAAACAGATCGGTCCCGCGCCATCAGCATCCAACGCGTTCCCGCAACCTTAACCAGGTCTTCGCTCCATCTTGTTGGAGGCCTACCTACACCGCGTCTTTCGGTCCGTCAAATGTAATGTAATGTAATTTTGCACATAAATTTCGAAAAACTGCGAGGTATCCGAGGTATGCCAGCATCTGAAGTATACAGAAGCGCACGCCAGTCAGGACATAATTGAAACAAGTTATTTAAACAAATCCCTAGCGCCATCTAGCGTCGACTAGCCACCTACAGCACGCACTTCCAGAGGTATTAGTTCTCGTGTGTGGAGTACCAAGAACTTCGTTAGCCGAGTGCGCCAGTAAGGACATACACGGAGTATTTACAATAGCGCCATCTGTTGTGTAGATCATGTTGAGTAGATCGATCTAATATAAAAACCCCACGACCCTCTGCTTCAGAGGCTATAGGTCAAACTACTAGGCCATCAGGAATTTACATCCCAACCCAAAAAACCTAATAACATTCATTTTCCTATCGAATAACAGGACGCAATCTTCTTAATCTCGTGGCATTCCAATCGCAATCTTATTACTTCCACATAAAGCCCGTAATCAAATATTATTGTAATATAAGGGTTGAACCCATTCGATGATGTTGAAGTTATATATGTTGTAATATTGTCGCAAGAAAAAGGTGCATTAAGACTGGTCAGCGAGCGCAAAACTAGAACTTAGAATGTGTGTATGTTATGTAGTTTGATCTTCAAGGAAAACACTTTCATAACTTAAATAATTGTATAATTATTTTAGATCACTACCAAGTAAACACAATTCTATAAAATAATTGTTTGTTATCGAACTCCTCCGAAACGGCATGACCGATTTTTATCAAATGTTTTTGCCTATATCTGGTAGGTCTGAGAATAGGTCGTAAACTATTTTTTATACCCCTGTTCTTCGCAGACGGAATCGCGGGCAACAGCTAGTTTCATAATAATTATTTAGTTATTTTTTTTCTCTTTCTTAATGTGTAACTTTCTCCTTACTGTCCCCCTTTCCAATTCCAAATTCAACGTGTACTCTTTTACTGTCCAGGCTATTCGGCTGTGGAACTCCCTGCCAATGCAGCAAGCCAATACAGGCAAGTCTTACTCCATATAAATATATTAATACACTAGCTTTTGCCCGCGACTCCGTCCGCGGGGAATTAGTAATTTGGGCAGCTTATTTTTTTAACCAATTTGCTTTTTCATCAATTATGGCTCTCCTTAGTTCCTCGATATAAAAAAAATTACCCGCACCCCCCCGCAACCCCCCCCCCCCCCCCCTCACCGACCCCCCACCGAACCCCCCTCCCCGCACACCCGCGTTCACATTCACCACCGTACCTACTCCCAAGTCACTACTTCTAAAAACTGTTCTATAAATTCTTAAAATAGACGTATCTTTCTTATTTGTGAACCGATTCAAATGAAACAAACACTAAAAGTTAACCCAAGAAAATACCAACATATCAGTGAAAACCGCATCCTTATAGGTTAAGCCGTTTCTGAGATTAGCGCGCACAAACGCACAGACAAACAGACAATAATTCTAAAAAACATTGTTTTGGGTTCTATTGCGCTAGTAAATAGCCCTAGTGACAGTTTTTCTCAAATATCTTCAATGTGCAGAGATTTATTATATGTATAGATTGTAGGCATAGCACTATATAGGGCCTCTATTTATGACTGTATAAGATAAGCAGTAGGTACTTAACTGTCATTAATTGTATTAATAATTGATGACCGAGGGCTCAGTGATCGCATTAGGGTGACGTAGGTATGGCGTGATGTGTGACATGTTGATTTTTATATATTTTTTTTTATTTTAGTATTTTTTCCTTTCTTTAGTCTGTGTGATCTTTGTATGTCTTATAGTTACAGACTTGCCCTAACCGATCTAAATGTACCATCCTGTACAATACGTTTACTTTTAGTTTACCACTGATAGATGGCTTGCCTTCATTTCATTTCCAACTTTAACACCATACAAGTAAAGTAGCTATTACAAAATCTGCAAACGTGGGTAACAGTATTCTAAAATTGGCTTTATTTGCAGGTCGTTAAAGTTGAATATGAAATGAAGGCAAACCAACTGTCAGTGGTAAACTTTATGTAATTTTACTGTACATACTAACACAAAAAAAGTTCGTCGAAAGCAGATGTACCGTAGTGGCGTAGCAGATCCGTAGCACTTTGTAGCGGTGATACGTGCTACGACTTTCATGTTTTAAATTGTAGCAACACATAGTGATCATACAAGAGGTATGTATACAAGAATTGCCTGTTTATAGTAGATTGTTCAACAAGGAACTAAAACAAGCCATATGGCCGCCGCGACCAACGAGATCCACCAATTTCGACAAATTTGATCAGTACAATTTTGCGCAGCACTGGTCGCAGCGGCCACACGCATTTTGTTCATACAGGGTGTTGGCGTTCGATACGGAGCGATTCATTATCGAAATTCAAAACAGAGAAGCTCTATGGAATCAGTCGTCGGATGATTATTCGAATAAAAATTTAAAAAGGCAATTATGGTTGGAGCTGACTGTTATATTTGATAACTTGATGCACTCCCGAAATGGGCTGAATCCAGTAATATGTAGTTTTAGTACATATATTCAAGATCTCGTAAAAAGTATTTTTAGACATTCTCATATAGTTAAAAAAATTATCTTCATATTGCAATACGTCTGGAAAGTATGCATGATTATATACCTTTTGTAAGCCTATTCCGTAATAATGGGTGAATCCAAAATTTTTTTTTTTTCATTCGCTTTTGTAATAATAAAATCAGCGCACCAATAATTCATTCTTCGACGTCCATTTTGGAACACGATGTGAACTCGCTGACAAAATGTGGTCGCTACGTGGTCGCAGATGAATCGCAGGCTACCGCGGCCAGTCGCGCGACCTGGCCGCGCGCGACCTAGCCGCCTAATGCGCGGGAGGCCATAAAGACATAAGATATTTAGCCACCCGAGCAGAGCGAGTTATGGTTATTTAGTCTCGCGTTAAACAATCTACTTAGCACTTTGAATGCGCGGAAAAAAGACGTTTTAATAGGTAATAGGTAATAGGTAATAACGGGCTAATTTCCGCAACTCGACGTCTTTTACGCGCCTATTTTGCGTAACTGGCTGTAGGCACTATTCATGCCAGCCCAACTCCATAAGGAAGCCTAGCAGACCCTTCACGTTGCCGACGACTTCCTGGAGCGACCTCGGTGTCCCGAGGTGTAGTGCCCTGTAGCTCGCCACACTAACACACTCCAGCAGGACGTGTGAGGCCGTTTCTTCCGCCTCCATGCACGCTCTGCATAGGGGGCTGTCTGTAACACCTAAATTGTGTAAGTGTTTGTTAAGTAAGGCATGTCCAGTTAGAGCCCCAACCAATAGTCGGAGCTGAGTTCATCCATAACCGCGAAGTTTGCGGGATAATCCGGGGTTGATCTTCGGAAGAGCTTCTCTGGTCTGCCTGCAGGTTACTAGGTTTGTCCAATATTCTTGGTGCATTACCTTGGTGTTGTGGCGCAACTGGCCGCGCAACCATCCGAAAGGCAGGGGCAGAATGGGTTCAGGTCCATAGACCCTCAACTCCGATCCCTCCCTCGCCAGTCGATCGGCCGCGTCGTTGCCTCGCGATCCACTGTGACCCTTTATCCATTGAAGGGTAATGGTGTTTGTCTCACTTACCTTCGTCAGAGCTCGATGGCACTCGTATATTAGCCCCGATGTCATAGTGTTGCTCTGCAGGGCTTGCAAGACCGATCTGCTATCAGACAGTATACGGATTGGAAAACCCTGTACCTCTCTGGAGTTAATCGCTGTTGTTGCCATTATGATACCCATGCATTCCGCCTGAAAGACGGTATTATGGATCCCCAATGGCGATGAGATGTTGATATTCAGGTCCTCCGAATGTACTCCAGAGCCTGTACCTGTTGACGTTTTCGATCCATGCGTGAAGATCCTCAACTCCTTGAGGTTGAGGCCCTCCCCTGGGTCTTCGTGTAATTGTATCCTATATTTTTTATAAAAAATTACAATATCACTTTTTTACAACGAACGCTCAATACGAATAATGGACGTCTGTTCAAAATTCAAATACTAAAATTAGCAAAAAAATTTGACCCGCGGTATTTTCTTTTCTTTTTTTTTGTAAAGTGTTGCTTTAAATAACGCCGCATTACGCAGTGACGCATTAGCCAACAAATTAAACTTGTAAACTATTTTAAAACTAATTGGATTTGCCCCGGCGGGGGAATCGAACCCGGGACCTCAAGCTTCGTAGTCAGGTTCTCTAACCACTGGGCCATTTGGTTATCTTAATAGATACCTAAGGCTCTTAAAAGCAAAAGTGAATAGAGTTACTGAATCAGTAATTAAGATACACCTTTGGCCTCGTCTGCACTTTTAATCAAGTGAGGCAGGAGTCACATTAATGATAGTGAATGTGAATCTAATTAATTATATTTAGGATGAATTAATTTTATTATGCATCCAATTAATTTTAAAATATAGTTTTCAAGTTTGAATCTGTTGGCTAAATATGCAAGCATTCAAAGCGTCACATTTAAAAAAAACTGCGGAACAAAGGTTTTTGCTAAGTATAGTATTTCAATTTTGAACAGTTTATTTGTATTGAGCGTACGTTGTAAAAAAGTAATATTGTAATTTTGTAAAAAATGCCGTTTTTTTCCTCGCACTCGAAGTCAAAAGTAGAGTGTTTAACGCGAAACTAAACAACCATAATGACTCGCGAACTATAGCCACCCTCGCTCTACTCAGGCGACTTAATATCTTGAGTCATTATGGCTTGTTTTAGTCCCTTGTTGAACAATCTATTATTTAGTGGAACCGTGGGTGGGTCAGTTTTATATAAATAAAGCTTCAGAATATCTAGGTAAAAGGGTGAGAATAAGACAAATTGTGTAAAAAATTACCCTATCGAATTACCCCTAAGCCCCAAATTACCCCTGCCTCATAATCTCCTAGAATTCTTAACAATCTGCGAGCGTCTTATATTAAAATTCTCGCTAACCCTTTTTCCATCTAATGTATTTTTAATGGCGTAATGCCAGGTGAGAAATGGAGTAATTATCCCACGGGATAACCATTCATACTTTATAATAACGGAGGAAATTGACATTTTCATTTTTTATTCGCCAGAAAAGGCTTGGGACGCATGTCTATACAACCAAGGATGATATAGACTGGATTGGCAGTCGCCATAGTACGGATCGGCCGCGGTTTTTGTAGTTCGATTATTAAATCTTAATGGCGTTGAAATATTTTGAAGGCAAAACAATAAGACTACAGATATTTCATATAACTGCAAATGCATTATTATGCAATATTTTTGAAAAATAATACATTTGTAGTAATATGAAACATCTGTAGTCTTATTGTTTTGCCTTCAAAGCCTCTGGCTATATTTCAGCGCCATCTAGACTTAATAATCGAACTACAAAAACCGCGGCCGATCCGTACTATGGCGACTGCCAATCCAGTCTATATCATCCTTGATACAACCAACGAGTTTTTGTACTTTTTTTGAAGTCTGTTAAAAAGTTTAGTTTCGTCATATCAGTCCGTCCGTCTGCGGCGCTGAGCTTGGAAACTATTTGTCCAATTTTCAACCGCAATGACACACTCTATTTTTAGCCTTTTCATTGTCCTTTTTGTAAACTCCGCTGTCTGTCTGTGCATCCATTCAACTTGTCACAGGCTCTATCTACACTCCACACGCCTTTACCAAACGAAACCAAACTATGAAATTACAATAGCCTTCCCACTGATTTAAATGGACACTTACACTTGTCGCGAATGCAGCCGAGGGATCCTATCCCGTATCGGTCATTTTAGCCACGAGTGCAAGTGTCGCCAGGGTACTACTTAAATCATCTGTCACAAATGTAAAGGCCTATTATTATTATAGTGTTAAACTGTTCATATATTTCATACAAAATATGAACTGAAACATGGATGCACAGAAAAAACACAGAAAAAGACCAGCTCCGGGAATCGAACCCGGGTCCTCAGCATGCCGTGCTGCATGCTTTTTACCCCTACACCGCAACCGGTCGGGATATAGACACGAATATTTTCTATACATCACAGTCTCAGCTCGCTTAATCACTTATAGCGGTGATACAAGCAACATCTATGTGGAAAGTCTCAACGAGAAACGTCAACACTCCTTCGGAACTAACCGCTCTCCCTAACCAAGAGATGTCGCTACTAAGCCATTCTATTAAAGATTGGATTGGATTGGATTGGAAGATTCATACCAATCTTGGATTAAACTGTTCAAACAACGACTCAGCTTTCATTTATGACATAAATGACTTTATTAATGAAAGTTTAAATTCGTTTAGAGAAATATATGTACAGTTGATATTAGTTGCTCAATATGCAATATTGTCTCAAGTGCAATGTAAATTATTTTAGTTGAAAGTATTATGTTTGTTAGATTAAGATTTAGATTTATTTTAGATTTCCAGACAACTATGACATCGGGGCTTTCAAGAAAAGGCTTTATACTTCCTTTAAAGGCCGGCAACAGATTGGTGACTCTCTTTGAGTTGTTGATATTAGTGGTGGAGATCATTTTCCATCAGATGACCCGCTTGCTCCTTTGGCTCCCTCTAATGATAAAATAAGACTATATTCCATCACAATGTCTTTAATATCCGACACAATGTAAACTGTTATGGAAATAGATTGGATTGAATACATCCCACAGAAGGTAGGCAGAGTGCACAGCTTCGGGGCTACTTTTAACAATTTTATGTTTTAAAATAATGTTAGCATAGTTATGTGTTCGGTCTATCTCAAACACATTGAACATTGAATTTTGAATGATTTATGTGTTACTGGGCCGCTATAACACCAAATCTTATCTTGACTTACTTCCTACTAATATTATCTTACATTCTTATACTAAGTACTTCGCTACATAGTATAAAACAAAGTTGGTTCCCGCTGTCTGGCCCTATGTATGCTTAGATCTTTAAAACTACGCAACGGATTTTGATGCGGTTTTTTAAATAGATAGAGTGATTCAAGAAAGACCGCTTCTTTAACGACCGCTTTAGCCTAGTTGGTAGTGACCCTGCCTACGAAGCAAGAGGTCCTGGGTTCAAATCCCGGTAAGGGCATTTATTTGTGTGATGAGCACGAATTTTTGTTCCTGAGTTATGGATGTTTTCTATGTATTTAAGTATTTATTTATCTATATAAGTATGTTTATCGTCGTCTAGTACCCATAGTACAAGCTTTGCTTAGTTTGGGACTAGGTCGATTTGTGTAAGATTGTCCCCTAATATTTATTTATTTATTTTATTTAAGAGGAAGGTTTATTATGTATAATACATGCATTGCACCCGTGCGAAGCCGGGGTGGGACGCTAGTACTATTATAAACGCGAAAGTTTGTATTGATGTATGTATGGATGTGTGGATGTTTGTTACTTTCTCACGCTAAAACGGTTTGCCGGATTATGATGAAATTTGGCACACCAACAGTTTATAATCTGGATTAACATATAGAATACTTTAATTCCCGGGGATAGCGATAAACGAATTATTTGCAGACGGAGTTTTGGGTAACAGCTAGTATAAGATATAGTTAAAAATGCAAGGGATCATCATACAAGAAACTTCTTTTTTCAGCTTGTTTCGTGACTCGTACTTGTTCAAATTCAAATATATTTATTGCTTGGTCAAGAGTTATAAAGATATTATTACAATTTAATTATAATTCTTCATGTCCTACGTCGGAGAGGCGTACAATATTCAATTTTAATTCTACAGCTATATTACCTCTAAATTGCAAATAATTATCATACATTAATCATTAAAACAATATGTCATTATTTCAATCTAAATAAATTACAAAGAATATTAGTATCAATAGTAGTTATTCGGGTTTTTTACGCAACGTTAATAGCACGTTGTAATTTACGGGAATTCGCACGTGAAATTTTAGAAAATTCTGTGATTTTCTTGCATATATGCCAGTTTGAGTGGTTAACGGGAGAAGCCGAAGGTGAAAGCTAGCCCAATTAAATCCTGTCTCAGCATCACAAACCTTCAAGTCCCAGAAGCGATCTAGAGTCAGCAAAAGCTCTAAAGAAAATGAGATATTGCCACCGCGAGCACGAAAACAAGAATAATACGTATCCCACCAAAAAATGAGATATTTACCGACATTTTCTTGTATATAACTCACCTCCAACAGCTGTTTTAATCCCAAAAAAAAACAACAAAAATCCAAAATTCACTCACACGCCATCTTGGATTTTTCTTTACTCAAAAACACGTGAATACACACAATTGTAACACCAAAAAATACTTAAAAACGTCACTGAATTATCTGTAAATATATATCAATGGTTATTTTATTATAATTTACTAGTTTTTCTTGTATATTTAAGGTTTTTAGGGCCCGAAGGAGCGGTTCTCTCGAAACCGCTCTTGGTACTAAAAGCTTCGTTCGATAACGTAGACTACGGTAGAAAGGGACAGCAGAGAGTGAGGGAGCAAGCGTTTTACGGGCAAACTAGAACCTTATTTGCTTTCCAAATACACCGTGCGTTGGTGAGTGGTAAACTCTTACGAGTTACAATTTCAGTTTGATATAATTCATATCAATCAATTATTGGCTAACAAGAACAAGGTAAAAGCTACAAAATCGCGGGAAAGCTTAACTTAGGTACTCGTAAGTGCAGTTTAGACCTGCAAAAAAAACGTGCAATTTGCATTACATTGCGGCGTTCAATTGACCAATTCTAACTCTTTCGCTTCACTGCCTCGCAATGTAACTCTCACACGTTTTTTTGCTGCCAAAATTCTGGGAAGTTTCATACGTTTTTTGACAAAATTCCAAAACTATACGATCGAGATACGATGTCTTTCGACGACGTGTTTGCCTTGTAGATTTTTTATGTAATAAGCTTTTTATTAACTTGCAATGTATGTATGTAATACGAGTATGTATGTACGGGTCAAATCTTGGAAGTTGAATTTGACCCACTTCCAGTGGTCGGATTTACTTGAAATTTGGTGTACTCATGTAGGATGGATTACAATGCAAGTACAGTCAACAAAAAGTACAGTCAGCGAAAAAGCTTGCATTGAAAACAAAATTTTTAACAAAAACTTTTTATTGTTTAAATTAGTCTTATTTCATTTAGTATATAGATAATTTTTTTAATTCCTAAGAACTATTGTCAATACGTGTGTGATTGTTTTGCATTAAGAGATCCGATCGAGATACAAAATTCAAATCCGACGTTAAGAAGACACTAATATCTAAGTATACATGGCACCTTCAATCTTATGACATTGTAAGACAGGTAGATGGGTGTCATCTACTGGGTGTTGTGGTGTCGAGCATTGGTATTTACCTTATAATAATATCATGGACAGGGACGTTTGGAAATAATTCCGATACGCGTTGACGATTCCTAGCTTCAACTAGTCTGGAAGAAATCATCATCATCATCATCATCATCATCATCGCAGCTTACTATCCCACTGCATCGCACAGGTCTCCTCTCAGAATAAAAGGGCTCTGAATTCCCACGCGGGCCCTGTGCGGATTGAAAACTTCACACACGCCATTGAATTTCTTCTCAGGTGTGTGCAGGTTTCCTAACGATGTTTTCCTTCACCGTAAAGCTCATGGTAAGTTTCAAATATAAGTAATTCCGCACATAAATTCCGAAAGATTCAGAAGCGCGAGCCCGGCCTCAAACCCATAGCTATGGCTCTAGTCGCTAAGCTACTACGACTTCATTATCTATTATACAACTACTATATACTATGTTCTATTTCTACAACAAGATGGAGCGAAGTCCTGGTTAAGGTTGCGGGATCGCGTTGGATGCGGATGGCACGGGACCGATCTGTTTGGCGAGCCTTGGGGGAGGCCTATGTTCAGCAGTGTTTCTCTTGTATATTTAAGGCAATCGCCTGGAATGATGATGATGATGTTCTATTTATTGTCTCGTGACATATCGACTGTACTTTAGCTCCCATAGAGTCAGGTTAGATCAATCACCAACCAGAATCAGATAAAAACCATAGTGAGAAAAAACCGGCCAAGTGCGAGTCGGACTCGCGCACGAAGGGTTCCGTACAATTATCTATAAAAATCACGTTTGTTGTATGGGAGCCCCCCTTAAATATTTTTTTTATTTAAATTTCATGATTTATTTTTAATGTCAATATATAATTAAATATTCTGCGAATATTTCAAGCGTCTACCTGTTGCCGTTATCAATATCGAGCAAAAACGAGCAAAATAATCACGTTTGTTGTATGGGAGCCCCCTTAAATATTTATTTTATTCCATTTTTAACGACCGCTTTAGCCTAGTTGGTAGTGACCCTGCCTACGAAGCAAGACGTCCTAGGTTCAAATCCCGGTAAGGGCATTTATTTGTGTGATGAGCACGAATATTTGTTCCAGAGTTATGGATGTTTTCTATGTATTTAAGTATTTATTTATTTATATAAGTATGTTTATCGTCGTCTAGTACCCATAGTACAAGCTTTGCTTAGTTTGGGACTAGGTCGATTTGTGTAAGATTGCCCCTAATATTTTTTTTTTTTTTTTTTTTAGTATTTGTTGTTATAGCGGCAACCGAAATACACCATTTGCGAAAATTTCAACTCTCTAGCTATCACGGTTCCCGAGATACAGCCTGGTGACGGACGGACGGACGGACGGACGGACAGCGGAGCCTCAGTGTTAGGGTTTCCGTTTTTACCCTTTGGGTACGGAACCCTAAAAAAGGATCTGGGAAAAATGCGAATGGAAATTTTGCCACGAGAAAATACTATTCTGGCAAATTCCAACCAGTCCCCGTACAATGTCATTGTTGAAGTTTCTTTTGAGCAAAGTTATTGCAACATAATTATGTAATAATGGTATGCAGCAAGTTTGCGGGCGAAGCCAGAGGCGATAGCTAGCGCACAAAGGACGTCTTCCAGGGGACTGATAAGGCGTAGTGCTTAAAGCGGGCTACAATCCATCAGTTTTAACTGTACCACAGAATATATAATAGTACTGACGTACAGAATGGAAACGGTCCGCCCCGCACCGATTCGAATTACCCCACCCCTCAAGGCGCAGATAGCCAGAAACCGCCAGAAACCAGAAGAGTGCGCGCGCGATGTATGTAGGCGTACGCGTGTACAGACGTCGTCGTGCTTATGTAGATTCAAGAACGCGTATTTGTACGTCGTGTCCGCCGCGTGACTGTACAGCAAAGCTCTGGAATAAAGTACCTGTTGCGGTATTCAGGGACCGATATGATCTTCAAGCTTTCAAAAAAAGAGCGTACCTACTCCGACCTAAAAGGCCGGCAACGCACTCGTGACTCTTCTGGTGGCGCAGGTGTCCATGAGCGACGGTACTCGTTTACCATCAGGCGATCCGTTTGCTCGTTTGCCCCCTATACCATAAAAAGTTGAAACGTATGTCATCATCATCATCATTTCAGCCGAAAGACGTCCACTGCTGAACATAGGCCTCCCCCAAGGTTCGCCAAACAGACCGGCCCTGCGCCATCCGCACCCAATGCGTTCCCGCTACCTTCACCAGGTCGTCGCTCCATCTTGTTGGAGGCCTACCTACACTGCGTCTTCCGGTCTTCGGACGCCACTCGAGAACCTTTCGGCCCCATCGGCCGTCAGTTCTACGGGCGATGTGCCCTGCCCATTGCCATTTAAGTCTAGCGATTCTTCGAGCTATGTCCGTGACTTTAGTTCTCGCGCGAATTTCATCGTTTCTAATGCGATCCCGCAGAGAAACTCCAAGCATAGCCCTCTCCATCGCCCTCTGAGTTACCTTGAGCTTCCTTATAAGACCCATCGTTAGCGGCCACGTCTCAGTGCCATAAGTCATCACTGGCAACACACACTGGTCAAAGACTTTTGACTTGAGACACTGCGGTATATCGGATGACAAGATATTGCGGAGCTTCCCGAACGCTGCCCAGCCGAGTCTAATTCGTCGTCGAAACGTATGTGCGTAGGCAAAACTGGGAACAGTACGCTTAGTATAAGTTTTACTTCACCAAAATACTTCTCGATCGCGTTTACGTAAAAAAATCAATTACTAGGGAAACATGGACAGCGCCTCCGCGGCCGCGCGTCCATGTTTCCATAGAATTGAAATTTTTACGTAAACACGATCGAGAAGTATTTCGTGAAGTAAAAACTTATACTAAGCATACAGTTGAACTGACGATCTAATCGAAATTTCACTAACGTACACAGTTCGACTGTACAGTTAAAACGTGCAGTTAAAACTGATGGTTTGTAGCCCGCTTTATAGTGGTTTTAAATAGCGTGAGAGATGAGTACTCTTCTCTCACGCTATCTATCTATATATTTATAATATTTCAAACTAAATACAAACTGAAATATAGATGCACAGAAAAAACCCCAGAAAAAAGACCAATGCTGGGAATCGAACCCAGGTCCTCAGCGTTCCGTGCTGCGTGCTTACCCCTACACCATCACTGGTCTAGAGGTTAGCGACGAATCTTTCCCATACATCGTACATTTCAGTCTGTTATAATCACTTTATGCAGTGATAAAGCGCTCATCTATGTTATGCCCTCTACTGAGAGACTTTAACACTCCTTCGGAGCTAACCGCTCACCTGGAGCAAGAGATGGCGCTACTGTGCAACTTTAAAGCTCCGAAGGAGTGTTAAAGTCTCTCGGTAGAGGGCATAACATAGATGAGCGCTTTATCACTGCATAAAGTGATTATAACAGACTGAAATGTACGATGTATGGGAAAGATTCGTCGCTAACCTCTAGACCAGTGATGGTGTAGGGGTAAGCACGCAGCACGGAACGCTGAGGACCTGGGTTCGATTCCCAGCATTGGTCTTTTTTCTGGGGTTTTTTCTGTGCATCTATATTTCAGTTTGTATTTAGTTTGAAATATATGGTTTCATGGGATGACCGTAAAAGTAATAAAAAATGAAGTTGAAAAATAAATAAAAAAGATACTTCATATCTGACATATTTATAATAATTAGAGATCGGACAAATTGGCGTCATTGCTAGCAGTTTTAATTGATAAATTAATTAGTTTATTGAATCAGGCGTTACTTTGCGGAGGTCCATATTAATGAACAGAAACAATTACTTTGCTCACCCGCGACCTTACAATAGTTACGTTTATGCACCAAATGCGTGTTCATGCAGTTCCTCCACCTCCACACTGTACGAACACACACAAATCACAGAAACCCAACTATCACCACCACCAAACTGCATTGACGCGTTTCGAAGTCAACCACAGCTCATCCTCACGGTACCGTTCACTATGCTACCAGATGTTAGACTAACAAACCAAAACAAACATTTTGATTTGTCTCACATATGTACAACTATCCTAGACTAAAAAAGAAATGTATGTACAATAAGAAAAAAGAAAACAAAAATATAAAATATAACTAAAACATATTCTGAAAGCTAGTCCCCTTAGGCAAGGTGCCGAAGATGCTGGCAGCAGTTCGTCTTTGAATAGCTAAGCTAATTCTTTGTCCGAGGAAGCTGCCAGCTCTTCGGTCACCTGTGACGTCGACTAACCTCTTAGAAATATCCTTAAAGAGCTTTAAGGCGCTAGGACCCCACGGACCAAGGGTCTCGACACCGAATGGGACAAAATCGTATTCGCTGCCTAGACCCCTGTATTTCAGTCTTTTCGCCTTTTCAGCCGCTTCTGAAGCTGCACCAGGTCTGTTGCAAGTACCATGGAGATGGGAAGGGGCCAGCGTGTCTGAACAAGTGGCATCCCATACCAGCACCCGAACCATCTTCCATGGAATCAGACTCATACCATCCGGTCTCTTGCCATCGTCTCCTGCAATGCCTGTGGGCTCAAGCAACGTTGGCACGTTGACGGTGGCAAGGGACCGGCGTATAATGTCGTTTAGTGCAGCATGTCTTGAGAAGCGGCCGGTCTCTATAAACTTCTCAAGTACCACTTAATTTATCTCAAACAAACTAACTTGAAATTTGTTTATTTACTGTTAATGTATGTTTTAATCATAACTGTTATTAACTGTTATTACTGCTGTTAAGCTACAATAGAGAAATATTTCTCTAGGCAGATGTTACGTTAACACTAACTGTCATAACTGTTATTGCTCAAATTAGACCCAAGCCGCAGCAAAAGCTAGTAATATATTATTAGAACTCCCACTCCCCCTTAACGCAGGTAACCCATTCTTAAACTAAACCTGTAACTTTAACCGTCGGTTAACTTCGGTTTAACAAAGGCTTAGTAACGTTATTGTAGGGCTTTGACAATTCAAGTGCGGCATGATTTATCCAGGTAAAACTGTTGCCCGCGATTCTGTCTGCAAAAAATACGTATATCGCTTTCCCGCGGGAACTATGTGATTTTTGAGAGAAAAACTATCTTATGTTGTTCTCAAGGCTTCATAGCTCCATTTTGAATTTAATCCAAATCAATTGAGATAGGTTTTTCCTACATCAAACTAACCCAAGATAGAGCCCTATCTCTCCTAATAGAAAGTACAGATGAGGCCAAAGGGGTATTGTTCATTAAAACCTTCGATATATAGTGACTGTCACCAAGGCCGTGGTTATTCGTTTAAATGCAGCATTAAAACTAAACAACAATTTATGAACCACAAACCTCAAGGAAGCCGACTTCGATAAGCGCTCGCTTAGCCCGTCCGTAGAGCCGCAAAGTCCGCACCGCCACTTGCTATTACGTATTACACTAAAATAATGTTCGTTATTTATCATTAGTACTAGATAACACTATTTACAATGTTTTTTATTTACACAGCACAATTCACAATATAATATACGTCCGCCGAAAAATTTAAGAAGTGCCGCCCTGGCAGCTTCTTTCTTTTTTGCCGCGCTGCATGGCATGGGCTTAGCGCCATCAGCCACCGACAGCAAAAGAGGATGATAATCCAAAAAATTGTTGCCTATTTAAAATACTTGCACAGGTATCCATCTGGAATTATGGAATTACAGACGATGGGAGCGCACTCCATTCCTTAACAGTTCGTCTTAGGAAAGATGAAGCAAAACACTCATTATATATGTGAAGAGGTATAGGCGACCAGATGGCCTAGTGGTTAGAGACCCTGACTATGAAGCTTGAGGTCCCGGGTTCGATTCCCGTGTCGGGGCAGATATTTGTATGAAAAATACGAATGTTTGTTCTCGGGCCTTGGGTGTTTAATATGTATTTAAGTATGTATCTATCTATATAAGTATGTTTATCCGTTGCCTAGTACCCATAACACAAGCTTTGCTAAGCTTACTTTGGGACTAGGTCAATTGGTGTGAATTGTCCCGTGATATTTATTTATTTATTTATTTTTTTATAGGCAGACAGAGTTATTTCTGCACTTATTCACATTAAAACAATAACGATCATACACTAATTGTTAAAATGAAGTAACATGCAATTATGAATGTCGAAAGATCTGCCACCGGATCAGTAAAACACAGTTGAGAAAGAATCCAACAAGTAACTCAACAAGGTAGGTATAGATAGATAGATAGATAGATAGATTCATTTATTTCTGATTGAAAATTACAATTATATCCAGCATTCGAAATGTCACAAATATAAAGAATTCACAAAAAGATCGTCAACAGAATTTGAAAAACATAAATGGATAATATATTAATTTAAAATGTCACAAAGATAATAATATTAAAAACAATAAAAGTGAGATAAAACAAAAATGTCAATAAAATATTAAATCACATATTTTGAACCTCCGACACAAAAAGAGAAGTGTTAAGTTTGACTGCTACGTGTGTGTTTGTGTATGTCTGTGGCATCATAGCTCTTAAACGGGTGGACCAATTTGGATGCAGTTTTTTTTATGAAAGCAGATTTCTTGAATATGGTTCTTAGACATGTTTCTTAAAAATTGGTTCAGCCGTTTCAAAGTTATCAGCTTTTTTGTTAGCTGCAGATGAGATCTAAGACGCGTAATGGGCATTTTTTTCAAACATACGTATGACCTGATTGCGTTGGGGGTTTTAAATTTTTAATTTATACATAGTTATTTTTAAAATGTTATTCAATTACATAGGTACTGAAGTATTTAACACAACAAAATTTTGAAATGCATACAAATTTATACGGAATCCTAAGCGCGCTAATCCGACTCACACTTGATCGGATTATTTAACGTTAAACACTGTTTTATTCAAACAGACAAACATACAAATGCTTTGTCACTGTGTGTACAGGTAAGTGTCTAGGTATTTCACTAGTTTACAACCCGGCTTTGCGCGGGATTTGACACTAATTCCTTGTTAATTAAATGAGGATTTGTCTTCGATTAGCGTCTGATATACATACTAGTTGTAGTTCTCAGCTTCGTCTGTCTGTGCAGAACTGTCTCAAGACGTTGTGAAAATAAACGGATCACTCACGTCTTAAAACGAGTTTAACTCGACATGTTTCGGACTAATCCGTAGCCGTTTATTTTCACTATGAGTGAGTCTCACGGTAGTTTCATGTTTGAAGTGTCTTAAGACGTCCTTAGACCCGTTGCAACGAATATGGAGCCCCATTTGAAAGTATTAGTGTATGTCATTAACATGAAAAAGTAATTAGTTTCGAGTTTATGAATCATCATTCATCAATATCATTTCAACCGAACTGCTGAACATAGGCCTCCCCCAAGGCTCGCCAAACAGATCGGTCCTGCGCCATCCGCATCCAACGCGTTCCTGCAACCTTACCTTCCAGGTCGTCGCTCCATCTTGTTGGAGGACCTACACTGCGTCTTCCGGTCCGTGGACGCCACTCGAGAACCTTTCGGCCCCATCGGTGTTTTTTTATTACCGTTAAATTCGACACGTTACTCGGTACAATAACAAAAAAACAATATACCAACATTGATTCTTGTTAAAAACAAAAAAAAAAATTTTTTTGTTTTTCATACAAAATAAATAAATATTACAGTGCAAAAGGTCCCTTGGATTTACACAAAAGTTCGTGTCAATTATGACATTGATGTGACACATAATAATAAAAGAAAAAGACGGAGCGAGGACCTGGTGAATGTGGCGAGAACGCATTGGATGCGGATGGCGCAGGGCCGATCTGTTTGGCGAGCCTTGGGGGAGGCCTACGTTCAGCAGTGGACGTCTTTCGGCTGAACTGATGATGACGATGATGACCTTATTTTTCCATGTCCAGCTATAAGGCAAACGTCCCTGTGCTCGACACTCACCCAATACATGGCACCTTCAAACTTATGTCATAGTAAGAGAGGTGACAGATGGGTGTCATCTACTGGGAGTTGAGGTGTCGAGCATTGGTACGTTTACCTTACACATACCAAACACGGATACAAACACAATTTTTCTGATTGATAATATTAGTAGTAATAAATAGTTAGATGAATACGATTAACCCTTTCAGACCCGGCCAATACAATTGTGACGTTTAACGGCAATTAAAATTGAACTTTACATCATTTTGAAATTTGAACTTTACATCATTTTGGGGATTCCAAATTTAAAGATAATATTAGTACATTTCACAAAGTCCATTATTGTAACACTTTTCATACTCACTTGGGTTCGAAAGGGTTAAGATCTTAGCAGCGTAGAGGCGTAGCAGGCTACGGCGTACAGGGTCTACGAAGAACCTATAGGTAACGCCACCAGAGTTGAGGCCATGCACACAACCACATCTCATGTAATGACAGCGGGATTTTGACGTTGTGTGGTCGTTAAACGTCAACACAACGTCAAAATCCCGCTGTCATTACATGAGATGTGGTTGTGTGCGTGGCCTCAACTCTGGTGGCGTTACCTCTACGTAATTTTGTTTCCCGACATTTACAATACTTATAGAAACCATTATTGGATAAATGTGGACGATATTGAATTATTTATTGTAATGACAATAATAATGACATGTATGTCGAATGAACTCGGAACGTTGGGCCAAACTTATCACGGTTTGGATCCCTAGCGGTGGATATCGTAATAGAGGCAGACCAAAGCGGAGATGGAGGGACGACCTAGATGTTTATCACGTGGGATGGCAGGAGCTCGCGTTGAATAAGCAAGAATGGAGCAAGAGAGGAGAGGCCTTTGCCCAGCAGTGGGACACCAAAACAGGCTAATAAAAAAAAAATTACAATAATCATCATCATCAGCCTATGCTCGTCGACTGCTGGACATAGGCATCTCCCATGGCACGCCACTGAGCACGATCCTCGGCCACTCTCATCCAGCTCTTGCCAGCCGCCTTGCGAAGATCATCGCTCCACCGAGTCTGAGGACGTCCTACGCTACGTATACGTACGTATGTATGTAATGACAATATGACATTATAATGTTTTCAACTTTCATGACTTTCACTCATTATTACTGCATACGTTACTTTCCATTATCACGCAAATAATATTTACCTCAACGTTTCGGCTACAATGACATTGCAGTGACCGTGTTCACGAACTGACTGAATTGTAGGGTATCCATTTTTCTGACCAAATACTCTTTATAATAAATAAATAAATATCACGGGACAATTCACACCAATTGACCTAGTCCCAAAGTAAGCTAAGCAAAGCTTGTGTTATGGGTACTAAGCAACGGATAAACATACTTATATAGATAGATACATACTTAAATACATATTATCACCCAAGACCCGAGAACAAACATTCGTATTTTTCATACAAATATCTGCCCCGACACGGGAATCGAACCCGGGACCTCAAGCTTCATAGTCAGGGTCTCTAACCACTAGGCCATCTGGTCGGGGTATTATATAGTTATATTGTCCACGGACCGGAAGACGCAGTTTAGGTAGGCCTCCAACAAGATGGAGCAACGACCTGGTTAAGGTTGCGGGATCGCGTTGAATGCGGAGGGCACGGGACCGATCTGTTTGGCGAGCCTTGGGAGGCCTATGTTTAGTGGACGTCTTTCGGCTGAAATTATGATGATATAGTGATAAACAAATTTTTCGCAGATAGAGTCGCAGGCGACAGCTAGTAAATATATAAATCCTTAAGCATACCTACTTACTAAAAAGTTTTTCAAAATCGGTACTAGTTATCATGTATTCATAACTAAAGGTGAAAAAAAACCATAAAAACCGAAATATTTAAGTCAAAGTCACAGGATATAGCTTGTTTAGCTATAAATTAGAAAGTAATTACTCTGAAGGAAATGTATAACCAAGTTCTTCCAGTTCGGGGAACTTCGGGTATGTTCGGGCGTCTTCGGTAGATATCGATTCGTATAGCAGCCGATGCGATTTGATACTTGGATTTACTTCCAACAATATTATGGACAATCCACATATCTAAATACAATACATGAAGTTTGAAAAGAATAATTAATGAATACATTATATTAATTTGTTGCAATACCGCAAAATATGTATTGTACCTAAACTAATATTCTAAAAGAGAATTTTAAAATATTATTATTCAATTTATGCTAAAACAATCGTGTATAAATGTCGAAGACAGTGGAAAAACCTTGTTAAGAAGAAGAGCAAAAAATTCATGATCGTATACTTTGATCAATTATAACTGAAGATACACATTGCCGAACAAAATCCCTTTCAAAGAATGTCCGAACTTTTTTATTTGTTTGCGTAACAATTAAAATCATCACCTACACAGAAATTTGAACCTAGTCTTTACTTCATTACAGTCGAATTTCGGTTGACACTTGACAGCTAAACTTGACAATTTCACGCAACGTACTGAGAAAAAAGAAGGCCACTTTTATCAAAGTGGCGCTCATTTGGCTCGGACATTTTCGGGCGCGCGACTGTGGATCTACAGTTATAATTGATCAAAGAACGTATATATATTTTTTCCCACGAAATTCAGACTGAAAATCATCTCCAATCTAATTTAATTACATAGGCACATCTAAAGTATTATTTAATTACGATAAAAGGGAGCATTACAATTAAGTACAAATGACATGCTTATTGTATTATTTGTATTATATAGTAGGTACCAACTAATACCCGCGACTCCGGCTGCAATGAATAGGGGTATAAAAATATTTTTTATTACTTCTACGGTCATCCCGTGAAACCATATATTTCATACTAAATACAAACTGAAATATAGATGCACAGAAAGAACCCCAGAAAAAAGACCAATGCTGGGAATCGAACCCAGGTCCTCAGCATTCCGTGCTGCGTGCTTACCCCTACACCATCACTGGTCTAGAGGACGGAATGCTGAGGACCTGGGTTCGATTCCCAGCATTGGTCTTTTTTCTGGGGTTTTTTCTGTGCATCTATTCTAGTTTGTATTTAGTATGAAATATATGATTTCACGGGATGACCGTAAAAGTAATAAAAAAATGAAGTTGAAAAGATAAATACAAAAAGATCCTTCATAGCTAACTTATGTATAATCATTCGCACAGTTAATTTATATTATAATATGCACAAGAAGTGTTACGGGATTGTTTTATACTTATTTGTTATTCCATATAAACCTTAACTATATTTTATAATATTAAGTAATTAATAAATCTTCCTTTTGGCTTTGCCGTAGTTGGGTAACAAACAGTTAAAACTTTTGTTTTGTTCTAATATTTAGTGGGCCGTTTTTTATTAGGGTTCCGTAGTCAACTAGGAACCCTTATAAATTCGCCATGTCTGTCCGTCTGTCTGTCCGCGGCTAAGCTCAGAGACTGTTAGTACTAGAAAACTGTAATTTTGCATGAATATATATATTAGTCACGCCGACAAAGTGGTGAAATAAAAAAAACTAAAAAAATTTTTTTTAGGGTACCTCCCATAGACGTAAAGTGGGGGTGTTTTTTTTTTCTCGACTAACCCTATAGTGTGGGGTATCGTTGGATAGGTCTTTTAAAACCATTGGGGGGTTGCTTACATGATTTTTGTATTCAGTGATTTGTTTGCGAAATATTCAACTTTAAAGTGAAAATTTTCATTAAAATCGACCGTCCCCCCCCCTCTAAAATCTAAACTGTTGGGTGGAAAAATAAAAAAAATTCAAAATGGTAGTAAATATATTAAATTTACAAGGAAAATTATAGCGGCTAAGATTGCTTGGGAATTATTTGTAGTTTAAGAGTAAATAGTAGCCTAAGGTATTAAACATACCGTCACTACTTTGAAAAACTCGTATCTCAAATCAGCATGTATACAAAACTGAACCTTGATACGCGCGTAATAAAGTTCACTTTGCCAGATTAACGATTTTGAGATACGAGCTTTTTTCAAAGTATTGACGATACCTAACTTGGAAGATTCCGTACACATACGAAATCCTTAGAAAAATATTACTTGATTTTTTCGTAATGGCTATGGAACCCTATCTTGGGCGTGTCCTACACGCTCTTGGCCGGTTATTTCTTCTATTGCACAAATATCGATATCGATAAAAAAATTTGTTCTAACGCTGGCTTGATTGTGATAGTCTTTATATTTTGCCGTGTAAATTCCGATCTCTGCTAATGTGTGATCAAATATCAAGACCGCTTATTCCAAAAGCTACCTCACGTTGGCGTAGGTCGGACATAGGGCGTAATAACCAGTTATATGTTAGGATATTACGACATCGGCTTCCGCTGGCGGGTTTGCTTGCATTACAGATGACTAAGTACGAATTACGAATTAAAAAAAAAAGTTTTTGCAAAAATTCCATTCTTAATACTATCTTTTTTGCTGACTGTAGGTACTTATTACCCCTTAAGATAAGATGGATAATATGAGAAGAGAGGAGACAAGACGAGACGAGACGCACCAGAAATACATCATCTGTGATGAAATGCCTGGTGACATACAGACAGACGGACGGACAGTGAAGTCCTGTTTTTACCCTTTGGATACGGAACCCTAAAACCGAGCCTAGCTATCTCTCAAAGTGCCGGCAACGCACCTGTGACACCCTTATTGTTGCGGGTGTCCATGGGCGGCGGAGATTGCTTCCCATCAGATGTCCCTCATTCTCGATTGCCCCCTTTCATATAAAATAAACTAAATCGTCTAGGATTGTTCTCAGTTACGACAAAAGAAAGGAAAAATAAAAAAAATAAAAATATTAGGGGACAATCTTACACAAATCGACCTAGTCCCAAACTAAGCAAAGCTTGTACTATGGGTACTAGACGACGATAAACATACTTATATAAATACTTAAATACATAGAAAACATCCATAACTCAGGAACAAATGTTCGTGCTCATCACACAAATAAATGCCCTTACCGGGATTTGAACCCAGGACCTCTTGCTTCGTAGGCAGGGTCACTACCAACTAGGCTAAAGCGGTCGTTAAAGAAAGAAGAAAGGAAGGACTAAAGTCACGGACATAGCTCGAAGAATCGCCAGACTCAAGTGACAGTGGGCAGCACATCGCTCGTAGAACTGATGGCGAGACCAAGGTCAAGACCTGGGTTCTCGAGTGGCATCAACGGACCGGAAGACGTAGTGTAGGTAGGCCTCCAACAAGGAGCGACGACCTGGTTAAGGTTGCGGGATCGCGTTGGATGCGTATGCCACGGGACCGATCTGTTTGGCGAGCCTTGGGGGAAGCCTATGTTCAGCAGTAGACGTCTTTCGGCTGAAATGATGATGACGACAAAAGAATCACCCTCTAAATATGTTGTTAGCACGCGCAAATCCTTTTTACGCCGCAGTCGGGTAAAGGCCTCTTAAAATTAGATTATCAACCCTTCTGACAATAAATTGAACAACAGGGTGTCGTGTTTTCAATTTTCGCGTGACCGACCCTTTTGCCATATTTTTAAATCACATTACATTGTAGCTTATAGTATTAACGAGGAGAGTTGCCTTTATACAGGTGCCACTTTCTGCACGTACAGTGAAACTGTGGGATCAATTGGGGATGTCTATTTTTTTGCAATGTATAGTAAATCGAAAACCATTACGAGATAAATACTTTTTAACTCGTTTTCTGTAGTTATTTAATTTTAATATTATGTAATGAATTTATTATATAACAAATAAGCAATGACCTTCATTTGACATTGGTGTAAATTGCGTAACCGGTTCAAGTCGTACTTTATTCTATGTGGTTAGAATTCTTCACAATTTACGCGTGGATTATACTACGGAGTTTGATTTGGACCCGCTGTCTGACATCTAGCACTTTGACAGTGCCAGTAAAGTGACACAGTGTATAGTGTACCACTACGCAAAAAATAATTAAAGGGGTTGCCTTATCGTACGCATTTAGATAGATTTAGAAATTTGGCATTGTGGGAGCCCTCAATTATAATCTGACGTCATCAACTAAAATAGTTTCAATAATTAATTTTGAAAAAAGTAGAGAACTAAATGACAAAATATTGAAATTAGTTCCTTATAATTGACTTTTCTATACAAAAAAAAATATAAAAACCACTGGTAATTTTTTTTAGACATTCCCTATTGCGGCAGCAGTGTTTCCAGACAACTACATATGACGTCGAGGCTTTCAAGGAAATGGTTTATAGTTCCTTTAAAGGCCGGCAACAGATCAGTGACTTTCTTTGAGTTGTTGATATTTATGGACGACCCCCGCGTCTGGGCAGATATTTATATGAAAATAAATACAATAATGTGACTCGGAACTGTGACTTGAAGAATCCTTCAAAATCCATATTTATTTATATCAAGCAACAGCACGACACAACCATAGAGCCACCCGGCGTCGGCTGCATACCTAAGAGACTTCACACGCGGTCTTCGAAGGCATAAGGTCCTGACCAGTGGTGGTGTAGGGGTTTAGCACGCAGCACGGAATGCTGAGGACCTGGGTTCGATTCCCAGCGCTGGTCTCTTTTTCTGTTTTTTTCTGTGCATCCATGTTTCAGTTTGTATTTCGTGTGCTATATATGGATTACACGTGATGACCGCAAAAGTAACAAATTTGGAGTTGAAAAAAATAGAAAATACAAAAAGACTCCAAAAAATCAATCTTGCATAAGGTACTGTCTTTTATTGGGGTCTAACATACTTGGACACATAATTGGGAATGTCTAAAAAAAATTACCAGTGGTTTTTATATTTTTTTTGAATAGAAAAGTCAATTATAAGAAACTCGTTTCAATATTTTGTCATTTAGTTCTCTACTTTTTTCAAAATTAATTATTGAAATTATTTTGGTTGATGACGTCAGATTATAATTGAGGGCTCCCACACTGTCATTTTTCTAAATCTATCTAAATGCGTACGATAAGGCAACCCCTTTAATTAATTTTGCGTAGTGGTACACTGTAACTAGTGTCACTTTACTGGCGCTGTCAAAGTGCTAGATGTCAGACAGCGGGTCCAAATCAAACTCCGTAGTATATAATCCACGCGTAAATTGTGAGTAATTCTAACCACACAGAATAAAGTACGACTTGGACCGGTCACGCAATTTACACCAATGTCAAATGAATGTCGTTGCTTATTTATTATGTAATAAATTCATTACACAATATTAAAATTAAATAACTACAGAAAACGAGTTAAAAAGCGTTTATCTCGAAATGGTTTTCGATTTACTATACATTGCAAAAAATAGACATCCCCAATTATTATAGTGGCTATCGAAGGTTTATGTTGAATAAACAGTCAATTGGTGTCAATTGCCACTTAAAAAGGTCACAGGAACTACTTGAACGTGGGTTTGGCTGATATGATGGTAACGATGACTTCATTTTGTACAATAGAAATTTTTCGGTTAAAAATATTAATATATCCATCGGTTCATCTTGTTGAGGAACCTCCTACGGCACAAAAAAACATATGTAACGCGACATTATTCCGTGTGTTTGGAATAACGGTAAAGAACTGAACAGACCCGCTGACGACTCCGGTTGGTTTGGTGCTGTAAGCACATTAAAAATTAAAATAAAATCCTTTGATATTTCACTGTACCGAGAGCAGACGGAGTGTTAAATTAGAACCGCAGTAATGAAAGGTTTGTAACTTTTAGGGAGCTAGGGGGTTAAAAGTTTGAAATAACCTACTGCACTCTTGTATTTAATTATTAATTAACTATGCAAAAGCTTTTATTACAGCTAAAGGGTCCACAGAAAGAACATGTCAGGGGCTAAATTCAGGAACGGTTTGCGAGCGTTAATTCAATCGTTTGGGAGAGGATAGGAATGGGCTGAGCTTAGGATGAGTTTATTTTCCTGTTACTTCGCTTTGTAAATAATAGTTATTTGTTATACAAGGGGGGAAAGTTGTATTTTACCAGCGAGTGTTCATTTGAAACAAGAGCTATCGAAAGGATTTTATGATTGACCACGAGCGAAGCGAGTGGTTCAAAAATAGAATCCTTTCGATAGCGAGTGTTTCAACACACGAGACGTAAAATAACTTTTCACCCGTGTATAACACAAAACTTTTCACCTCACTACAGCGAGGAAAATAAGAAAAAGGGTTTGTACTATCAATTATTATTTATTTATTCACTCAAAATAATTAATTGAAAAGTTTTGACTTAAGTTTTTTTTATTATTTCGGATGCGTTTTGTTCGCACATCGACTTACTTGGACTGTCAGAACATTTTATCCGTTTTTGCAACAAGAATGAAGGTTAATGTTGAATGCTGATATTTATGAATTAAAATAAAGTTGTAAGACTGTATTTAGTGTTTTTTATTCGATGCAATTCATTAATTGTGATGTTAAAAATTCAGCACTTTTAACGTTTTACGTTTTGTTAGCTGTCAAATAAATATCGCGTAAGCTGCCTTCAAATGTCAAAACTCTTTCTTCACATGTGGATAAAAAGCGATTTTCTCAATAGATGTCAAACAAACCAAAAGGGCTTTCCGAGCTAGTGAGGTGAAAATAAATAAATAAGGCTCAACCCAATCTCAGCCAAACCTCTCGCAAACCAGTGATTTTTGGCGTTCCTGAATAGCAGTCCATCCCTATCCTCTTGCAAACGATTGAATTACCGCTCGCAAACCGTGATTTTCCATTCCTGAATTTAGCCCCAAGTCACAGCCACTTTTTGAGTTCTATAGCAGTCTGAAAGTTAGACATCCATCAGGAAATGGATACTATAGTAATTACTATAAAGTTTCTTTAAAAGTGAAAAAAATATACTGTTTTCAGATCATTTTTCATCATCATCAACATACCTACCATTTCAACTTAAAGACGTCCAAGGCTCGCCAAACAGATCGGTCCCGCGCCATCCGCATCCAACTCGATCCCGTAACCTTAACCAGGTTGACGCTCCATCTTGTTGGAGGCCTACCTACATTGTTTCTGGTCCGTGGACGCCACTCGAGATACTTTTGGCCTCGCCATCAGTTCTACGAGCGATGTGCCCTGCCCACTGCCACTTGAGTCTGGCGGTTATTCGAGCTATGTCGGTGACTTTAGTTCTTGCGCGGATTTCATCATTTCTAATGCGATCCCGCATCTCTCCATTGCCCTCTCGTTAGCGGCCACGTCTCAGTGCCATAGGTCATCACTAGCAACACATTGGTCAAAGACTTTTGACTTGAGACATTGCGGTATATTGGATGACAAGATATTGCGGAGATTCCCGAACGCTGCCCAGCCGAGCCGGATACGTCGATTGACCTCTTTCTCGAAGCTGAACCTACCTAATTGGATTGTGTGACCCAGGTAGATATAGTCGTCAACAACTTCGAGTCACCAAAAGCTTGGAGGGCCTTAAAGAACTAAGTGCAGTACTAATTAAAACCGACCGTAGTGTTGAAGTTTGACCCCAGGGGTTGGGCTGGTTTCATATTTCGACATGTGACAGAACTGCGCTGTAAGTACCATCCTAATTGGCAAAGGGTGGAGATGTACTTGGGTAGTCTGTTAAATAAATATTTTTTCACTTCTCATGCTCTTAAAATGTTACTTTAGTCTCTGCATATCGGCACTAAAGCTCTTTTTTGATCTCTAGGGATTAAAGTAAAATTTTTTTAATTGACTATGGAAACCCCTAAACTGCCAATCACGGTGTTTGTGAATGGAGGATTATCGCCATTTTCAGTAACTGGGTATAGACAATTTTAAAGCTTTTCACAGACCGAAGCGCGCTTCGGACGCACTGTAGCGCCCTGCGCTTCGGTCTGTGGAAGCCTTTAGGGCGTGGAAATAACCTCAAAATGACAACTGTATTAAAAATATTTAAAAAATAATAATTTCGTGAAACACATTGAATAATTACGAATATTAATCTATTTAATTATAAAATATTAAAGATGAATTCATTTTATTTTGAAAAAAAATGAAAATAATTTATTCAGTAACTTAGTTAGTTATGACAATAACAGTGCTGGTGCTTCTTTTTGAGTATCATGATACTCGTACTAAGAGAACACCGCTCCTCCATGTTATGTAACTTAAAACTACTTAGGTGTAGGTACTCTAAACTATTTTCATTAAGTTTTATTAAAATATAACAACAAAAAATAAAAAATAAAAATAAAGTGAGGCAACGTATGTATATTAATGGTAGGTATGGTGCGGCTGTGTGTGTATAAGTGTGTGTGCGTGAGTGTGTGTGTGTGTGTGTGTGTGTGTGTGTGTGTGTGTGTATGTGTGCGTTAATGCGTGTGCGCGGGTATGATAATCATCATACAGGTTTCTGAATTAAATTCTCAATATCAATATAGCTTTTAGTTTTTAACCATTTAGTTAATTTAGCTTTACACTCATATGCAGTCAAGGAATAAATTTCTAAGTGTTTGTTTATAACATTATACAGGTTGGCAGATTGTGCAGGTTGTTGTCTCTTTGCAAGTTTAGATTTCACTCTCGGAGTGTAAATTACTTTGGTCCTATTCCTACGTGTAAATGTTGTAGCTGGTATAAATGTGGTTGTCTTGTGTGTTTTTAGGATTAAATTTAGAATGTACAATTTTCTTACAGAAAGTAGGTCACAGAGTAAATACAGTTCATTAGTGGGGAATCTTTACGGTTTGAGGTACATATGTAAAGAAAGATTTCCTTTAGCTTAGGTGTTTTTTAATTTGTTTTTTTTTTAAAAAACGCTGTCGGCAAAGCAGTTCCCTGCTCTGTCGATAAAATAGCAATCCGCACTGCCTCGGCAAAGCAGTGCTGGAGTGTACGGTAGTTAGAGCTGTTACGTTTGAAAGTTAATATGGCGTGACTTCAAAATAATGCGATGTCAGTTGCATTTAATAGTAAATAGAAAGTATAATTAGATATAATTTAACAAAGAATTGGCATATAGAAAATAGACTTAAAAAGTCGTTTCGTTATTCACGGGTAAGTGTTTCAGTCAACAATATATTTTGTGTGTGAACTTAGATCAATTAGGTTAATTTATTTGCCGATTCTAATGAATGAACAATTATCATTCTTACATGCATATATAGTCCAATTAGTTTTAACATAGTCTTTAAGTTAGAATCTGTTGGCTAATTATGCAAGCATTTAAAGCGTCACTTTACAAAAAAATATAAAAGAAAAGAAAAGACAGCGGTATTTTTTTTTGCTATTTGAATTTTGAACAGATGTCCATTGCTCGTATTGAGCATACGTTGTAAAAAAGTAATTTTGTACGTCGTTTTTTTCCTCGCATTCAAAGTGAAAAGTAAAGTGTTTAACGCGGGACTAAACTACCATAATGACAACTCGAATTATAGCCTCCCTCGCTATCGCTCGGGTGGCTAAATATCTCGTGTCATTATGGCTTGTTTTAGTCCCTTGTTGAACAATCTACTATTAGGGCCAAAGTCAAAGGAGAGTTGCCTTTTGTTGTTGTTTTCTTTTTAAATTCTTACCGCTTGGAAAAAGCAAAAGTTTTTAAGCCATACAGCCAGGTTTCTATTCACTGTTGCTTTCTTTTTTTTTAAGTTTTGTTTCGTAGCCCAATGGGGTAAAGGAGTCTCACCTTTGCCTAATGGGCTAAAAACTGTGTTAGATTAGATGATATTAATTATGGTTTTTATCTTGTATTTATTTTTTTATTTCTGACCTAAAAATTGATACGTTCGGTTGCACTTTGTGTTTGTTCTTTTTTGAATGGATGGATGACGTGACGGTCCCAAAGGAAGATCTGCGCCGTTCGCAAGATCGGCACTTTGCTAAAACCATTTCATGATATGCGCATTTTGACGTGACAACTTTGATCAATTATAACTGAAGGAAGATACACATTGCCGAACAAAATCCCCTTCAAAAAATGTACGAACTTTTTTATTTGTTTGCATAACAATTAAAATCATCACCTACACAGAAATTTGAACCTAGTCTTTACATAATTACAGTCGAATTTCGGCTGACACTTGACAGCTAAACTTGACAATTTCACGCAACGTACTGAGAAAAAAGAAGGCCACTTTTATCAAAGTGGCGCTCATTTGGCTCGGACATTTTCGGGCGCGCGACTGTGGATCTACAGTTATAATTGATCAAAGCGTGACAACGTCTAATAAATCGATGAACGCCGGCTGCACGCACAAAATAAGGATGACGCAATGTAACGTACCTACTAGCGCTCAGGTAATTTTCAATGCGCGGGTGCGGGGGGCGAGAGGGGGGGGAGTGCGAGAGAGGGGTGCGGGGGCATTAAAGGGGGGGGACGAAAATTTAATTGATTTTGCCGTAGGATGCACCGTTTTCAAGATATTTGACAAAACACCGGTTCTCGTCCGATCACCGAGGTTAAGCAACGTCGGGCGCGGTAAATACTTGGATGGGTAACCGCCTGGTTTCATTTCTGTTTTTTGAATGTTTTGTTATGACGTTGTCACGTTAAACTATAAAATAAAATAAAATTAATCATATTCTGGACTGAATTTTTTTAGTCAACCCACTTGCAATATATTTACTTACATTTTTTTTATATATAAGAGGGGGCAAACGAGCAGACGGAGACCTGATGGAGAGCGATCACCGTCGCCCAAAGACACCCGCAACACGAGGGGAATCACAGGTGCGTTGCCGACCCTTTTAGGAATTGGTAGGCTCGTTTTTTAAAGATCCCTAAGTTGTAACGCTCCGGGAATGGTGCCGCAGTAAGCTGATTCGAGATCTTCGACGTGCGCGGAAAGAAGTATCGCTTAAAACGCACGGTAGTAAACTGGGGTTACTTTGAAATGCGGGGCCTTTAGAAAACAGTTTTTTCATCTTTCATACTCGGAAAGTGAGGCAAATCATATCTTTACATATAAATTTACTAAAATACCTACTTTGTCTACTTTTTTCATTGATTATTATATTGAATATATTAAATTTTGTTAAATTAATTATTGCTTAACAATAAACTCTATTGAAATATTTTACAACGGTCATATTGACCGGTTTAGACATTTTTATTTATTTATACTTATATTTTCTTGTTTTACTTGTAGTCGAAATGAAAAGCAGAGTGTTTAACTCGGGAAAAACACCAATATCACCCTCGAAATATTGCCACCCTCGCTGTACTCGGGTGTCAAGTAACCTCGTGTGATATTGGTTATTTTCCTCCCTTGTTGAACAATCTACTATTTACGCCGTGTCCATATTTTTTTAGACCATCTGTGGCAGTGAAATAACTACCTTGATAAACTAACTTTTTATGTCATTTGCTCAATCGAGCTATGAATATTTGCGTTTTTATAACCATTTTAAATCTACCAAAGTAGACCCAAAATTTCCTAAAGTAACCTCACCCCAGTTTACCGGTACTAGACTGCCAATCATCAAGATGGCATATTTGATTTAATATAAAATACTTCTCATCCATTAACCAGATCGATGAAGGTCGTTGTATACTCGGATCCTAGGCTATCGTGGTTATTATTTTATTAAGAGGGTACGATGGCTGAGAGACTTTTGAGAAATAGGTATTTTAATGAAATGTCGCTGTCTTGCCCGAACCCCTCCGTGTCAGTACAGCGAGAGCGGGACAACTGCAGCTCAGACCGTTAATAGGCGCGTAAAATTGATCAAAACAGCATTTCGTAATCCCCTGTTTTCTTCTCGAAAACTGGACCAATAAAATTATTTTTTTCAAATATAATTAGAGGATAGATTTAGCTATGCCGCTATGTTATCCTTTTTTTGTTTATATGTGGGATTCTTTTCTGATGAGTGTCTGAAAATGACGTTGAAATTTGGCAATTTTTTCAGTTTTTGAAAGCTCATATTTCTTATGTTAATTGAAATATGGAAGAAAACGAAACCTAGGGGCATAGCTGTGGTAGATACAGATTACACAGTAAAAAAATTTGGCTCTAAAGCCATTATCCAGGGAGGAAACAGGGGATTACGTTTGTATGGTGAAAGAAAAGAAATGGTGCGCATCGTATCCTCTTAATATTAGTAGGTAACATTCACAGCTTCAGCTTGTACATTTTAAATTTAAATTGACGTAGGTTTTTTAATAAAAACCCGTCCAAATCCCGCCCTGGCAGTTGTCCGTCATCTTCCGTGAGGGTTGCACCCTTTTATGGGGTCCTTTTTGTCCCTCTTAAAAGCGTTTTAATTATTAAGGATTTTAACAGCCAAGCTGGGAGTTCGGAGACTTTAAAGCCAATTAATATAGCGCTTTCTTATAATGTCGTACCCTTGAATTAGTTCTCGAATGTATTGGTATGCCACAGGGGTCTTCCTATCCTTCCTATCCTATCATTGTAGAGTAGGTACCTATATCTAAGTCAAAGTCAAAGTCAAAGTGTCTGGTTAGATTAATTTTCCTAGTAGCAAAATTTCGTCCAAAATACCTCAGTGCCTCAAAACAAAAGTCTTTAATCAGTGTGTGTTGGCAGTGATGGCATATGGATCCGAGACGTGGTGCTTCACTATGGGCCTGAAGTCGCTCAACGAGCTATGGAGAGGGCTATGCTTGGAGTTTCTCTACAGGATCGAATCAGAAACGAGGAGATCCGTAGAAGAACCGGGGTCAACGACATAGCCAAACGGATTAGCTCGTTGAAATCGCAATGGGCAGGCCATATAGCACGCAGAATAGATGGCCGTTGGGGCCCTAAAGTTCTCGAATGGAGACCACGGACTGGCAAGCGCATCGTGGGACGTCCACCAACGAGATGGACGTACGATTTGATGAAGGCCGCAGGTTCTGGGTGGATGCAAATCGCTTCCAATCGTAGGTTATGAGTGGGCATCAATGAGGGAAGCCTATGTCCAGCAGTGGACGTCTTACGGCTGAAATGATGATGATGATGATGATGAAAAACTCCATTCGCATTTTTTCCCACGTGTTTTTTTTCTCACTATAGTTTTTTACTGAAGCACATTTTCACAATCGCGTTTTATCCCAACTTTATTCGACACAGAAACATAGGTAAGTATGTATGTATGTAAAACTCTTTATTGTACAAAAATAAGGAAAAAAAAGAAATACATTATTTATTTCATACTAAATACAAACTGAAATATAGATGCACAGAAAAAACCCCAGAAAAAAGACCAATGCTGGGAATCGAACCCAGGTCCTCAGCATTCCGTGCCGTGTGCCATACCCCTACACCACCACTGGTCTAGAGATTCGACACGAATCTTTCCTATACATCATACATTTCAGTCTGCTAAATCATCACCTTATGCAGTGACAAGCGCTCATCTATGTTACACCCTCTATCGAGAGATTTTAACACTCCTTCGGAACTAACCGCTCACCTGGACAAGAGATGGCGCTACTGTGCAACTTTAAACAAGTTAGGTTAGCTATGAAGTATCTTTTTGTATTTATTACAAACTTGTTTAAATACATTATTGACAACCGTTGAAATGCATGTACAAAGGCGAACTTATCCCTTTAAAGTTTAGCTTGTGTTAAGTTTGCATCGGCCCAAGGGTCAAAAGCACACAGAAGGAGGTCCGCGTGAGCCGCCGTCGACACTGTTTGTGTCAATTCAAATTGGGAAAAAACGCTTCTGTGAAAATAAGCTTCAGTAAAAAATCATAGTCAAAAAAAAGCATCTGGGGAAAATGCGAATGGAAACTTTGCTACTGGGAAATGACGATTTTGGTAAATTGATCTAAACAGTCCTATAACCAGAGATCATACAAATTGGCGTCATTGCTCGCAACAACGTGGACATGATTCCATAATTAAACAAACAATTAACAATTTAATTAATTTCATACCTGAGATTTAATTTTGATTCCTACTCAATCTTCTAATATATAAAAATCTCGTGTCACGGTGTTTGTTATCGAACTCCTCCGAAACGGCTTGACCGATTTTTATGAACTTGAACTTTTTTGTCTATATTCGGTATTAGGTCTGAAAATAGGTCGTAGGCTATTTTTATACTCTCGAACATGCAGATGTAAAGCAACACCAAAAATTCACTTGACACTTTACAGTCACACGAGCACTGACACACTTGACATGTACGCTCATACGCACGCACGTATGCGCACACTTTCACACACACACACACACACACACACACACACACACACACACACACACACACACACACACACACTTTATTTAGGTTTAAGTTTTGTTTAGTTATAGTCTTAGTAATAATTTTTTTCTTGGAAGAGCGAGGCCTCCTAACACAAGTTCCAACTTAATGGGAGACCTCCTCATTTATTTATTTTATTTTATTTTTTATTTATTCTTCGCAGACGGAGTCGCGGGTAGCAGCTAGTTTTATAAGGAACTTTAGTCCCGACATACCTAGACTAAAGTAACATTTTAAGAGCATGCGAAGTGAAAAATTAATAACGTACGAGAAGGTGTACTTACACATCCTACGTAAAATACATTAAACATTTTTCGCCACGGGAATGACGTCATCTATTATATCAACCTACATGTATGTGTCTCTTCTCATTACGCTGGCACATGTTACAACTATTTAAGTATAACGATGGGGAGAAATGTTTGTACGTTGAACTGTCATAGGCTTTAAAACTAGGTTGTTCGCACAAATATTCAAGGGAAACCCTGCCTCCCGGAGAAAGATATTGACAGAAATTTTAAAAGGGCCATACCCATTTTTTTCTCGTATGTCTTCTGTTTCTGTAGACATGGAAAAAGTTAACAGGTTCCCTGTCCTATGAGGCACATACGCCTTTTGGGGGTAGCTGCAATAGAGAGATCTCTCTCCAGGCAGATGTTATGCCTGGGGACCGAAGTCCAATGGATGAAAGTTGGAAGTTGTATTTATGCAGCTGAGTTGAGAAACTTCGATAGCGTGATGTAGGATTGTAGTAGTTAGTTCCTTATGTGAGACTAGATGGCGCTAGTAGTCGCTACATCAGCCCCCCTTTTTAGACCGGAGGTCGATACGAATTGCAGTGGAGTGCAGTCTGTGCGTCATGTGGGCGCTTGCAAGGGCCAGTCGCTCAGAGCCTCGTCGGCGAGCATTGTTGTTCCTCTGCTACTTGTGGATGCATGCCTGTTGCGTGATTGCTCGGAGCCTTGTTGGCGAGCGTTGGTTGATTGATTGGCAAGTGGAAGTAGTGGGAGGAGGATTTGCGAACTGTAGACACCAGGCAGATAATAGATACATGCTAATGGTGCACAGTGCGGTGAGTATGGCTTGCTGTGAGACTGCGTCATATCGTCTTGTATCAGAAGGTTGCGTGTTCAAATCACGTCGGGGTCACCAATTTGGGGGTAGCTGCAATAGAGAGATCTCTCTCCAGGCAGATGTTATGCCTGGGGACCGAAGTCCAATGGATGAAAGTTGGAAGTTGTATTTATGCAGCTGAGTTGAGAAACTTCGATAGCGTGATGCAGGATTGTAGTAGTTAGTTCCTTATGTGAGACTAGATAGCGCTAGTAGTCGCTACAGCCTTATGTGTGACTTTACTGGTACGTCCATGAGGCACGTGCCTCATGACTCTTATGAGCGTTTAATGACATTGTTACTGTGGGAACGTGTCGAAAGAACGCCGCACAGTGCTTCGGGACAGGGAATCTGAAGGGTCTACAGCCAATATTTTTAGTCAAATCTACACCTTCGTGTGGGACGGCTGGCTACCTTTCAACCCATTTAAACCTTTGCTAAATTAAAAGTGCCCGGCGCACGCGTCGGCACGCGTCGTAATGTGAGTCTCTTGGCGGGAGTGCGAGCCCGCACGCGCCTGCGCCGGCACTCGTAATGTGAGTCTCTTGGCGGGAGTGCGAGCCCGCACGCGCCTGCGCCGGCACTCGTAATGTGAGTCTCTTGGCGGGAGTGCGAGCCCGCACGCGCCTGCGCCGGCACTCGTAATGTGAGTCTCTTGGCGGGAGTGCGAGCCCGCACGCGCCTGCGCCGGCACTCGTAATGTGAGTCTCTTGGCGGGAGTGCGAGCCCGCACGCGCCTGCGCCGGCACTCGTAATGTGAGTCTCTTGGCGGGAGTGCGAGCCCGCACGCGCCTGCGCCGGCACTCGTAATGTGAGTCTCTTGGCGGGAGTGCGAGCCCGCACGCGCCTGCGCCGGCACTCGTAATGTGAGTCTCTTGGCGGGAGTGCGAGCCCGCACGCGCCTGCGCCGGCACTCGTAATGTGAGTCTCTTGGCGGGAGTGCGAGCCCGCACGCGCCTGCGCCGGCACTCGTAATGTGAGTCTCTTGGCGGGAGTGCGAGCCCGCACGCGCCTGCGCCGGCACTCGTAATGTGAGTCTCTTGGCGGGAGTGCGAGCCCGCACGCGCCTGCGCCGGCACTCGTAATGTGAGTCTCTTGGCGGGAGTGCGAGCCCGCACGCGCCTGCGCCGGCACTCGTAATGTGAGTCTCTTGGCGGGAGTGCGAGCCCGCACGCGCCTGCGCCGGCACTCGTAATGTGAGTCTCTTGGCGGGAGTGCGAGCCCGCACGCGCCTGCGCCGGCACTCGTAATGTGAGTCTCTTGGCGGGAGTGCGAGCCCGCACGCGCCTGCGCCGGCACTCGTAATGTGAGTCTCTTGGCGGGAGTGCGAGCCCGCACGCGCCTGCGCCGGCACTCGTAATGTGAGTCTCTTGGCGGGAGTGCGAGCCCGCACGCGCCTGCGCCGGCACTCGTAATGTGAGTCTCTTGGCGGGAGTGCGAGCCCGCACGCGCCTGCGCCGGCACTCGTAATGTGAGTCTCTTGGCGGGAGTGCGAGCCCGCACGCGCCTGCGCCGGCACTCGTAATGTGAGTCTCTTGGCGGGAGTGCGAGCCCGCACGCGCCTGCGCCGGCACTCGTAATGTGAGTCTCTTGGCGGGAGTGCGAGCCCGCACGCGCCTGCGCCGGCACTCGTAATGTGAGTCTCTTGGCGGGAGTGCGAGCCCGCACGCGCCTGCGCCGGCACTCGTAATGTGAGTCTCTTGGCGGGAGTGCGAGCCCGCACGCGCCTGCGCCGGCACTCGCCGCTCCCTCGCGCCGTCGCGCTCCTCAACTCTGTGCTCGCAGCAGCCCCTCAGTATGATCTTTTTGTAACCAAGATAGCGAGACTGGAGATGGGATGGAAGAGAGAGCTAGAGAGTATGCAGGATGCGTAAAAGTTGTGTGTACTAGTTCTAAAAGTCTACTTTAGTTATAATTAATTTTAATTTTAAGTATCTTTTGTAACGATATGGTCTTAACTGTCATGTTACATGTAATCAGATAAATAAATAAATAAATAAAATGCTAAGTTCGCTGACTCGGAGTCGGTAATTTTATGTCCACAGGGGAGACAACTTTTGGTTTCACGATGTATATGGCCCAAAATCAAAAATATTAAGGGCAATTTTTGAGATGGTAAAATAAATACAAACAGTTGAATATAGGATTGGTTCCTTCTTCGCCGGATTCCAAGTTTGTCGGATTTCAAACTCGTCGGATTCCAAGCTGGTCGGGTTCCAAGCTCATCGGACTCCAAGCTCGTCGGATTCCAAGTTCGAAAAGTGTTTGAATGTGTGTTACCAAAATCTAAGGATAATGTCCATAAACTAAAACCAATTGCAATTCTGCGACCACACACCACATCACGCGTGGTGGTGGTCATTGAGATTTTTTATTTGACGGACGTACTAATAGTCTATTTTGGTAACACACGGGACACGCGGTTGAAACGCTTCGCGGCCCCACCCGTTGATGGGATACCTAGAGTGTCCAATCATTTGCCTAAAATAATTTGACAAATAAAATTATTGATTGATTGTCGGATTATAAGTTTCTCGCTGTTTACTCGTGTTCGATTTGTTCCTAATTCGATGACAAATTAGGAACTATAAAAAAAAAAAAAAAAAAATTTTAGTGGACAATCTTACACAAATCGACCTAGTCCCAAACTAAGCAAAGCTTGTATTATGGGTACTAGACGACGATAAACATACTTATATAAATAAATATATACTTAAATACATAGAAAACATCCATAACTCAGGAACAAATATTTGTCCTCATCACACAAATAAATGCCCTTACCGGGATTCGAACCCAGGACCTCTTGCTTCTTAGGCAGGGTCACTACCAACTAGGCTAAAGCGGCCGTTTATGTTCATAAACTTGGTTGTTCGCTTGGAATCCGACGATTTTGAAATCCAACGAACTTGGAGACCAACGAACGTAGAATCCGACCCGCAAACTTCTCTTGTCAGGCCAAAGACGAATACTCGCTTTCGCATCGGGCTAATCTGCCACGAAAAGTGTGAAGCCGTTATTAAGCGATCGACTAACAAATATTCAAACATCCAAATATCGATCTTTAAATTATTTTCCGTTAATAGTAGGTATCAGTAAGATAGGATATGATGAGCCAAAATTTAAGACGGACAAAGTCGCAATCGAAACATGTCTAATTATATGTAAATAATAATGAGCTTCCAGTAGTATAAAAGGAGGCAAAATTGTTTGATGCCTCACATTACAATTCAGTCTTAATCTTGACTTCAAGCAACCAAAAACCACCATGAAGATTCAGGTAAGTTACATTATATTTTAACAACATAATATCAGTGTTCGCGATGTGCCCTGCCCACTCCCACTTGAGTCTGGCGATTCTTCGAGCTATGTAGGTGACTTAGTTCTTGGGCGGATTTCGCCATTTCTAATGCGATCCCGCGGAGAAACTTCGAGCATAGCCCTCTCCACCGCCCTCTGAGTGACTTTGAGCTGTCTTATGAGGCCACGTCTCAGTGCCATAAATAAGTCCAGTGATGACGCACACTGGTCAAAGACTTTTGACTTGAGACACTGCGGTATATTGGATGACAAGATATTGCGGAGCTTCCCGAACGCTGCGCAGCTGAATGTAATTCGTCGATTGACCTCTTTCTCGAAGTTGAACCTACCTAATTGGATTGTATGTCCCAGGTAGATTATAGTCGTCAACAACTTTAAGCGGAGAGTCTCCAAGACGCAGTGTAGGTAGACCTCCAACAAGATGGAGCGACGACCAGGTTAAGGTCGCGTTGGATGCGGATGGCGCGTGACCGATCTGTTTGGCGAGCCTTGCGGGAGGCCTATGTTCAGGCAGTGTACGTCTTTCGACTGAAATGATGATGATGATGACGATGATGAACATCTAATATATAAAAATCTCGTGTCACGGTGTTTGTTACCGAACTCCTCCGAAACGGCTTGACCGATTGTTATTAAACTTTTTTGTTTATAATCGGTAGGCCTGAGAATGAATAGGTCGTAGCATTGGTCGTAGGCTATTTTTTATACTCCTGGGTGATGTATGGCAAAACAACGTTTGCGGGGTCAGCTAGTAATAATATATTTCTAAGGCTATTTTTTATGTGTTTGTTGACCATTTTTCTTATGGATTTACAGTAGGTATTAGACCAATAAGCATCCACTGAGATTACTTAAGTAGGTATTTACATATCTATATCAGACTTTAACCTTAATCTTAATCTAACTATCTTAATCTCGTGGGTAAAAACTTGGTGAGTGGGGGGAAGCAGCCCCTGTAATCGCATTTAGACTGCCTTAGGCATTAACATCTAGTCTCTAAAAAGAAGGAAAACTAATAATAAACCCGGAACGGTCCTTCCGCTTAGGCTCTAGCTAGGTACCTGCGCCCAAACCGGCACCACACGTACTGACTTGTCTTTCCTGTGGGTCCTGCCGGGGAGGAGGAGAGGGTGGCATGGGTTCTGGGCAAGCCCGTGTTGCCATAAAAGCCGTCTGTCCCGGGCGTTGTAGCATCCGCGGAGAGGACACTTCGCTTACCTGTTACGCAGGTGAAAAACAACACGGGGAGTGGCAGTTACCGGTTATAAGTTCGCACGAATAGGCGTAAGTCCGGACGCCAGGGGTCACTTTCGACAGTAGGAGGGTCCATCGTAGGCCCATTGATCAGTTACCGCCTGCTTAAGTTGGGCAGCCCCCGACCAATAAGGTACCGATCCGCCTCAGCGTCAACTTGTTTCGTCTGGGTGAACGGAACACAGGCTTCACAGCTAGACGTTGACGCTGCGACAAATCCACCTGCTCAAATCAAGACAAATAAAAATAATACCAAAGCTACACCCATGCGTTTTGCGACATGGAATGTCCGCACGATGAGGACAGGGTTCCCGAACACCTGTGGAACCTCTGATTGTGCACAAGACCTGCGCAAAACTGCTAAAATCGATGTTGAGCTCAAAAGGCTCGATATCGATGTTGCGGCCCTCCAAGAGACTAGGATCGAAGACGAAGGGTCTATTAGGGAAGCTAACTACACTTTTTTCTGGAAAGGCAAGAGCTCCTCGGAGACTCGAGAGCATGGTGTAGGATTTGCTGTCCGCAACCATCTGCTTAATGCGATAGAGACACCTGTGGGTGTTTCTGAACGCTTAATGGTCTTGCGTCTTAATACTAAAAGCGGCTTTTTGACTCTTATTTCCGCTTATGCACCGACGCTTAATGCAAAACCTGAGACCAAAGACCAATTCTACGACCAGCTCGAAGGAACAGTGCGTGGCGTGCACTCTACAGGCAGACTGCACATTCTTGGGGATTTTAACGCCCGCGTTGGCCAGGATACTTCCGCTTGGCCTGAATGCCTTGGTGCACACTGCATTGGCAAGCAGAATGAAAACGGTCAACGATTGTTAGAGTTTTGCTCCAAATATCAGCTTTGTGTTACCAACACTTACTTTAAAGGCAAAATGATGCGGAAAGTCTCATGGATGCACCCCCGATCCAAGCACTGGCACCAATTGGACCTTGCCCTGACAAGAAGGCGGGACCTGCGGGAAACGCTTCATACGCGAGCTCTTCATAGTGCTGATTGTGACACCGACCACAGTCTCGTGGCTACTAAAATTAAACTTGTCCCTAGGAGGATCCATTCGTCCAAACCCTTGGGTCGAAAAAAGATAAATCTTTTTAAGACCCGAGATTTGGGGGCAGTGGATTCGTTTGGGGCCATAGTTCGCGCTGAAGTCACCAAGTGGGACAGGTCGGCGTCGCCGCAGGCCGAGTGGAAAAAAGTAAAATCTCTTCTCACTGACACCGCAGGCAAAACTTTCGGGTACCAGAAAGTGAGAACTTACGACTGGTTCCTCGAAAATGAGGAGCACTTGATGCCACTAATCGACTCGAAACGCCAAGCCGCTTTAAGCTTCCGTCTTAACCCTTGCGATGCGACACGCGGAGACCTAACAAAGGTCAAAGCCTCATTACAGCGAAGCACACGACATTACGCAAACGCCTACTGGACAGAACTGTGCAAAGGTATACAAGCGTGCGCAAACGTGGGTGATATCGGAGGAGTTTATGCTGGCATCAAAAGAGCCCTTGGACCTACTCCAAAAAAGACGGCACCTCTTAAGGAACTCGACGGCTCTGTTATAACGAGCAGCAGCCGTCAAATGACGAGATGGGTGGAACACTGTACTGGCCTCTATTCACGCCCAGTGGATATTAAGCCAGACGCAGTGGACCTCTCTCCGAACCTGGCGACTTGGAACGAGTTAGACGCCGCACCCACAGTAGAGGAACTAGACCTTGCCGTCAAGCAGCTCAAACGCGGAAAGAGTCCGGGCAAAGACGAGATCCACACCGAGATCGTCCAACTTAAGTGCCTCCTTCCCGTCCTTCATAACCACCTGACCAAATGTTGGGACGCAGGCTATGTGCCACAGGACATGCGTGATGCTAATATCGTCACTCTTTATAAAGGAAAAGGCGATCGCGGTGACTGCAATTGTTACCGCGGAATTTCCCTCCTTAGTATTGTCGGTAAAGCTTTTGCAAGAGCCCTTTTAGGCAAACTACAGAGGCTTGCCGATCGCGTGTACCCCGAAGCGCAATGCGGATTTCGGTCCCAACGGTCAACTGTCGATATGATATTTTCTCTCAGACAGTTACAGGAAAAGTGTAGGGAGCAGCAGACCCCCCTAGTCATTGCATTTGTTGACCTGAACAAAGCCTTTGATACTGTGAGCAGAGAGGGATTGTACTCGGTTCTAGAAAGAATCGGATGCCCTCCGAAGCTTCTGAAATTAGTACAGTCGTTCCATGAGGGTATGGAGGCCACAGTTTTGCACAATGGCGACACTTCTGAGCCGTTTTCAGTGCGCAGGGGTGTTCGTCAAGGTTGCGTCCTGGCACCTACTCTTTTTGGTATATTTTTCGCTGTGCTTCTAAAAGTGGCATTCGGGGAAGACCAACAGGGCATACACCTACACACGCGCTCTGACGGTAGGCTGTACAATACCTCTTTGCTTAAGTCCAAACGTCACAGAGAGGATCTGTTCATGGACAGTCTCCTCTTCGCTGACGACGCTGCTTTTGTTGCCCACGACCAGGCTCAACTCCAGAGCCTTATGGACAAATTTGCCCAAGCGTGTGACTTCTTCTCGATGTCTATTAATGCCAAGAAGACTGTTGTATTAGCGCAGGGCTGTTCAGAGCCTCCAGTGATCTTGCTTGACGGCGCTCCACTGGAGGTGGTTGGCAAGTTTTGCTACCTGGGCTCGCACGTGTCGAGCAATCTCTCGCTAGACGCAGAGATCGATACCCGCATCGGCAAAGCGGCCACTACGTTCGGGAGACTTCGTACTAGAGCTTGGGAAAACAAGCACCTCACGTTAAAAACGAAGATGCTTGTGTACCAAGCCTGTGTCTTGAGCACACTTATGTACGGAGCGGAATCCTGGACGACGTATGCAAAACAAGAACGCCGACTGAACTCGTTCCACATGCGCTGCCTTCGAAGCATACTAGGCATCACGTGGAAAGATCGCATGACAAACGAGACCATCTTAGGGATGGCACAGCTGAATAGCATAACAGCCACTCTTAAGCAGAGGCGACTGCGTTGGCTGGGGCATGTGCACCGCATGGAGCGGACTCGTTTGCCTAGGCAAATTTTGCTAGGACAGGTCGCAGACGCAAAAAGGTCCATAGGCCGACCCATGTTGCGCTTTAAAGACTGCGTCAAGCGTGACATGGTTGCTTTTAATATCCCTAGCAACCAATGGGAAGAGCTAGCCGAAAATCGTGGCAAGTGGCGACAACTTGTTCACAAAGGCCAATCAAAGCACGACGATGCCTGGTTTGAGTTGCTGAGGGAAAAACGCATAAAGCGCCACAACCGGACCACCAACCCTCGACCATCTGGGGCTGCGTACACTTGTCGCGAATGCGGCCGAGGGATCCTATCCCGTATCGGTCTTTTTAGCCACGAGCGCAAGTGTCGCCAGGGTGCTACTTAAATCATCTGTCACAGATGTTAAGGCCTATTATTATTATTATTAATCTAACTATATATATATTCATATTTAAAGGTACAAAGTATTTATTAAAAAAAAAACGAAAAATTAGTAAGTACATTTGAAAAAAACGTCGACTAGTATAAAATTGAGCTCCACTCAGCATAATGCTGTTTTTGTCTGGGACCCATTAGAAACAAACACAAAAACATATACAAACTGTATGTAGAATATATCGCACATCTATATCTAAAGAGGGTCAACTGAAAACAATATACCATTCTAATTTAGACTTCAGAAAATTTATAAAAGGTCTGAATTAAAATGGTATATTATTTTGAGTTGACCCTCTTTGGATCTAGATGTGCGATATACTTACAGAATATGTATGTCTGTATGTAAACCCTTTATTGTACAAAAATAAAAAAAAATAAACATATTGACGATATAACTGATAGGAAAATAAATACTATCACTATTGGTGAGATAGATGCAGGTATAAAAGTCCCCTTAAGGGATCTGTAGCGGTGAACCTATCTATCGATGTCTATATCTATGTACCATACTTATAGAAAACTGTTTCGCAAATGATAAAACTGGTGAAAATCATAATGTTAGTCTAATTTCCCGGACTTTTACCGATAATAACCAAAGCAAAAAATTTCGCAGATTATCATTTTGCTGGCAGCTCTCAGTTCCCTGGCTGCTCAGGACAACGCCCAGGTATACTGCGGAAGGCGTCTCGCCAGGACCTTAGCCGTACTCTGTTCCGAGGACTACGAGAAGCGATCAGGAGAATATGAACACGAACCTCCTCACTACGAGACCGACCAGTACTTTTCTCCATGGATGGTGGAACAAGCACATAGTCTGACAGGCAGCAGGGGTAAAAGACAGGTCGTATCAGAATGCTGTGAAAAAGCCTGTACGATAGAAGAGATGATGACTTACTGCGGTAACTGATGACAGCTGAATGAGGACTGATGACGACAGGGTAACGATAATTATTTTGAATAAATGAGTGGTTTTTTCTGAAGTTTTGTGTTTGTTTTCATGATTTCCCCTAAATCAAGGACAATTTAAAATCAAATAAACGAACTGAATTTTCTGTTTCAAAAAGTTTTTACAAAATAAATATTAAAAAAATTATCTCAAGATATGAAATCTTCACCATTTGCAAACAAACAATCTTGACGATTCTTTTTATTGAAAAACTCTTTTAAAAAAAAAGTAACTATTACTTATGAAACCAAAAGAGTGTAAAAAACCGGCCAAGAGCGTGTCGGACACATCCAAGATAGGGCTCCGTAGCCATTACGAAAAAATCAAGTAATATTTTTCGAAGGATTTCGTATGTGTACGGAATCTTCCAAGTTAGGTATCGTCAATACTTTGAATAAAAGCTCGTATCTCAAAATCGATAATCTGGCAAAGTGAATTTTATTACGCGCGTATCAAGGTTCAGTTTTGTTAACATGCTGATTTGAGATACGAGTTTTTCAAAGTAGTGACGGTATGTTTAATACCTTAGGCTACTGTTTACTCTTAAACTACAAATAATTCCCAAGCAATCTTAGCCGCTATAATTTTCCTTGTAAATTTAATATATTTACTACCATTTTGAATTTTTTCAAATTTTTCCACCCAACAGTTTAGAGTTTAGAGGGGGAGGGACGGTCGATTTTAATGAAAATTTTCACTTTAAAGTTGAATATTTCGCAAACGGATCACTGAATACAAAAATCATGTTAGCAACCCCGAAATGGTTTTAAAAGACCTATCCAACGATACCCCACACTATAGGGTTAGTGGAGAAAAAAAAAATCACCCCCACTTTATGTCTATGGGAGGTACCCTAAAAAAAATTTTTTTAGTTTTTTTTATTTAACCACTTTGTCGGCATGACTGATATATATATTCATGCCAAATTACAGCTTTCTAGTACTAACAGTCTCTGAGCTTAGCCGCGGACAGACAGACAGACGGACAGACATGGCGAAACTATAAGGGTTCCTAGTTGATTACGGAACCCTAAAAATGACCTTATTTCCTTGCAAATTGTTACATACTTAGCTATGAATTATTTTTCAAGTGTTTTTCAATAAAACGATACGACAAGATCGCTTACCTACCTTCTTTCTAATGCTAAAAAAACGAAGTATAGTTGAAGAATTTCGACATACAATATTTGAAGACGACTTACACTATGTACAGTGGGCTGCAAAAGTGCATGGACATCTCGGGGCGATAATCGCGTGAGCAGTGTTTGATCGTTTGTGTTCATGTTTCGATGAGAATTAACTAGATGGCGTTGTGAATTGATGCAGCGTAGTGGCCGTTTTCTGCATCTAGTTTATATACCAAACTAAACTGCTATTTCGAAAGTTCTTCTATTAGCAGCTGTGGCTTAACGGTTACACGCATGAGTCAAGTACTGGTATGTGGAATTGGTTTATGGTTCGAATCCCAGATCAGAGTGTTATTTTTGTTTTTTATTTAATTGTTTTTTTTAAATATGTATCTAATATGTATTTAATTATCTGTTTAATTAAAAAATTTCTTTGATCAGAAAATAAAATAATACTACCTTTTGATATCAAACATTTTATTTAAAACATAAAAGAGCTATTTCTCAATCAATAATATTATTTCGTTTTCACCGATGTAAGGGAACGTGCAGAAACTATAGGCGGCAGCACTTGTGCGACAGAAAAGACACTATGCGGACAATAAAAGAAACTTATCAAGTCAAAATTTATGGCACCAGTTGGCAGCACCGTCTATGTGCGCATTCCCTATAGCCATCTAAAAAATTATTGAGGTATTCTTAGCTTAAGTATTCGTTTCCAAAATTTACTGGAAAGAAGATTGAAGCATCACCACAATAAAAAGAAATAATATTATTAGCAACTAAGTAGACTTTTAAACTGGTGACCGGGTTAACATAATTAATGAATGCATAATATTAATTATGTAATTTATGTTCAGTATGAAGTATTGAACACTTACTTGGCGATAATTTATGTTCGAGTAACTTCAAAACATAGTATGTTGTGTTTCAAAAATAGCAAAAAAAACAATTTACACTTAAAAAATAGGAAACAAATAAGTACTCATAAAGAATTGAAAACTAAATTTCATTCAATTTTATACGCTTATACCTACTAACATAATGGCTAGATATTAACCCGGTCTACACTAAATTTCAAATAACAGTTTACTTAACATTAATTGTTACATTATTAATTGTGCTTCTAACTGAAAAATTACCAACATGCATATATTTAGCAATTTATATCATTCTCTTTTATCTCAATTTCTAATAAGACTACTAACACAACTTCAAAAACAATACCTATGTGAGATCAGATGGTGAATCATTCACTATAAGAATAACAATAAGTAAACATGGGTAACTGGATTATTAATAAATAATAAAGGTTCGTTTATAACAGATTAATTACAAAATAATGATATCGGGAAATATTAACAATTTAAGTTACAAAGTCAATTTGTCTCATAGTAACGGAGAGGATAGCCGTTATACTATCTATCACTTCTTGAAGTCGAGTTTTCATGCTCGAAACCATAATATATTGAAACATATATCACTATTTCGCATCAGTTCCCATGTTCTGTTTACCTCAGTGTCCAAATTATTTTTTGACTTTATCTCACTGGAGTCCCAATTTAAATTTTGCACTCAGAAATATTAATATATGTAAAATCTTACCGTTATGCCCATATCTCGAGCTATTTTCTTTATAAGTTTTCTTGTTCCCAGAGAACAATAATTTTTGCTTTCAAAAACGTTGTTAATCGAATCATAGTAAAATATTTTCGAGAACTTGATAATTTGGATATTCACACAATGGTGATTGACAAGAAATCTAACGATTTGTGAAGTCATTATAAAAATTACCCTCAGTTTAGCAAACGAGGCGTGTAAGCGTATCCAAGTATATTATTCAACATTCAACCTTAAGTAGCACGTAAATACAGCAGTCTTCAATAAATCTCTGAAGTTAAATTACGGTAGTCCAACAATCGGCAACAAACATAATCTATCTATCTGTATCTAATCTACGCATTAACTAGACAAGGATGCAAAGATTAAGTAAAATATAAGATTGTTAGTTTCACCAGTTATTATAATGTCTTCATAGCCGAGTGGCTAAGAGAGCGGGCGAAGTTGCTAACGGATGCATATTGGCTGGCCAGAGTGAATAGGGTTCGATCCCCCCCGGCTTGAGGTTAAGAAAATTGTTTTTTCACGACACTGCTCGAAAATGTGGCCATAGATAACCTAAATCCAGTACACAAAACTGCCTATATATGTACATTTAACAGCTGATTCATTTATGGAGCGCAAACACGACAACAATGTTACACTAATCGAAAACAGGTCGTATCAGTATATGTATTTCATAATACGATACGACTTTTTCAAAGATAATTTTTGAATTTCATTCCCGGCGTGCTGAAACGACCAATCAAAAGTAATCGTCTGCTGCATGTGAAATTCAATTGACCAATGAGAATGCGTCATTCATGACTTTAATGAGGTGTTTTTTTTCCTTAAACGCATAATATGCACAAAATGCTTTAATTTTTTTAAGTATGAAAAACGCCACAGCATTAAACTTTTTAAGCGCTGCAAGGTTAAGGTTTTTATTTTTTAATTATGTGGTTTTTGATACTGGCCACTAGGCCGGTAAGGCGACCGGCGACGCGTCGTGACGGCGACTAAATCAAACATAGTTCGAGTTATGTGAGCGGCCGTAGCGGCCGCGCCGGCCGCTCACATTAACTCGAACTATGTTTGATTAAGTTCCCGACCGACTGAAATGACGCAGAACACTAAAATCAGCTTTCCAGGGAAAAACGTCACAATGAGTTTTAACAACTGCCCCCATGCAAACATTAACATAAACTTTAATTAAATATTTATTTTTATTATAAGAAACGTTTTTTATTTCCTCGCATTAGTCGTGAAAAGCACAATGTTTAGTCTCGGCCAAAAGTGCAATAGATGGACTCGTACTTTCGAGGGCCTCCGCTACGCGTCGGCCCTCAAACAAACTCGTCCATCTATTGCTTACTTTCCAGCCTCTACAACAATGTACTATTGTTAGATTTCATACTTGGCAATGTTCTGCGTGTCTGTATCAATGTTACAGATTCCGAAAAACTACAAAAAGCAAAATAATTGTTAAACATTGACATGGCGAATTATTACAATATTTATAAATTAATATTAATTGTGAAGAAGAAGGAAGATTCCGAGCGAACGTATTTTTCATTGAATGATAATTACAACGCCATCTAGTAAGATCCGGTTGAACTAGTACGGCTTATATGGTAGCTACTGGCACTCATTTTACCTTCATAGGATTTTTGTTTTGCTTTGTCCATGCACTTTTGCAGCCCACTGTACATACATCGCAAGTTATACAAAAGCTTGTAAAAATGCGAAAATTAACACTAAAATGAAAATAGCAGCTTTTACAAATAATAAATAAAAACATTTATTTCTTAACCAAATAGACACACATATTTCCATTAATTCTACGCTTATCCGCCATGTAGTGTAGAAATGAACATGATAGTATCATTCCCGTGTAGTTCGTAACTCAGCTCTCCGTATAATTCCCAGTCCGCATCGTTTATCAGCACTAGAATCCCAGGTCTTACAGAATCACCCTGCAATAATATAAATATCCCTTTAGATTAATCTTGTGTAACAGTAGATGGGGGTAAAGAAACATTTTAATCAAAGATTTTGTAGTGTACTATTTTTCTTGATGAGGAAATTTTTTTCATGAAGAAAAAGTGTGGTTACTTTTTGAGTCACTTTTGCGACTTTTTTTAATACAGGGTGTTTAGGCGCTGACTTAGGCCGTTCGCACATGGAGCTACTCAAAGAGAATAGTTACGAACTTAAATTACTAACGAGTTGCTTGAGGGTCACCGCCCATACATTCGCATTGAAGTTCGCACACGACGCGACTAGATACTAACGTCAGTAACTAGTAGCGTCAGTAACTCGTAATACTCGTTACGGCTCAGCCGCGACTTCAGCGGCGCGGCGAGCGTTTTCTGTGTTCATTGCGCGGCCAAGACGCTCGCCGTACAGTGGTTACCTGGTGGCACACGCAATGAACCGATAAAACGCTCGCCGCGCCGCTAAACGCGCGAAGTCGTGGCCGAGCCGTTATTAATTTAAGATCGTAACTAGTTTTCTATGAGTACCTCCATGTGCGAACGGCCTTAGCCTGATGATGATAGGTGTCGACGGTAAGGCTTTCTTCAATCAAGAAGCTTTTTGATTACTTTAAAGTATTACAATGATTTTAAATTTACAATACGTAAGTAGTTTCTTTTACAGAATAACGAGCAGTGTTAAAAAATCAAGTCACGCAGGTTGACAGTAAAGCGAATAATGACGGTCGTTTTGCATTATATGTCAGTCATCCGGCGCGCTCCCTCGCGGCGGATTCGTGCACTAAGGCCGTTCGCACGTGAAGCTACTCAAAGAGAACTAGTTAAGAACTTAAATTACTAACGAGTTACTGACGCGACTAGTTACTGACGTCAGTAACTAGACGCGTCGTGTGCGAATGTATGGGCGGTGACGCTCAAGCAACTCGTTAGTAATTTAAATTTGTAACTAGTTCTCTTTGAGTAGCTCCATGTGCGAACGGCCAAGTTTGACGCTGCAAGAGTTGCGTAAGTGATCCGTTAGAGGGCGCTAGCAAGCACATTCAAAATTCAAAATTGTATAGAAAACTAGTGATTTTTTATAGCCCACTAAATATTTTTTTTCTTCTTTCTTCTTTTATTCATTAAAATCAATAGCACTCTTGATTTGGAGTAAGAAAACACCAAAATTTCCTAATTGTTTAAAAAAAAATGATACACATTAAAATTAAAATGCCCAAAAGTAAAAATGTCGAAAACTTAGTATCATCTGTAAACAACATAATTCTCTACTGAGATATTTTTGCGAGAAATCAATTAAACATAAAAAAGCTACCTGTAAAAATAGCTCAGGCCTCTCTCTTAATAAATTATCTTTCAGCCACACAAGCAATTCTTTGATAGTCCATTTTTCGCTCTGGCAATCCGGGAAATATTTTTTCAGCGCTGGCAACTCCACTTCCCTCTTCTTGATTTTGTCAAACAGCAACTCTGCACCACCCCCAAATTGGATATTCAGTTTTAGTGTCTCTGTCATTTTTAAGGATCTGTAAAGAATTATTTCGGTTTTGTACTATCTCTATTTTTTTTTTAATTGCATCTGTCCAATGGGTCAATTTTGCCAATGTCAAGGTTGAGATTTAAGGAAAACATTGTGAGGAAGCCTACATACACTTGCAAAGAAATTCAATGGTGTGTGTGAAGTTCCCAATCCGCACTGGGCCCACGTGGGAATTATATAGGCTGGGATGATGATGAAGGTTGAGAGCTACAAATGATCTGAAGTTTGTTTTAACTGTCTATAGGTATTTAGGTTTATGGGATACCAACGGATTAGTGAAAAGACTATCTTAACCTAAACCACAGAATAAATAATAGTACTAACATACAGAAGGATCACTCTCAAACAAAAGTCAACTTTAGGTGTAAAATTTGCCAACTCTTACAACCGTTAACTGCTTGCATGCAAAATTGAAACTTATCGTGTGATATGAGCGTTCATATTCCGTTTGGTACCACTGACCCGAAACCAAGAGCACAGGGTTCCCCCTCGCTGATATTTAGGTAGGTATATACATAAATCAAGAAAGATAACAGTGTGTATTAATTCAGTAAACTACCTTTAAACGCAACATACATACGTACGGCCTCTGGTCATCATCATCATTCCAGCTAATATGCGTCCCACTGGAGGTCACAGGCCTCCTCTCAGAATGAAAGGGATTGGGCCATAGTTCCCACGCGGGCCCAGCGCGGATTGGAAACTTCACACACACCATTAAATTTCTTCTCAGGTGTGTGCAGGTTTCCTCATATTAATTCCGAAAAACTCAGAAGTGCGAGCCACGGTTTGAACCCACGACCCTCTGCTTGAGAGGCAATAAGCCACCACGGTTTCTGGTCATCAGCAGGGCCATAAAACGGGGACCGTGGAAATGAAATTATAAAAAGTTACAACACAAAATCTCAAAGTTACAAAAGTTTACAATTGCGTCTAGTCGTCTAGAACAAACAAATCTATTTGTCTGGAAGAGCAACACTAACTATTGACTCAGAGCTATAAAATGATGATAAACGTCGTTGTTTTCAGCAAGTTTTCAGTTCAAACTTCAAAACAATTTGTTTGTTTCTATAAGTCATTGATTACACCGTAAGCAAATAAAAATGGTAGAGTCAAAACAAGAGTTCCTAAACACAATTTATGAAGAAGAATTTTCGGTAGAATACTTACCTACCTTTGCGGCAAAACCGAATCTTTTAACAACTTTATTTATTTAGGAAAACATATGCATATGTTGAGGTTATGTTATTGTTGTCAGTTAGACAGATTAGCATAGCGTTTTTGAAGATCGCGTTTAATAGCGCTACGACAACATTATTTCGCCTTTTGATGTTTTACCTGTAGTTAGTTTTGCAAATTACATTTTTTAGTAATATAATAATACAAATTAAAAACAAGGCAAACAAAAGTAATGCAATAGGCGTGAATTAATTTTGTGAAGTATGTACAGCCTTATATCAATTTTTGTAAACGCGTTATGTAATGTCAGTTTTTGAAGTGTTTTTCAAATATTACTCAAACATCTTTCAGCTTGCAATTATGCTTCCTTTTAATTAAATGGAGAAAGTTAACAATAAAATAATTGTTTTATCAATGAAACATATGCAATGAACAAAAAAACAGTTTATTTTACATTGTAGCATAGTTTACTATATTTAATTTGGTACCTAGTTCAAAAAGGTTTTACTATTGTTTTTTAATCTTAACTTACGTGTAGCCGTTTAAATCAACGGAAAAACGCTTTTTTTTCACACTTTTTTGCCGTTGTTGATAATGGTTGCCGTCGACGAATTTTCAATTTTGCGCTTTTCTTAAAAGTTTTTATAATATTCGTCGCAGTTTAATTTTGTTCCGGTGATTTGTTAAATAAATACTTTTTGTGACCGTTTACAATGGCGCCACCATTCGCTGCTTGCCGCATTTGTTACCGAATCGAGGGAAAATTAAAAAATTACAAAGAAGGTGATTTTTACGAATCAACGTATGAAAAGTTGACTGGATGTACAGTAAGTACCGAACAAATAATAAATTAAAATGTTTTTACTACATTCCAAACTAACAGTTAAAAATCTGTTGTTATTTTTGTTTTGTTATGTTTTTTTTATTTCATTTGTTTGTCAATCTATTTTATACTAATTTAACAATTTAATAAAGAAGTAAACTTTTTCCTTTCTATCATATAAAGTTAGACAGACATTATTTTTAAACATGGAAAAAGAAGTTTAGGCATGTTGATGCCTGTTTTAAGTTTTCGTAATAAGAATAAGGCATTTTGTGCGTATTTTTTTTGACGTGACAGACAACTTCTAATAAATCAATGAACGCCGGCTGCACGCACGAAAAAGGATGACGCAATGTAACGTACATGTTTGTACAGAGCAGTGAAGGCCAGTACATACAAGAGAGCAGCGAACGCCAGGATCTTAGTACTAGCATTCGGGTAATTTTCAATGCGGGTGGAGGGGGGGTGCGGGTTATTAAAGGGGGGATGAAAATTTCATTGTTTTTGCCGTAGGATGCACCGTTTTCAAGATATTTGACAAAACACCGGTTCTCGTCCCATAACCGAGGTTCAGTTTTGTTATGACGTTGTCATGTTAAACTATCGTCCAAAAACCGACTTTTTTATTTAGTACCTGATAAACTCTGGTACTGTAGAACCTTAACCTTTAAACCTTAGTCTACTTGTGACTACAGGCGCTGCAATGTGGTTGAAACTCTCGCTTACTAGCATTTGGTTGCCTTATCCCACATAAAAAGAAATTTGAAAAAAAGACTTGACTAACAAACAGCTAGATACAGGCACCCATCAGTTGTCTCCAAATGCCTGCCTGATAATATACAGGGTGAATTCAAATAGGTGATACAAAATTAGTTTTTCATAATCTTCTATACATATAATAAATCTGTAACAAGTCGGTGTCTGTACATTGAAGATATTTGAGAAAAACTGTCACTAGGGCTATTTACTAACACAATAGAACCCAAAACAATGTTTTTTTAGAATTATTGTCTGTTTGTCTGTGCGTTTGTGCACGCTAATCTCAGAAACGGCTTAACCTAGAAGGATGCGGTTTTCACTGATATGTTGGTATTTTCTTGGATTAACATTTAGTGTTTTGTTTCATTTGAATCGGTTCACAAATAAGAAAGATATTGATGAAAAAGCAAATTGGATAAAAAAAATAAGCTGCCCAAATTACTAATTCCACGCGGACGGAGTCGCGGGCAAAAGCTAGTTGGTAATATAATGGGCCTAACTCATTTGTTTTAGTTGGTCTTATAAAATTTGGGGCGTCCATACATTGAGTTTGTTAGCGCATTACATCGTCCATCATTAACTGAGTGCGAAACACTAATTTTGTATTACCAATTTGAATTCATCCTGTTGTATAAATAATATTAAAAAAATCCTATACAAGTCACCATTTAGCTCCTTATATGTTTTGAAGTGGTCATCGTCGTAACCCGTAGTCGCCTAGGTGTTTCACCTACAACCTCTCAAGCAGGGATCAAGAGCCTCTATAGGGCTCTTAAGTTTTTCAGAATTTATGTGTGAATTTACATTTGAAATTTGCCATGAGCTTTACAGTGAAGGAAAACGTGAGAAAATCTGCACACACCTGAAAAGAAATTCAATGGTGTGTGTGAAGTTACTAATCTGCAGTGGGCCCACATAAGAACTACGGCCCAAGCCCTCTCATTCGGAGAGGAGGCCTGGCTCTAAAGGCTGGGATGATGATGCCTTCAAGGCATAAAAAAAACCATGTTCTAGTCTCATTTTTCTCAAATAATACTTACCAATTGGGAATGTCTAAAAAAAATTACCAGTGGTTTTTATATTTTTTTTGTATAGAAAAGTCAATTATAAGGAACTAATTTCAATATTTTGTCATTTAGTTCTCTACTTTTTTCAAAATTAATTATTGAAACTATTTTAGTTGATGACGTCAGATTATAATTGAGGGCTCCCACAATGCCAAATTTCTAAATCAATCTAAATGCGTACAATAAGGCAACCCCTTTAATTATTTTTTGCGTAGTGGTACACTATACACTGTGTCAGTTTACTGGCACTGTCAAAGTGCTAGATGTCAGACAGCGGGTCCAAATCAAACTCCGTAGTATAATCCACGCGTAAATTGTGAAGAATTCTAACCACATAGAATAAAGTACGACTTGAACCGGTCACGCAATTTACACCAATGTCAAATGAAGGTCATTGCTTATTAGTTATATAATAAATTCATTACATAATATTAAAATTAAATAACTACAGAAAACGAGTTAAAAAGCATTTATCTCGAAATGGTTTTCGATTTACTATACATTGCAAAAAAATAGACATCCCCAATTGCACAGATTTCAAAAAAATACAGAATGTCAAATATTTTACTGGCGCCTCTTAACTAGTTTTATAGAAATATGAGCATTGGGTGACTTTAATCATTTACCATCAGGCGATCCGTTTGCTTGTTTTCCCCTTAAACCATAAAAAAAAATACTTACGTTACTAGAAACATTTTTTTCCCAGTTTGAGGAGTTGCCATGGATCAACAAGTTCTGCCCGCACTGTGCCTGCCTCATGAAGAAGCTGTACAGGTTTGTGAAGATGTGCCGAGCCTCTTATTATCAGCTGACAGATTACCTGAACTCTGGACGAAAGGTAAAAGAATTATCTTACTATTTTATTAACAACCGCTTTAGCCTAGTTGGTAGTGACCCTGCCTACGAAGCAAGAGGTCCAAGAAGGAAAAGGAAGAGGAAGAGGGGCGTCCATTAATGACGTGAGGCGTTTTTGAGGATTTCTTTAACCCCCTTCCCCCTGGTGAGATATTGTGAGATTCACCTCGACCCCCTTCCTCCCTCCCCTAATCTCATGTGAGATTTTTCAAATAAATTATACTGAGTATAGTAGCATTGATTTATAATTTATTGAATCAGGCGTTACTTTGCGGAGGTCCATATTAATGAACTAAAACAATTACTTTGCTCACCCGCGACCTTACAATAGTTACGTTTATGCAAGAAATGTGTGTTCATGCAGTTCCTCCACCTCCACACTGTACAAACACACACAAATCACATAAACACAACTATCACCACCACCAAGCTACACTGACGCGTTTCGAACTCAACCAGAGCTCATCCTCGGAGTTACCACAACCGTATGCTATGCTACCAAATATTAAACTAACAAACCAAAACAAATGTTTTAACTTGTCACTGTAACTTCACAAGTACCCACTTTATTTTTCTTATTCTCAAACTACCCCACAAAAATTAACTTTTATTGACATATTATAAAACTACCTTGAATTTTTGTTTATTTATTTATAAGGCATATTTTATTAATACTAACTGTTCAAATTAGACCCAAGCCGCAGTAAAGGAGAAGATACTAAATTTACCTGTTCATTAATAATAGACCCCATAGTGTTGTACCTAATTATTTCCATGCATTCCAGAGCATCCAGACGCAACCCCTTGCCGCAATAATGTAACATTTCATAAGAATCTGAATCTAACAATGAATGATTTGATTCCAACAAATGTTTTGCAAAATTCGATTTATCTGGATGCTCATTCCTATATGCCGAAACATGCTCTTTAAATCTAGTATTAAAACTTCGGCCTGTCTGTCCTACGTATATCCCATTGCAGTCATTACAAGTAAGCTTGTATACCCCCGATCTAGTTCCCTTATCTACCTGTTCTTTGTGGTTACATAGCCTAGAGTACAAAGAGTTGTTAGTCTTAAAGGCAACATTAATATTGTTTGATTTTAAAATGCCATAAATCTTATCAGACAAACCCCCAACGTAAGAGATGCTAGATCTATATTTGTTAGTAGACTGAGAAGGTAACGCAGCGTAAAGCATGCTATTTACTAACCGTGCCTGCTTCTTTTGAACCATTGATTTTGTATAACCATTTGAGATCGCTATCTGATAAATAGTACTCGACTCTAAATCAAAATGTTCCTTAGAAAGAGGCACAGTCAGCAATCTATTAACATAACAATGGAAAGCAGCCAGTTTATGCTGCCACGGATGATTAGAAGATGCTGGTAGAACAGCATCTGTGTACGTGGGCTTACGGTATATTTTAAATTGATGTTTACCATTTAATTTTGAAATCGTTAAATCCAAAAAGTTCAACGAACAATTTTCCTCCAATTCTTTTTTGAACTTTATCTTTACGTGCTTGTTATTCAAACCATTAATAAACACGTCAAGCTGTCTCACACTCCCCCTCCAGCATAGGATCAAATCATCAACATACCTAAAATAGTACACAATATTACTATTACCCACAATATACTGACTCTCAAAATGATCCATAAATATATCTGCCATTAAAGGACTCAGAGGTGAACCCATAGCTAAACCATCACTCTGTAAGTAATAAAGTCCATTGAACCGGAAATAATTTTGTTTCATGCATAAAGTTACCAAATCTATTAATTCACAAACTTCACCCGGATGCAACCGCTTCCTTTCTAAGTGGTTTTTTAGAATTTCTAGTGTCTCACTATATGGTACGTTAGTAAATAAACTGTCTACATCCAAAGAAAGCAACGTTGCATTCGGCGGTATGCTGATGTCCTTAATTTTACTAACCAAATCTAAACCATTTTTTAAACTATAAGAAGGTTTAAAGGAAGCCTTCCCACGAATAATACTATTTAATTTCTTCGCCAATTTATATGCTGGAGCACTCACGTATGAGACAACTGGACGAACAGGCACATCATCTTTATGAATTTTAGGTAATCCATATAGAATCGGCGCCTGCGGATTCATGGGAATTGGGATGCACCAAAAAAAATAACCTATAGTTTTTATATTTTTTTTGGAAAGAATAGGATATTTTAAGACACCATTTTCATCGATTTTGAATTTGGTTGAGTATTTAATTTTTTATATTTTTTTTTAGAAATACGATGGATGACGTCACAGTGAGAGGGCCACGTTCCATAGCCTAGAAAAATTCAATTCGTACATAACATAATCTGTGGCACTACCACGGCACTACTGAGACCCTACTACGAAGTGCATAATTCGAACTTCGTTTCATGGCGTCCCGCTCACGCTAATATGATTTGACACGAGAGTGAGAGGGATGATACGATACGAACTTCGAATTTTGTAGTAGTGCCCCTGATTTGTCTTGTCAATGTCAATATTACAAGCACGGCTTAGGGTCCTAAATGAACCATGACAAAATAGTTTTATTTATTTCTCTTCTTTTAGCTTCGATTATTCCTGTTTGTTTTATGGGGTGATAGTAAATAGATATTTTTTATTAAAATCTGATATTTAAATTCTTTCATATTTACTTGTAACGTAGTAATTTAATAATTAAATTTGTAAAAATACATTGCGAGTATTGTATACATTTCGGACTTTATGATAAATGACAACTGTTTAAAGCCAGGTGTGCATCATGTGATTAAAGTTCTGTCTTTGTCACTCTTTGCTATTATAAGCAGGACAGCAACATTTCAAACTGTCAATTTGCTTTAAAGTGTAGACCTGCTTTATATCTGCCTTTGTGACGATTCACTGCAGGGGTCAAATGAAGGTCATTACTTAAATTTTCTTTATTTAATTCAGATTATCATATTTTTGGAATCTGATTTCTGAAAACGCTTCACAAAGCCTATTTCTCCAAACGGTTTTCGATTTATTATACGTTGCCAAAAATTGGGACATCCCAATTACAAAATTCTTTTGTTGTTCGGTTTCAAAGGCAAACAAAGAACCCTTTATTAGTCTCTTTAAATCTTTGTGAAATGTAATTGTAGGGTCCTTTCGTAAAACTGTAAAACCGTCCCCTTGAACGATATCTAAAACTTTCCGGTTATATTGATACCTATCCAATAAAACAATACAATTTCCTTTGTCTGCCTTTGTCACCACTAAATCATTATCATACACTTTCTCCTGAATAGATCTCAAAGAATTTAATTCGTTTATATTGACAATACACTCTGTGGAATTGGTATTTTTAAGTGTATTTGCCACTAACACTTTTGTTTCAAAATCACCACAGTTACTTGTAATAGCAACCTCAGAATCTACCGCCAAACCTTCCACTATTTTTTGACTAAATTTAGTGGGTAGATTATATTTTAAACCTTTTTCCAATAACTGATTCTCATCATCCAAAAATTCCACATTAGTAAGATTTTTAACACGAGGGTAGAAATTATGACCGTTAGTAGATCCTCGATAATTATTGTTCAAAGAAGAAAAAGATTCTGTTCGACGTCCTGTAAGCCAACGTAACTTTTTACACTGAGTCAAATACTTTTTATGAGCGTCTACTGAAGCAAAAAATCGAATTTTGCAAAACATTTAATGGAATCAAATCATTCATTGTTAGATTCAGAATCTTATGAAGTGTTACATTATTGCGGCAAGGGGTTGCGTCTGGATGCTCTGGAATGCATGGAAATAATTAGGTACAACACTATGGGGTCTATTATTAATGAACAGGTAAATTTAGTATCTTCTCCTTTACTGCGGCTTGGGTCTAATTTGAACAGTTAGTATTAATAAAATATGCCTTATAAATAAATAAACAAAAATTCAAGGTAGTTTTATAATATGTCAATAAAAGTTAATTTTTGTGGGGTAGTTTGAGAATAAGAAAAATAAAGTGGGTACTTGTGAAGTTACAGTGACAAGTTAAAACATTTGTTTTGGTTTGTTAGTTTAATATTTGGTAGCATAGCATACGGTTGTGGTAACTCCGAGGATGAGCTCTGGTTGAGTTCGAAACGCGTCAGTGTAGCTTGGTGGTGGTGATAGTTGTGTTTATGTGATTTGTGTGTGTTTGTACAGTGTGGAGGTGGAGGAACTGCATGAACACACATTTCTTGCATAAACGTAACTATTGTAAGGTCGCGGGTGAGCAAAGTAATTGTTTTAGTTCATAGTAGCATTGATTTATTCAAAAAAACACAATTTATCTCTACATAATTTTCTACAAGCCTTACGTAAAATAAAATCATGTATCTATTAAATATTTTTATATTTGGTGGACCATTATCTCTTCTATTACACAACTATCAATATTGATAAAAAAATGTTTCTAATACTAGTTTGATTGTCTTTTCTTTTGCCGTGAAAATTCCGACCTATGCTGCTGCTGATCACCGATTAAAAATCACCATGTATTTACGAAGGTTTTCCTACAATCACACCAACACCATATTCAATTTCAGGTCACCCAGCCCTACATAAACCAGAACCAGGAGTGGCGGCAGTTCTACCACCCTAATCAGCTGGCCAGCTGCGAAGCTCGGAGGATGGAAGTAGTTGACTGCACCCATGCACCCAAGAGGGGCAAGAGTAAACCGAGTGATGATGACTTCTACGTTAGGCATTTGGCAGGTAGCTGACAATACAATACAAATTAACAACCGCTTTAGCCTAGTTGGTAGTGACCCTGCCTATGAAGCAAGACGTCCTGGGTTCAAATCCCGGTAAGGGCATTTATTTGTGTGATGAGCACGAATATTTGTTCCTGAGTTATGGATGTTTTCTATGTATTTAAGTATTTATTTATCTATATAAGTATGTTTATTGTCGTCTACTACCCATAGTACAAGCTTTGCTTAGTTTGGGACTAGGTAGATTTGTGTAAGATTGTCCCCTAATATTTAATATTTAAATATTCTTTATTGATCACCAAAACAGTACATAAAAAGTCTGTTTACGGACGATAGTTTAACGTGACAACGTCATAACAAAACCTTCAAAACGCAAAAATGAAACCAGACGGTCACCCATCCAAGTACTGACCGCGCCCGACGTTGCTTAACCTCGGTGATCGGACGAGAACCGGTGTTTTGTCAAATATCTTGAAAATGGTGCATCCTACGGCAAAATCAATGAAATTTTCATCCCCTCCCCTGCACCCCCCATTAAAAATTACCCTAGTGCTAGTACTAAGATTGTACATCCTGGCGTGCGCTGCTCTCTTGTACATCCTGGCCTTCACTGCTCTGTACGGGACATGTACGTAGATGTACGTTACATTGCGTCATCCTTTTTCGTGCGTGCAGCCAGCGTTCATCGTTTATTAGACGTTGTCACGTCAAAAAAATGAACTGAGTTTATATTTACAGTAAAATTACATAAAGTTTACCACTGACAGATGGTTTGCCTTCATTTCATATTCAACTTTAACGACCTACAAATAAAGCCAATTTTAGAATACTGTTACCCACGTTTGCAGATTTTGTAATAGCTACTTTATTTGTATGGTGTCAGTGGTAAACTAAAAGTAAACGTCACCCATCGTAATCCCAGTCTATGAGTGAATCAATTATTTCCAGCCACCCGTAGCTATGGTTACACAAATTTTGTCTCCTAAAAATGCTTAGGTTATCCTAAGCATTTTTCTACGAAACAGTATGAAGATGTCAAAGTCAAAGTCAAAATTCTTTATTCAATGTAGGCATCAGTTGATGCTCCTATGAACGTCGAAAAATCTACCACCGGTTCGGAAAAAACCCTGATGAGAAGAAACCACTCACTCACTCACTTAGATAACTATATCTGTTTCTTATGTTTTTATGTACAATAAAGAGTTTTACATACATACATACATACGTGACTGGGGACTGAGTAAACAACACAAAAAAGTTGATTCACTATCAATGATTTTTAAACAGTCAGAACAGTACGGAACACTTCGTGCGCGAGTCCGACTCGCACATGGCCGGTTTTTTTTTTTTTTTTTTTATGTTAGAAAGGCCAGACAAACGAACTAGTGGGTCACCTGATGTTAAATGAACACCACTGTCCATAGACACCTGCAGCGCTTTACGCGATGCCAGTGCGTTGTCGGCCCTTAAGGAGAGGGAATAGGGGAAGGGGGAGAGGGAAGGGGTGAGGTATTGGGCCCCCGGCACTCTCACTGACCGTACGAAACGCAAGCAGGATTACTGCTGCTTCACGCCGGTTTTCTGTGCGAGGGTGGTACTGCCCCGGATGAGCCGGCCCATTCGTGATGCAGCGGCTAGCTACAACATGGCTCTACCACTACTAAAATAATGATTATTTTTTAAATAATGATTATTTGGATCGCTTTTTAATTAAAATCAATGTACCCTACACATGGTTTAGTCTTATGAGCCTAAAACTTCTTTGAAATGTCAATTTTATGCCCAAATGCGATTCAAATTTCAGTACCAAAAGACGTAGAAGCAGAAGTAACTCAACCAAAACCTCCAAAACCTGATGATTACGTAGAAACCCATCTAAAATGGACGCTTTTTTATATGGATCAAGAGAACAAAGAATATTTAGAGTCTCCGATAGACAATGTAGAAGAATATATGGATGATTTTGCTGATTCGGAGACTGTTGAGGCTAAAGATGTACCAGTTGAGGATGAGGAGATTGTTGAGGCTAGAGTTGTACCAGTTGATGATGAGGCAGAGGCTGTGGTGGAAAATGATGGTCCTGCTGTTGAGCCGCTTGTGTGTAAAGAGGATGCAAGAGAAGTCAAAATTGAAGAGACAGTGGTGAGTACTTAATTCAATTGGGGACGTCTATTTTTTTGCAATGTATAGTAAATCGAAAACCATTTCGAGATTCACTACCCGGCCATAAAAATTGCACATCGGTCTTTGGAAAAAGACTCGGCAAATGTCGGCTTCGTATAGCGTTGTCGCACGCTACTTTTGTGACGTTTGTCAGTCGTTGTTCAGGTGCAGTAGGGCACGGACGCGTTCCGGTGAAAATATACAGGGTGTTTGGTAGCTACGTGCAAAGATTTAAGGGGGTGATAGCCAAGGTATTTTTGAACATTTTTAGCCATATATGTCTTAGCCGAAATTTGTTTTCTTTTTTTAAATTGAAGACTTAGAAATTTTAGGAAAATACTCATAATTTGATAGTCACGAGTCAATATTGCCCCAATGAGCGTTAATTAGGAAATTTTAAATATGGCACAGAAAAATGACGTAGACTTGTCTTTTTCACGTGTTATTTACTAGTAAAATTTCAAGACATTCATAGCGAGTGCTCCCTGAGTTAGGTTTTTACTTTTTATCTCAGATTTAGCAAGCAATGTCAATGAGTGATACCTTAAAAGAAAGAACAATAAACAGGCATGTTTCTAAAAATGTTTGAACACTTCAAGGATTTTTTTTTAATTTTTTTTATGGCACAGGAAAATGACTCTGTTCCAACCTAAGACATTTTTAGTAATTTCGAATGCCTCCATTTTGTTTTTTTGGCAAGAAAGACACTTAAAAATTATTTCATTTGATCCAATACACATTAAACTATCCGAAATAAAAGATTTGGTTTCCAAATTAACGCTCATTGGGGCAATATTGACTCCTGACTATCAAATTCTGGGTATTTTCCTAAAATTTCTAAGTCTTCAATTTAAAAAAAAATATCAAATTTCGGCTAAGACATATATGGCTAAAAATGTTCAAAAATACATCGGCTATCACCCCCTTAAAGCTTTGCACGTAGCTACCAAACACCCTGTATAATATAGAGTTATTGAAACCCCCCAACTTTAAATTGTATGATGGATTACACTGATAGACTAATAATAAATACGGCTGATAGTGACAGTGATAATGACCAAATTGAGAGCACAGATAGTGAAATGAAAGAAATTGAGCTTTTTGAAAATTTAAATTTATGAAATAATAGGTGTCTTTTAATATACTCTAATCTCTTTTTTGATATCAAAAGTTTACTTACTTACTTACTTTCGCTGGCTCAGCGACCCGAAGTGGATCTTGGCCTCCGACATCAAAGTGCGCCATTCCTTCCTGCTCTGTGCCAAGTCTGACCAATCGGACACGTCCAGCTCTTACAGATCTTTAGCAACTTCATCTTTCCACCGGTATCTTGGTCGACCCACCGGACGCCGTCCGGAAGGTCGCCCAAGATACGCTCTTTTGGCAGCTCGATCCTCTCCTATTCTTTCCACATGCCCCAGCCATCGAAGTCGGGCAGCCTTTATTTCTCCGATGATATTCGGCTCAGACACTAGCTCCTCTATCTCCCGGTTGAACCTTCGCCTCCTATTTCTGTCATCGTCCCTTGTTGGACCCAGAAACATACATGTCATTTACATGTCATTAATTTGACGTAAACTTATTAAGTCCATGGAATGCAGTATTTATTTGATATCAAACGTCACTTAATAAATACGGCGATTGATGGACGGTCGCCAGTGTTCGGAAATCGTCGTAAACTGCGAATTGTCTCTTGCTAAAGGCCGATGTGCAATCTTAATCGCCGGGGACTGTAAATGCTTTTTAAGTCGTTTTCTGTGGTTATTTAATTTTAATATTATGTAATGAATTTATTACCTAACAAATAAGCAATGACCTTCATTTGACATTGGTGTAAATTGCGTGACCGGTCCAAGTCGTACTTTATTCTGTGTGGTTAGAATGCTTCACAATTTACGCGTGGATTAAGCTACGGAGTTTGATTTGGACCCACTTTCTGATATCTAGCACTTTGACAGCGCCAGTAAAGGACTTAAAATGCTAACATAAATAATCAAATGCAAAATACCTACACACAAATGTTATTAAGTGGATTTTGAATAAAAGACAAGTTGTAAAACAATTTTGGTTCTAAAATAAGCACTTAAAATAACCTTAACACTATTTAATCCTATTTATTTTATGACAGCCAATAACTTTTCTGAATCCTCATAAGACATTTTTAGAATATCTTCTTGGAGAATTTTGTTGGTTTTATTATAATTAAAAGAGTATATGCCTAATTTAGCGTGTAATCTATTGTACAGTAGTGGTGCCAGGAATACATAAAATCTGGAGGAGAAGGCATGTTTTTTATTAATATTAGGAGGGCAAACTAAATCCTTACGCCTTTTTTTTGTAGCTTCATTGTTAAAGGGAAGTGCAGCGTGCTGTTTAAGAACTGTGCTCATTATAAATAATTGTCTAACTGTTAGTACATTACAAGATTTATATAGAAGGTCAGTAGGATAAAGATAAGTGCGATTTGTAGAAACCTTAAGAATTGCTCGCTGTGCTCTCTCAATGGTTAGTAAAACCGATTAATACGTGCCACCCCATGACGTAATACATTAAGTTAATATAGATTAACATAGGGCAAAATAAACTTGTCTGATTGTTGTCGAATCCATGACTGTACGTAATTTTTTGAAAACATATATTAACTTACGGACTCTGCCACTTAAAGCTTCAATATGAGGCCTAAAAGAAAGTGTTTCATCCAATATTACACCTAAATACTTAATATTATTAGTCATTGCAATGTTTGGGCAATTACACGGGTTATTACGGGAGACTTCACATTGGTGGGCAATTACTGTTGGACTAGTTAACTTCGATTTGCGCATTGAAAATTGTACACAATTAGTTTTTCCCGCATTTAGTGTTAATGTGTGGCTCCGAAGCCAATTATTCACTACATTGAAACCTTGTTGAGCAAGTATATAAACCTCTCTTTCGGTGCCTGCTGAAAATAACAAGGCAGTATCACCAGCATATGAAATAATTTTACCACCATCCAATTTTAGATTACAAAGGTCATTTATGTAAATTAAAAATAAAGTGGGGCCTAAAATACTTCCCTGTGGCACGCCAAAAGATGTATTTTCCAAATCAGAACTAAACGTTGTGCCGATTTTTACACATTGAGTGCGCTCATCTAGATAATTCTCAAATAATTTTAGTTGGGTCCCTCTAATACCTAAAGATTCAAGTTTCTGCAATAGAATAGGTATAGAAACTGAATCAAATGCTTTTGCGAGGTGCACATTATATCAATACACAACATATTAAAGAAGATTAAAAGTAGAGGTAAACAATAGACGGCCTTATAAATAAAGAGCGATTTCTCCATTTAACTTTTTTTACTTTATTTACTTATAATTTCAGGAACAAGCAGATATCCTAGAAGATACTATCGAAGAACAAAATGAGACAGATGTTAAATCAGAAAGAGACGAAAACATGACGTTGCAGGAGATAAAAGAAGAATTGCAAGCAGCCAATGTTATGGAAGACAATGTTGAAACGGTGGAAAAAAAGAAAAAGGGAATAAAGAGAAAAAGTGAGTTAGAGAAAATTTAACCAATGATGTTTCACAAAAGGATGTTGACGCCATTAAAAAATAATTCGAAGACACGATTCAAGTAGAAAACCGGCCAAGTGCGAGTCAGACTCGCGCACGAAGGGTTCCGTACCATTATCTATAAAAACGGCAAAAAAATCACGTTAATTATTTGTTTTATTTTAATTTGATTATTTATTTTTAAAGTGAATGTACAACTAAATATTCTGTGAATATTTCAAGCGTCTATCTGTTGCCGTTATCAATATCGAGCAAAAACAAGCAAAGAAAACACGTTTGTTGTATGGGAGCCCCCTTAAATATTAATTTTATTCTGGTTTTTAGTATTTGTTGTTATAGCGGCAACCGAAATACATCGTCTGTGAAAATTTCAACTGTCGTAACTATCACGGTTCATGAGATACAGCCTGGTGACAGACGGACGGACAGCGGAGCCTCAGTAATAGGGTCCCATTTTTACCCTTTGGGTACGGAACCCTAATAAACGCTTTATTTTAGCCCTGAAAACCAGATTAATTTTCGATTAACTGCCAAATTAGATTATTTATTGCTTTAAAACAAATAAATAGTTAGTTTATTGAGTTGGCGAACAGCTGACGTCATAATTTGCTATTGCCATTCAAACTCTATGGGAGAATTGTTTTGACAGCTCATAAAAAGTACGCCAGTTGATTGGTGGTGTCAAGATCCTTGTTTAATTTGGATTTACAGAAAAAGAGACGAAGTCTTCGAAACAGTACCAACAGCAACTCCTCAGGGCGAAGCGGCTCAAAGCCAACCAGGATTTGGAGGAGCATTTCAGCATCACATACTTCCTGAGCCCGGAGCAGCAGTGGGCGGAGTTCCTGGCAAGGAGGCAAGCGGAGGGACACTTACAGGCAAGGCGAATCCCTTTTTTGATTATTCCTTTCAATAAAAGAGAAAAAAAGAACATTTATTCGTGACAACAATAGTAATTTTCTCAAAAATATCCGTAAAAGTTGACATTATTCTTTACATATCAGAACGTGAAGTGCATAGTTTATGGTCAGTAAAAAAATTAAAAAGTTAAAAACATTGCAGGCTCGTTAAACTCGACAACAATGTCGCATACAAATTCCATTATTGTCGAGTCTCAAACTTTTTAAAAAGTTAAAACGGCCATGGTAATAAGTTGGCACTATTCGTATACAGCCAATTCAAATGACCGGTATCAGTTGTTTTGTTGGAAGTTCAGACTTTTTTAAACAGCTTGTGACGTTTTCGGTAGAAAAATACACCTGTAGTTTTTTTTAATGAAAAAAGGCGGAAAAGGGTTTAATGACATTTAATTTCAAGTGATTTGCAATTCTTTGTACCTATTTAAGTTAAAAAAAGTTTATTCTATTTTTTTTCCTTCACCATTTTTGAGAAAAGCTTTATATTAGTCTCGGCTGGAATAGCAATTGCTGGCTTCGTATTAGTTAAACGGACTCGTAAGCTCGTCCGTTTAATACTCATACTCAGCCAGCAATTGCCTACTTCCAGGCCACGACAATAATGTACTATTGGAGGGGCGGGGCATGTTATCGTAGTTTATCTCTAACCTGTTTTGGTTTCAGGGTCGCTACCAGTGCCGGTTGTGCCTCACCAGCTTCAAGGGTCGGCAGTGGATGGAGCAGCATGCCAGGAAGCACGAGGTGAGCGAAGCACAATGTGCTAACCTAGCGTGGCATAGCGGAAAAATAATTGACAGCTGTCTGTGAAAAATAGGTTGCATTGTAAAATGAACTCTATGCGAAAGCATTTAGATTCTACAGAACTAACGGATGCTACTTGAGTTATTAAATAAAACTTTGGCAGTGAAATTGATGTTGACTATGTTCAGTTGTACGTAATTATTTATGACTAGCAGATGCCTATTTCGGGTGTGTAATGATCGATATAACAACATTTGATATAATCTTCTTTTCATATAACATTTGATATATTTTCAAATGGTATAATCACTCATTTGATATAAATAACGTTTGGTATAATTTTAAAATATATAATTTTATATGGTATAACGTTATTATATATTTTGTTGTTACATCTCGTGAGACGCAACCATTTGTTTTGTGTAGGGAGTTGCAGTTCTAACCTAACCTAACCTACTTTTCTGGCATTAAATACAACCATTATTATATAACCATCATTATATCTTATGCACTTTATATGAAAAGTTGATTATATCAAATGATAATATATTAAGTGTTGTTATAAGATTCAATAATTATATCAAATGAGCGTTATAGCGACTGAAGTTATATCAAAAGTTTTTATAGTCATCGTTGCGCACCCGCCTATTTCAAATCCAAGATTGCCGCCACCACAAAATGGCGAATTACATTTTTTTTTTCGTTAGCTGTGATGGGCTAGGGATCTTACACTTTCAATGGGTATTTACTTTAATATTTATAAAAAGTATTTTGAAAATTGGTCCACGAATTTAGAATGAAAAAAGTTACAAAACTGACTCAAGAATTAACCCTTAAATAAGGTAGAGGTGATTTAGCGACCATGTTGCCTTGGAAATTCAACCTTATTGTTTTAGTAATAAATTACAATATCCATTGTAATTATTGAAAGTACGACTAGCTTTAAAAATATCCTTTGTCAGGTATGTATTCGATAGCAGCTTTTGATTATGTGGTAGTATGCTCCGAGGCCTTATTAGGGTTAAGGACACTTTTCTGTATGAAAAAAGTGGTACTCTTAATTTTGAATAAGAAAATCCCCAAATTTCCTCCTTTAAAAAATAGGTATTTTTTTTTAGCCTACAGCGGGTGACTACGAGTGCAGTATATGTAAAATAAGGTGCAAGACGCCGAAACTGTTCAGGACGCATAGGGACGCGAATCATACCACGAAGTTTGCCTGCAAGCGGTGCCCCTATATCACTTACAGCAAGTAAGTATATTTTTACATTGATCATATTATACACCAAACCAATAATTTTCAACCCAACAATGTTTGAGCGAGGATTGGATTGTTTTGGATTGGATTTTTACGAGGAGATCCGTAGAAGAACCGGGGTCACCGTCATAGCCAAACGGATTAGCTCGTTGAAATGGCAATGGGCAGGCCATATAGCACGCAGAACAGATGGCCGTTGGGGCCCAAAAGTTCTGGAATGGAGACCACGGACTGGCAAGCGCAGCGTGGGACGTCCACCAACGAGATGGACGGACGATTTGGTGAAGGCCGCAAATGATGATGATGATGATGAATATTTGAGCAAATTAAAAAGCTTAGAATTTGAGCAAAGCGAACGTTCATATAATTTAAAAAATATATATATAATTACTGTCGCGGAATGAAAAGGTTCGTCACTTTTCGACTCTTATGTCAACGAGTTAGGTCGAAAAGTGACGTAACTTTTCATTCCGCGTGTATACATTGAATGTGTATTTGCCATACGAATTTTAGAAGCATAAAAGTGTTGCTAGCTCAAACACACGCATACACACTTTCATATTTATAATATTTGTACGAAAAAAAAACATGTGACACTTGACACCATTGGGGCTGTCTATTTTTTGTAATGTAAATCGAAAACCATCTCGGGATGATAAAAAAAAAATATTAGGGGACAATCTTAAGGGGATAAATGATTTTTAAATCGTTTGCATTAAAAGAGAATCTCAATTTTATTGTATTATGGGTACTAGTAGTTATTCGGGCGCTTTATACTAGGGATGTGCCGAGTACGGCTTGACTCGAGTTAGAGTCGATTCCTGCTTAGGACTCGCCTACTCGAGTACAAAAATATTTTGATTCGAGTACGCCAGACTCGATTCGGTACTCGAGTCAGAGAGAATCGGTTTCGTACTCGCTGACTCGATTCTATTATGCGAGTACAACTGACTCGAGTCCAGTATTTGAGTCAGATTGACTCGCTTGAATTCAATATCTTTTTACTTAAGCAATGAATAAGCTATGCTGTTTGAAGATACTCCTTTTCGATTTTTCCTTTTTGCTATAAAATTGGGGATGTCTATTTTTTTGCAATGTATAGTAAATCGAAAAACATTTCGAGATAAATGCTTTTTAACTCGTTTTCTGTAGTTATTTAATTTTAATAGATAGATAGATAGATAGATTTATTTATTTCATGATAAAAATTACAATATAAATTTGCATTGATGTCAAAATTACAAGAATTTATACCATGATCGTCAAAATAATGTAAAATAAAAATAATTAATTATAGTGCACAAAATTTCAGAAAATAAATGTTCTCCCAATAAGGATCGTCAGTATACAAAAAGAAAAAAGAAAAACACTGTAAATATAACTATCACTATAATATTATGTAATGAATTTATTATATAACAAATAAGCAATGACCTTCATTTGACATTGGTGTAAATTGCGTGACCGGTTCAAGTCGTACTTTATTCTATGTGGTTAGAATTCTTCACAATTTACGCGTGGATTTATACTACGGAGTTTGATTTGGACCCGCTGTCTGACATCTAGCACTTTGACAGTGCCAGTAAAGTGACACAGTGTATAGTGTACCACTACGCAAAAAATAATTAAAGGGGTTGCTTTATCGTACGCATTTAGATAGATTTAGAAATTTGGCATTGTGGGAGCCCTCAATTATAATCTGACGTCATCAACTAAAATAGTTTCAATAATTAATTTTGAAAAAAGTAGAGAACTAAATGACAAAATATTGAAATTAGTTCCTTATAATTGACTTTTCTATACAAAAAAAATATAAAAACCACTGGTAATTTTTTTTAGACATTCCCAATTGGTAACGGACTTGATTTCTGGACTCGAATTTCTTGACTAGAGTAAACATTCGAATAGATACCAAACATAGACTCGAGTAGGTCTTCACTAAACTCGAATCGCGGAATCGAGTCAGGATTCGAATAACATATTAACTGACTCGAGTCAGGACTCGAATGCCACATAAAATGACTCGAGTCGACTCGATCCTTCAAAACAGCGACTCGGCACATCACTACTTTATACGTCCCACTGCTGAGCTTAAGACTCTCAGAATGAGAGAGCTTAGGGCCTCTAGTTCTCACGCGGGCCCATTGCGGTTTGGGAACTTCACACACACGTCACTTATGACTTCAGTTCTTCCTTTCTTCTTTCTTTCTAAAGCCATTGAACCGTTTAAGCTGCATGACATGCCAAATAATGATACATACATACCCACATAAATACATACGCTTGAAAATCATAACCTTCCTACAATCGGGTGAAAATTGATTTGTTTTTTTTTTTACAGAGCGCAAGCCCTAAAACATCATGGCTGGCACGAGGGCGTGGAGCATACTTGCCAACACTGCGGAGCTACTTTTAGGTAAACGGCTAGCTTTTCACAAAACATACAGCGACAAAACAATGACAAAGAATAACTGACTAATTAATTAAAACGACTTTCCCAATTTCGACGACCAAGAGTAGATTTAATTGACTAATTCAATAAAAACTACTGTCTCACTTTCGACGACCAAGAGTAGATTTAATTTACTAATTCAATAAAAACTACTGTCCCAATTTCGGTGACCAAGAGTAGATTTGACTAATTCAATAAAAACTATTGTCCTAATTTCGACGACCATGAGTATATTTAATTGACTAATTCAATAAAAACGACTGTCCCAATTTCGACGACCAAGAGTAGATTTAATTGACTAATTCAATAAAAACTACTGTCCCAATTTCGACGACCAAGAGTAGATTTAATTGACTAATTCAATAAAAACTACTGTCCCAATTTCGGTGACCAAGAGTAGATTTGACTAATTCAATAAAAACTATTGTCCTAATTTCGACGACTATGAGTATATTTAATTGGCTAATTCAAAAAAACGACTGTCCCAATTTCGACGACCAAGAGTAGATTTAATTGACTAATTCAATAAAAACTACTGTCCCAATTTCGACGACCAAGAGTAGATTTAATTGACTAATTCAATAAAAACTACTGTCCCAATTTCGGTGACCAAGAGTAGATTTGACTAATTCAATAAAAACTATTGTCCTAATTTCGACGACCATGAGTATATTTAATTGGCTAATTCAAAAAAACGACTGTCCCAATTTCGACGACCAAGAGTAGATTTAATTGACTAATTCAATAAAAACTACTGTCCCAATTTCGACGACCAAGAGTAGATTTAATTGACTAATTCAATAAAAATGGTTGTCCCATTTTCGGTTCGGCAAGATTCCACATTTATTATTAAGATTTTGTATGTTGGACCAATTGTTATTTCGCCAGAATTTGCCATTACTGATTTGCACGTCCGTAGCCTTTGTTTAACACTTTATTTTCTAATTTTCTTTTTTTTCTTGGATCTAGGAGCTATTCATTGATTTATTTACGTATGGGCCTCCAGGGGGGTTCTTAATTATTGCGGAAGATTTTACATAATCTAAGTAGTAGGTATTAGGCGTGATTTTGTTCTCAATTTTATATTTTTTGTTCATACTTTGTGCTAGATGATTCTTATTTTTTATAATTGAGCAATGCCTAAGTGTTTTAAATCTGAGTTAATTTAATTTTGATTAATTTATTGAATCAGGCGTTACTTTGCGGAGGTCCATATTAATGAACTAAAACAATTACTTTGCTCACCCGCGACCTTACAATAGTTACGTTTATGCAAGAAATGTGTGTTCATGCAGTTCCTCCACCTCCACACTGTACGAACACACACAAATCACACAAACACAACTATCACCACCACCAAGCTACACTGACGCGTTTCGAACTCAACCAGAGCTCATCCTCGGAGTTACCACAACCGTATGCTATGCTACCAAATGTTAAACTCTTGAGTGAGTCTCTTGGTTGAGTTTAACATTTGGTAGCATAGCATACGGTTGTGGTAACTCCGAGGATGAGCTCTGGTTGAGTTCGAAACGCGTCAGTGTAGCTTGGTGGTGGTGATAGTTGTGTTTGTGTGATTTGTGTGTGTTCGTACAGTGTGGAGGTGGAGGAACTGCATGAACACACATTTCTTGCATAAACGTAACTATTGTAAGGTCGCGGGTGAGCAAAGTAATTGTTTTAGTTCATTATTTTGATTGTTTTGACAATATTGGATAATTAATAAAACAAAGGTTTTTAAAATGGAGATTTTACAAATTACTCTTTTTCTCATAATTTTATTTTAAAAGAAGCGTTATGTCATATCAAAACTTGTTGATTTTATTTTTTTGTTGATTTTAACTGTTTAATATATTTTACGTAACTATTTCCATCTGTTACCCATCACTTTGTTACCAATGGTACCTAACTACTGATAATTATAATTCCAACTTACCATGATACGTGATAACTTGTGCGAAATATAACTACATATGTTATTATCTTGATCGTTTATATTAATAGCAATATTAAACGCTGATTATTGAAATAAACATTCCTTGTTTTTATTCCAAATTAACTACGTCATCTGTCATCTGCTACTGTATTAAAAAAGTGTTTGGATTTGCCATATTATGTATATTTCTGTATTTTTAACATTTTCTCTTGTTACTGACAATTCAAAAGGTGGTAACTACTGTGAATAAAAATCGCGGTATTTGCCACTAATTTATTTTAATGGTAACAACTGGTAATTTTTGTTACCAGCTGTTACCACTGGTAATTGTAACATGGTGGTAAAGGTAACTAATTTGTGGTCATGGTAATGGTAACTAGAACAACTACTTTGGAATTAAGTACCGTCTCATTTGTAATGTTACAAGGTTGATAGGATAACTGTATCAAACGTGGTGACAATCTACGAAATATTATTAACATTTTCAGAGCCAATGACTACAAGACTCTGTACCCCTAGGATGCTTCGGGATGGGAACGTAGGTATCAAAATATATAAAGTTTAAAACGAATAATGGACGAAATACATAATGATAATTTGATATAATGCAATTTTCTTAGAAATTCTTAACTTTACAAGATTTTCATAAAATAAACCTAACCTAACCTAAACCAATCTGCAGATTACACGATTAAAAAAGTTCGTTTAATCAATGGTTTCATAGAAAATTTTAGTATATATTATGACCATTATGTATTTCGTCCATTATTCGTTTTAAACTTTATATATTTTAATACGTTCCCATGGCAACAAAGACATTACACAATCCAGACGTTTGAGGTATATTGTCCTTTGGCGAAAAGGGAATTTTGATAGTTTTCCTTCCTCGTCAGTATAGGTAACGCCACGAGAGTTGAGGTCACACACACAACAACACGTCATGTAATGACAGCGGGATTTTTACATTCATTCGTACCGATAGCAAGTTCAACAGACTCAACAGTGAATTACAAGATTGACTAAAAATTTCTTCAACCTATTTTGTTAAGAATTATTTTGGAAATACATCTACAGGGTTATTTGTAATTCACTAGCATCCTTTCAACCCTAAACTCCTACCATTTAAACAAACGTTTTTTGTTTTACGGCTTTTGTCATAACTTAATATTTTTGGTGTAATAACGTTTTGAAAATTTGAGATTTCCTCTTATTTTTACGATACTCTGTGTATTTGTATGGGAAAAAAAGTGCTTCATTTTAAAAAGTCGTAGAACAAAAAACATTTGTTTGAGTGATAGGAAGTCAGGGTTAAGAGGATGTCAGTGAATTACAAATAAACCTGTATTTCAAAAAAAAACAGAAAATAAAATATTTTGATCTATTTTATTTCAATCAAATAAGCATATTTTTCGCTATTTATAAAATACCGTTTTTTTGTTGAGAATATTTCTTATCAGTTTCAAATTGTTTTTATTTCAAAAACAGGTTATATGAACAAAGTTAAATTATAATATGCGTATTACGTAGGTATTTCATCATAAGATCTTAGAACTCACATTTTCATTCACTCATTCATTTCATTCATTAGTTTTTTTTCAATCAGTACTTTATGTAGCTGTGTGTGTAATCCGCCTTAATGCTGAGGCGGTTATAACCACAGCGTTTATTTTTAGTTTGGTATGTTTGCAGGAAACACACGACATACATGGGCCATCTGCGGCGAGCGCATCCTTCTTCCTTCATCTGCGGTGCGTGTGCGCGTAGCTTCGTGAGCGCGTACGGCCTAAACCTACACATAAAGGCAGTACACAAGGTATAATACGCATCCATCCGCCACATTATTATCCATTTTCAATTTATGTATCCACTTTAAACATGCAACTACCGTGAGACTCACTCATAGTGAAAATAAACGGATCACTCACGTCTTAAAACGAGTTTAACTCGACATGTTCAGTGCACGTTTGGCAGCCGCCGTGACGTGCGACTCCGAGAGGAAGGGCTACGGATTAGCCCGAAACATGTCGAGTTAAACTCGTTTTAAGACGTAAGGAACCGGATCAGTTTATTTTCACTTTAAATGTATCCATCCAGATGAGATGGCCTAGTGGTAAGAGAACCTGACTATGAAGCTTGAGGTCCCGGGTTCGATTCCCGTGTCTTGGGTGTTTTATCTATCTATATAAGTATGTTTATCCGTTGCCTAGTACCCATAACACAAGCTTTGCTAAGCTTACTTTGGGACTAGGTCAATTGGTGTGAATTGTCCCGTGATATTTATTTGATTTATTTATTTATTTACTTTTTTTAAAATGAGGAAACTTTGGGGGCTGCTGAGGCGTGGCGGTGGGTGACGGTTGTAATATTCTAACTTGTATGAACGGTTGTGCGGTACCACAGAACAGAAAAAACTATAGAAGTGTTATGCAGTCATGTCGAGTGTGACACAATTGTGCGGAGTTCCGCATGACTTGCGCGCAACCGACTCATTTGCGCGCAGAGGCTTGTGTCGGGCGATTGTGCAATCAAAACGATAATTATAGAGAAAAGTTGAGGGAATATGCATTATTGTTCAGTTTTAGAGTGTAAAAATGATAGCCGCACCAAAAACGCCACCAATTGTGGTATTTCGTATCATCGATAAGTAGTATTTCATTTTAATTTAGATTAATTTAATTTTTTCTATTCCGTAAGACATTTTTTAGAAATGCGTAATATGAAAATAGACTTTATTCTAATACGATAACGTCGATTTTTGTCTGTGTCACAGAACTTTGTGAGACCGGAACATTCCGCTACTCGCTAAGGGCGGAGGTGTTGTCGATAAAATTATCGATGTTTATTTCTGAGTATTCAGTGTTAAGGCCACAACAAACCGGGAGCGCAGGGCACTGACGCAACAGCGTGGTTAATAACAGTGAATCAAATACAGTGTTCCGCGCTGCCAGTGTGTGTCACCGTATATTTTATTCCCGGTTTGTGGTGGCCTTTAAAGTTGAATTTTCATTCCGTTTCCTAGTTGTCGGGCATAAAAAATAAAAGTAATCTACACGGTGTTTTCTTGTGTCTTAGAAAAAAAACCGGCCAAATGCGAGTTGGAGTCTCATACGAAGGGTTCTGTCCCATCCACACTTAATATTATAAATGCGAAAGTGTGTCTGTCTGTCTGTAACCTCTTGACGCTTAAGCCGCTGAACCGATTTAGATGCAATTTGGTATGGGCATAGTTTGAGACCCTGGAAAGGATATAGGATAGTTTTTATCCCAGAAAACTGCATAGTTCCCGCGGAATTATTTGCAGACGGAGTCGCGGGCAACAGCCAACATTTTGTCAAATATCTGTACCTGAGATTAGCGCCTATAGAAGTTTTACTTCAAAAACCCCCGATTTTGAAACATTCTTCCGCTCCGCTCCGCTCCTATTGGAGTTAGCGTGATGATATAATAGTACCTGGGCGACCGAGCTCTGCTCGGGCAGAAACTCGGTACCAAGCGTTTTCCCAGAGATAAGACCAAGCTAGATCAATTTTTCATCCCCGAAAACCTCCAAATACCAAATTTCATCGAAATCGTTGGAACCGTTTGCGAGATCCTGATTATATACACCGGTGGGGGGGGGGGGGTGAGAGGGGGGGAGGGAATGCGGGGGAGGGAGCGCGGGGGTATTATAGGGGGGATGAAAATTTCATTGATTTTGCCGTAGGATGCACCGTTTTCAAGATATTTGACAAAAACACCGGAGGTTGGGTGAGTCACGTTAAACTATCGTCCGTAAACCGACTTTACAGACAACCGGCTTTTCCTGTTCTGTGCTCCCAATAGGGAACGTGCACATAGACGGTGCTGCCAACTGGTGCCATAAGGGTGCCATCAATTTGAATGTTTTACCTTGATAAGTTTGTTTTACTGTCCGCATAGTGTCTCTTCTGTCGCATTAGTGCTGCCGCCTATAGTTACTGCACGTTCCCTATAATACTTTTTCTAACAAAAAAGTAACTTTTTGTCACAAAAAAGTAACTTTTTCTCACTAAAGAAGAAACTTGACGTTTTCTCATGAAAAATAAACTTAAAAAAAACTAAAAATGTTGAAATAAAACGTGGAATCGAACCGAGGTCGGCTGGATCCGCGACCACCCGATTTCTAATGTGCCATTATGATCTGCTCGAAGTGGGCGAAATTTAGCTTTATATTCTAATGCAAACAAAAATAGCCGGAAAACACGAGTAAAAGCGATTTTATGAAAATGAAACATAGCTAGATCAGTTTTTCATCCCCGAAAACCCCCACATACCAAATTTCATCGAAATCGTTGGAGCCGTTTCCGAGATCCTGATTATATATATACATATATATATACATATATACAAGAATTGCTCGTTTAAAGGTATTAGATAGATAGATAGATAGATAGCCTATAGCCTTCCTCGATAAATGGGCTATCTAACACTGAAAGAATTTTTCAAATCGGAGCAGTAGTTCCTGAGATTAGCGCGTTCAAACAAACAAACAAACAATCTCTTCAGCTTTATATATTAGTATAGATTAGATTAGATAGAGATTATTGACCTATGAATTACATCGATATTCTCATAAAATGTACTCTGCCCACCACTAGTATTTACGATCCTTGACGAATATTATTTTTCAGTCGTGATGAACCCAAACACTATCTCATAGAGTTTATTATTCAATGGAATATTTTAACGACCTCTGACGGCGAGTAGCGGCGAGTAGCGGAATTTTTTTTTGACACCTGTCATTTTAATTCAGCTACTCGATGGCAGACGGCAGCACTTTGTATGCAATTTTACTTATGTCCCCGTGTAATGTACTCTCAACGATATACCGTGGTAGTAAAGTTTAAATTGTGTTACCGGATTCAGAAGTTATGACTTTTTTGAATAGAAGCTACGACCAATGATTGCTAAGATTTCAATGTATTGCAAGAGTGTGTATGTGTGAGTTTTGCCACACCTGGTTTCGATACAAAACGGGACTCATGGCACTTCCACTAGTTTTTTCCGTTCCGTGTGCGGTACCGTACCGCGAACTCGTTCATACTAGTTAGAGTATTACAACCGTCACCGCCTCCGCTGTGTGTGCGTTTGGAGCTTTATTCAGAATTACGAGAAAGTAAAAATAAACAGTGTCCTTATTTTTAGGGTTCCGTACCCTAATGGTAAAAACGGAAACCCTATTACTGAGGCTCCGCTGTCCGTCCGTCCGTCCGTCCGTCCGTCTGTCACCAGGCTGTATCTCGGGAACCGTGATAGCTAGAGAGTTGAAGTTTTCACAGATGATGTATTTCGGTTGCCGCTATAACAACAAATACTAAAAAATGGAATAAAATAAATATTTAAGGGGGCTCCCATACAACAAACGTAATTTTTTGCTCGTTTTTGCTCGATATTGATAACGGCAATAGGTAGACGCTTGAAATATTCACAGAATATTTAATTATGTGGGTGGATCAACTATTTCTTGTTGTTATTCTGTCCCGTCAGCGAGGGGACAAAAGTAGTTCAGTTTGATTAGAAGAAATGTTGTGTCACATTAACTAACATGCTTATTAGATGACCAATTGGAGAAGGGGTTTAAAACTACCACAAAAATGCATGTTTGGCAAATTTTAATCAGATAAACTTACGGTTTAAAGAGTTACTCAGGAGACCGTCACTATAGCAACGAGTGACAAAGAAAAGTTGATCGACCCATGTATTAACTTTAAAAATAAATCATAAAATAAAAAAAATATTTAAGGGGGGCTCCCATACAACAAACGTGATTTTTATAGATAATTGTACGGAACCCTTCGTGCGCGAGTCCGACTCGCACTTGGCCGGTTTTTTAAGTAACATTTGTGACTTTTTTTCATACATCTTATAAGGCTCGTCACAAAACTGACAGAAAATATTGTATGGAAAATTCATCATCATCATAATCATCATCCCAGGCAGCCTATATACAGTGGTGGTCATACAATTAAGAACGATTTGAAGTTTCCGATTTTTTTTTATCTAAATCATGTCATATGTCTAGTTGTGTTCCTTCTTAGAAGTAACAAGTTATGTTATAAAATAGCCACATGGATAGAGCAAACAGGATTAATAATAATAGTGTATAATTGCTAACATTTTTTTTTACAAATTTTATTTGTTCTCTATACTAATAAATTCAAATAGTAATGAAGCTGGACAAATAATTAAGAACGATTTATTAAACTGCTCGAGAGTTGTTTTATATGAAACTTAGATTAAATAAATCATATTAATGTGAAGTTGGTATAGAAAAAAAAGCAATTTAATACATTTGAACTAAAATTAATAGTTAGTAGCATGTCCACGGCTTTTAATTATGGCTTTACACCGGCGAGGCATTGAATCTATCAATTTTTGACATTTCGCAAGAGAAATAGAGTTCCATTCTTCTAAGAAAACGTCGTACAGCTCTCTCAAATTGCCACACTGTCGATTTGAAACCTTTTTCTTGACTTCGCACCAAAGATGATCTATTGGGTTAAGATCTGGGCTGTTGGCTGGCCAATCTAAGACTGAAACTGATTGTGATGTGAGGAATTCCTTAACGGTGCGTGCAGTATGCTTTGGATTATTGTCGTGCTGGAATGTCCAAATAACCGGAAGCACGTCTTCGGCATATGGTAACATTGTTTCTTGCAGTATATTTTTGTATTGGAATTGATCCATGTTTCCTTCTATCAGCCTAACAGGTCCAACGCCATGTCCAGAAAAGCACACCCAAATTTTCACATTTCCCCCGCCATGCTTTAATGTCACTTTTGTGTACTTTGGGTCGAATGATTTATTCGGAGGGCGTCGTACATATCGTTTTCCATCAGAACATACCCTATTTATTTTTGTCTCGTCAGAAAAAAGAACGTTTTTCCACTGTCTGACTGTCCAGTTTTCATACCTTCTTGCAAATGCAAGTCGGGCTTGTCTATGACATCGTTTCAACATAGGCACCTTCCTTGCTATCCTTCCGTTCAACTTATTTTCTACCAAACGCCTTCGAATAGTGCGTGCAGAGATTGCTGAAGGGTTGTTTTCGCCAAAATATTCTTTTCTCAACTCATTAGACCCTTTAAAAGGATTTTGTTTTGCCAAACGAACGATATTTCGATCATCTCGACGAGATGACTTTCTCTGTCTAGGTCCACGCGGAACGTTTGAAGTAGTTTGATACGTGGAAAAATGCTTTACGGCATGGAAAACCATTGTTTTTGAACATTGCAGATGGTCGGCTATCTTTTTATACGACCAATTCTTCTCGCGAAGTTTTATTATTACTTCTCTTGTAGATTTATCACAACTTTTATTTTTCCCCATTGTTTTTATACGAAGTAATCACTTTTAAGACTTTAACAGCACGAAATGGCGCCAAAATTATACGAATAATAATCTACAACCACAGAGCCACACAGTGTTCTCTATTTAAATTTGAAAAAATAATAAACTATTCAGCGTTCTTAATTACGTGACCAGCCAGTAAGTACTAATACTAGGTTCAGATCGAATGTATAAAGTTTCTCTATTAATTTTTTAGCCAACAATGTTGCATAAATGAATGTACCGGTAGTACGGAAAAGTTTTGCAATACCGAGAGAAATAAAAAAAATACGGGCAATTAGTTATACTTGTTACTTTGAAAAAATCATCTCAATAAATAATCGTTCTTAATTATATGGCCACAACTGTACGTCCCAACAGGGCACAGGCCTCCTCTCGGAATGAAAGGACTTGGGCCATAGTTCTCACGCGGGCTGTGCTTGCTTGCTGTGGATGCTTGGATAGGCAGCTTAATGACGATGCAACTTATAATGGTTTTGTCTCTTTCAGGATATTGATAAGTTGGAGAGGGACAGCACGAAGTGTGAAGAGTGCGAAGTGACTTTCGTCTCGCGTAAGATGTACATCCGACATGTGCTTATTACGGATAAGCATAAAGAAATGGCTAAGGATATGTAAGTAAAGTACATACAATGAAATGACACATGAATTTTAACCCTTTATAAGGCAGAGGCAATTTAGCGACCACATGCATTGAGTTAGAATTTCAACCTTATTGATTACACTATACGTCACAATTTCCATTGTAAGTATTGAAAATACGACTAGCTTTAAAAATATCCTTTGTCAGGTACGCATTCGATAGGTGCTTTTGATTCTCTGGTAGTGTGCTCCAATAAATGGGGACTTATAAAGGGTTAACATTATCAAAACCTATCCCACCAAAAACATTTTCATGTAAAATGTTGCCAAGACGAGTTCATGTACCTCGCATTGTCAAAAAGTTATCAGATCTCATGAGGAGCCAAGCTTCTAACTCTACACCTTGGCAAAATATGTGGTCTGCTAGTTTATACAGTAATAGTACATTTATTGTCGTGGCCTGGAAGTAGGCAATTGCTGGCTGAGTATGAGTATTAAACGGACGAGCTTGCGAGTCCGTTTAACTAATACGAAGCCAGCAATTGCTATTCCAGCCGAGACTAATATCAAGCTTTTCTCAAAAATAGTGAAGGAAAAAAATAGATTAAACTTTTATTAGCTTAAATAGGTACAAAGAATTGCAAAACGCTTAAAATTAAATGTCATTAAACCCTTTCCCGCCTTTTTTCATTAAAAAAAAACTGCAGGTGTATTTTTCTACCGAAAACACCACATGCTGTTTCAAACACAATAAAAAAAGTCTGGAGTTCCAACAAAACGTCTGATATCGGTCATTTGAGTTGGCTGTATACGAATAGTGCCAACTTATTACCATGGCCGTTTTAACTTTTTAAAAAGTTTGAGTCTCGACAATAATGGAATTTGTATGCGACATTGTTGTCGAGTTTATCGAGCCTGCAATGTTGTTAACTTTTTAATTTTTTTACTGACCATTAACTATGCACTTCACGTTCTGATATGTAAAGAATAATGTCAACTTTTACGGATATTTTTGAGAAAAATTACATAAAGTTTACCACTGACAGATGGTTTGCCTTCTTTTCATATTCAACTTTAACGACCTACAAATAAAGCCAATTTTAGAATACTGTTACCCACGTTTGCAGATTTTGTAATAGCTACTTTATTTGTATGGTGTTAAAGTTGGAAATGAAATGAAGGCAAGCCATCTGTCAGTGGTAAACTAAAAGTAAACGTATTGTACACGCTTTAAAAAATGTTGTCTGCTTCAGTCTAGGTTGCCGCAAGTGCGGGGAACAGTTCGACAGCAGAGAGCAGTTGGAACAGCACACTCATTATAAAGAGCGGAAGGCGAGGAGAACCGAGGCGCCCAAACGGAGTATTAAATGCGATGAGGTAATAGACATTGTCATTCCAGCCTTCGTTTTTTTAGCACGTGCCAGTGGCGAAGGGTACTAACAACCCGATTCCCGACGGGTTGCCTAAAATTTTGAAGTAACCAAACGCTTCTCTTAGTAACCGATTGTTTGTATAGAGACTTACTCTTCCTTAATAAACTTTTAAGTATTTTTCAAAATAGTGCAGTAACAAAGCGCATCAAAATATCCACAAGACATTCATAAATTCAGTATGCCGTCAGGAATCTTACACTCACACATGTAAATATTCATTCATAAAACCATAGATTCACTACATAAGCGTCTACTGTAAGAATAGGCATGGAATAGGCTCAAAATAAGCCGGTCTCTATCGGCTTATCACATTTAAAAAAAGACTTTCTATATTGTGCATAAGGCTTAATTTCACTTTGACAGAAGATTTTTTTTTAATTAATTTATCCCACTTAAAAAACCGACGGAATTGACATTCATACAGCCATTCGTAAACTTATTTAAAATTACTGGAGCGAAATTGAATTTTAAAATATCGAGTTTTAGTGTAAAACAAAAAGTACGATATTTTATCTATTTATATAATAAGATTTATAAACTGACAAAATTAAACCGCCACAGACTGTGCTCAGCGCGCTGCACAAAACCAAATCGTATACGCTGCGCCGCGCTGCCGGAATGTGGCACTGTATGTACGATTCGGAGCCATAGAACGTGCCGGACGTGATCCGCTAGCGCGGTCGATTTGCTTGTGGTGTGGTATTTATTGAAATGGCAACATTAGGTAATGTCATGTCAATCGCTCAGTGTTTTGTCGTAAATTGTTTATTTATATTATAATAAAATTAATGTGAAAAACTTTAAGATAAAACACAATATTAGATCAGTGTTGATACGCAATATCGGTGAACTTTAATCGTACATATTATCGTCTGTCAGGTTAAAATCTGATTATAATTCAGTGTCTAATTCATGTATAAGTAACATATTGTTTTGATACTGATATTAGTGAAAGGATAAGTATGCTGCAGTCTTATGGACCGAATTACTACACGCAAGTACTATTTCTCAAGAATATAACCTAGTACTAAATGGGGTATGATTTTTGTTAGCTTTTGTTCCGTCCGGCTTTACCTGGAAAAAAATTCACGCCTCGCCACTGGCACGTGCAGAATTCAAATGCGTGGTAAAACTTCATCTGTTTCATTGAATAAAGCTATGGTGGTTATCGTTATTACCATACCCCGCAGCCGCGGTAGCAAAACCGTAGCGTATGACAATTTTATGTTAGGGTTGCCGATTATGAAAGATGAATCATTTACTTACTATATTGAATGTGAGAAATATGTGCCTAGGGTCTAGCTGGGGTCCTATCAGGAAGGAGCACAAGCAAACACGTCCGTTACTTAGCTATTTTAATCCAGCAAGAAGGAAAAGTAAAACTACCTTACATTATAACCTTACCTTCCCACATCATACTACAAAAATTTATTTAATTTTTTTTTACGCCAAGGAAGATTAAATTTCGGTTGACATTTTCGATCTGTCAGCCTGATAAAGGGATAAAAGTATTATGGGACTAAGAAAATGAGTGAGTATGAGTATGAATATGAGTTAAATTTTAGTTTTAATATCGACTCCATAGTTTTCTTTCATCTTACCGTGCAACGAAAAGTCCTAGCCATGAATATAATACATAAGGTATAGTATAAATCTTCCCAGGCGAATTTTTCGCTTCGAGCCATTACATTAAATTTGAACCTTAATACTATGTCGTGTACCTATTATAATGTAAGTACTATACAGGGTGTTTGGTAACTACGTGCAAAGCTTTAAGGGGGTGACAGCCGAGGTATTTTTGAATATTTTTAGCCATATATGCCATAGCCGAAATTTGATATTTTTTTTAAATTGAAGACTTAGAAATTTTAGGAAAATACCCAGAATTTGATAGTCACGAGTCAATATTGCCCCAATGAGCGTTAATTTGGAAACCAAATCTTTTATTTCGGATAGTTTAATGTGTATTGGACCAAATGAAATAATTTTTAAGTGCCTTTCTTACCTCAAAAACAAAATAGAGGCATTTAATGTTCAAACATTTTTAGAAACATGCCTGTTTATTGTTCTTTCTTTTAAGGTATCACTCATTGACATTGCTTGCTAAGTCTGAGATAAAAAGTAAAAACCAAACTCAGGGAGCACTCGCTAAGAATGCACTAGTCTTGAAATTTTACTAGTAAATAACATGTGAAAAAGACAAGTCTACGTCATTTTTCTGTGCCATATTTAAAATTTCCAAATTAACGCTCATTGGGGCAATATTGACTCGTGACTATCAAATTCTGGGTATTTTTCTAAAAATTTTTAAGTATATACCTAAATAAGACATATGTATATAGCTAAAAATGTTCAAAAATACCTCGGCTACCACCCCCTTAAAGCTTTGTACATAGCTACCAAACAGCCTGTATATATATTAAAAATATATTTTTTTTTTTTTTTTATTTTTTTATTATTTATATATATATATATATATTAGGGGACAATCTCACACAAATCGACCTAGTCCCAAACTAAGCAAAGCTTGTACTATGGGTACTAGACGACGATAGACATACTTATATAGATAAATAAATACTTAAATACATAGAAAACATCCATAACTCAGGAACAAATATTCGTGCTCATCACACAAATAAATGCCCTTACCGGGATTCGAACCCAGGACCTCTTACTTCGTAGGCAGGGTCACTACCAACTAGGCTAAAGCGGTCGTTATATGCATGAGTAGATGTACTATTTTTGTTGCGTTTTAATTTTCTGATCCACTGTTGATGCACCACCTGCTGTAAACTAGTCCTTCCTTCTTTCTGTTAAAGGGTTGCCTGGAAGAGATCGCTCTTAAGCGATAAGGCCGCCTATGGCTTACCTTGTAACTTTCTCTCTGTGTATCTGTTTTCTGTATTGCTTACTATTCCTGGTGTACAATAAAGTGTCATTGTATTGTATTGTATTGATACCGTTTCTTTTAAAAGATAAGGGCTCGAAGCGAAAAATTCACCTGGGAAGATTTATACTATACGCAAGGATCTTTTCGTAACGGCTGCGATACCCTACCCTGGGCGTGTCTAACTCGTTCTTGGCCGGTTTTTCACACTATAAGCAGGATAAATAAATGTTGCAGTGTGACGAGGTGTTCTCCCACCCTAACGGCGTTTACCAGCACTATCTGCGCTCGCATCCCGACAAGCCGTACCGGTTCGCCGTGCAGCGACATTATCTGTGCGAGCAGTGCGGCAAAACATACAAGGTGTGTACTGTATACATAAGGTTTAACGTTGAATTTTAATGAGATATGAACGTACTCGCATGCACGCACGCACACACACGCACTTACACACACACATACACGTTACATACACACACACTTACACACACGCACACACACACACAAATAAGGGCCAATCAACTTTTAAACCGACGTTTTTAGCGTCTCCTGCGTTACCAAAATTGTCTCTGGCGTTACCAAAAAATCGCACTTCCAACAAGATATTTCACGGTTTAATAGGTTAAACTTACGTAGGATGGCATGTATTCATGCTATTCATCTATTAAATTACAGAAAAAACATGTTTACTTACAAAAATCTGCAATTGTTTGAAAAATGTCGCGGACAGTTTAGTGTAGGTTTAAAAGTTGATTGGCCCATAACACAATGTCATTACACACAATTCCCATTAAGTACTATGTAGTTATTAAGAACTTTTTCTGTTTATGTTTTTCTTGCATTCTAACGCATGACTGTACTATATGCTGGAAGAGCGAGGCTTCCTGACACAGGTACACTATACCTAATAGGAAGTCTCGACCATTTTGTATTTACCACCTAAGTTGGAATGAAATAAATAATTTATTATTATTATTATTATACCTCAGACCAATTTACTGTGATGATGATGGATGAGTATCCCAAGATTTTTTGATGTGTGTTACCTACTAATTGTCCTCCAATATGCATAACGAAACCCCGCCGTGGCCGCTATCGATGGGCCTCATAAGAAAGCTCAAAGTCACTCCGAGCGCGATGGAGAGGGCTGTGCTCGGAGTTTCTCTGCGGGATCGCATTAGAAATGATGAAATCCGCGCGAGAACTAAAGTCACCGACACAGCTCGAAGAATCGCCAGACTCAAGTCGCAGTGGGCAGGGCACATCGCTCGTAGAACTGACGGCCGATGGGGCAAAAAGGTTTTCGAGTGGCGTCCGCGGACCGGAAAACGCAGTGTAGGTAGGCCTCCAACAAGATGGAGCGACGACCTGGTTAAGGTTGCGGGATCGCGTTGGATGCAGATAGCGCGGGGCCTATCTGTTTGGCAAGCCTTGGGGGAGGCCTATGTTCAGCAGTGGACGTCTTTTGGCAGAAATTCATAACCAAATCAGTGACAATCAGTGATAATGTAGCTTTATAACGGCAAAAGAATTTTCGAAATCGGTTCAGTAGTTTTTAAGTTTATTCTTTGCACACAGGAATGCAAATGTTTCCTCTTTATACCTAATATCGTTAATGATATCACATATGTACCTATTGAGCATGCGCTCACCGATTTATATTGTACTTTGAACCTAAATGTTCCTACAGATACACACATATGTACCTATACCTTGACAAGCTCGTGCGTGGCGCTCGGCGGAACCCTGTCGCAGGGAGCCTCTGCTGTCCTTAACAAGATTGTTTTTAATAAGTGCGGCAAACGCTGACTGCGACAGGGTTCCGCGGAGAGCCGCGCACGAACTTGTCAAGGTATACATACTTATGTACCCGCATTTTTTTATTTATTTATTTATGTAATTAATTGTATTACTAATGCTGTGCCCTTAATAAAGAAATTGAATAGGGATGTTGGCACCACCAATCAACTGACGTACTTTTTATGAGCTGTCACAACACAATTCTCCCATAGAACGAATGGCAATAGTAACTTATGACGTCACTTGTTCGCCAACTCAATCAACTAGCTATTTATTTGTTTTAAAGCAACAAGAAATCTAATTTAGCAGTTAATCGATAATTAATCTGGTTTTCAGAACTAAAATAAAGCATTTTTTACTGGAGTCGTGTCTTCGAATTATTTTTAAATGGCGTCAACATCCCTATTGCATAAAATCATGGTCTCTATGTAAAATAGTATTTGCATGCATTTAAGTATGTTTTTATCGCAAATAAATTGATTGATCGAGAGATATGTTTTGTATTGTTTGGTTGAACGACCTCTTTAGCCTAGTTGGTAGTGACCCTGCCTACGAAGCGAGAGGTCCTGGGTTCGAATCCCGGTGAGGGCATTTATTTGTGTGATGTGCACGAATATTTGTTCCCGAGTTATGGATGTTTTCTATGTATTTAAGTATTTATTTATCTATATAAGTATGTTTATCGTCGTCTAGTACCCATAGTGCAAGCTTTGCTTAGTTTGGGACTAGGTCGATTTGTGTAAGATTGTCCGCTAATATTTATCTTATTTATTTATTTATTTCAGTCGCCTGGCCTCCTCCAACAGCACTCTCTCGTACATAAGGGCCTCCGTCCACCACCGGCGAAAAAGCAGCAGGGTCGCAACTCGTGCAGGATATGTGGGAAGACTTATAGCAAGCTTAGCGGTCTGTTCAGACATAAACTGGTGAGTATCTCACTAGCCAAGGAGAGATGGGCAAAATGTAATAGACTAACGATTAAGATTAACCTATTCAATCGCGATTAACGATTAAAAACCGGCCAAGTGCGAGTTGGACTCGCGCACCGAGGGTTCCGTACTTTATATGTATCTATGAACATCCAGTCTTAGCAGACCTCTGCTCCTAAGCAAAATGTGCGCAGTGTGAGATCATTGTAGATTAGTTAAAGATATATGTAGACAGACGGACAAATCGCAATTTTCGCAATTTTTCCTTTATCTGTGCTATAAGACCTTGCTTCGTACCAAATTTCAAGATTCTGAGTTCACGGGAAGTACTCTGAAGTTTCGATTCCCTTGCGAGTGTCGAAAATTTGCGGCATAAATGGCTGTATCTTTTGATTGCGTTGGCTTAGATGTTTGATTTTTTCACAGCTCCAAGGGACAGTAGACTTGAGTATTTGATATAAATTTCAGCTTGATACCTAAACGCGTTCCTGAGAAAAAGGGTCTTGACAGACGGACGGACGGACGGACAACAAAGTGATCCTATAAGGGTTCAGCTTTCTCCTTTCGAGGTGCGGAACCCTAAAAATGACGATTGATTAATCTTAATCGCAAGACTTTCGATTAATTTAGTCGCGATTAAGTTAATCGACGATTAATTACCAGCTACTAAATTTTTGATAATTTAATTAATTAGATTGAATTTATCTCGATTAATATTAAAAATAAATAAATTAATCGTGAAATTAAAAGCATTCGAACTCAAGGTGTACCTATCAAGAGCATTCGAACTGCCAACAAACTGCTACGCAGTTTGACAGTACAATTCATCTTTGTAAAAATGTATGTGTCAATAATTATGAAATAAACGATAATAATAATAAATCGATTTAAATGACGACTGAGCAATCGTTAATCGAATACCTACTCCGTCTCGCGACTAAATTAATCGTGATTAATTTTTGACGATTGATTAGTAGATAAAAAAATAAATCGATTAATGCCCATCTCTGTAGTATACATACTTTCAATTGTGTAGCGGTTATACGACCGCTTTAGCCTAGTTGGTAGTGACCCTGCCTACGAAGCAAGAGGTCCTGGGTTCAAATCCCGGTAAGGGCATCTATTTATGTGATGAGCACGAATATTTGTTCCTGAGTTATGGATGTTTTCTATGTATTTAAGTATTTATTTATCTATATAAGTATGTTTATCGTCGTCTAGTACCCATAGTACAAGCTTTGCTTAGTTTGGGACCAGGTCGATTTGTGTAAGATTGTCCTCTAATATTTATTATTTATTTATTTTATTGTTCTCTCTTACAGACGCACCAAGGCGTCCGCCGCCACAAATGCCACATCTGCGAGAAGGCTTTCACCGACACGTCCAACTTGAAGCAACATGTCCAAGGCGTACATCTCAATATAAGACGAGTACGGAAACGATAATAAATTGTACGAAGAATTCTGTGGTTTTATTATAATATTCGGAAGAAGGATAATCATTTAGTGCAAGTTTAGACGACCAGATGGCCTAGTGGTTAGAGAACCTGACTACGAAGCTTGAGGTCCCGGGTTCGATTCCCGTGTCGGGGCAGATATTTGTATGAAAAATACGAATGTTTGTTCTCGGGTCTTGGGTGTTTAATATGTATTTAAGTATGTATCTATCTATATAAGTATGTTTATCCGTTGCCTGGTACCCATAACACAAGCTTGCCTAGCTTACTTTGGGACTAGGTCAATTGGTGTGAATTGTCCTGTGATATTTATTATTTATTATTATTAAGTTTTTTTTACAGTGAACTGGAACAATAAATTAATCTTCACTTCTCATGCTCTCGTAAAGAGAGTCTACCTTTATTCCATCCAGTCGTGCCGGGGAACGGTCAAGAAAGTCGGGGGAAATTCAGGAAAGTCTGAGAACACTCAAGAAAGTAGGGGAATGGTCAAGAAAATCTGGGAAACCCCAGGAAAGTAGGGGAACAGTCAAGAAACTCGAGAAAGTAGTGGGAACAGTTTCAGAAAAGTCGCAAGAAAGTCAGGGAAAATTCAGGAATCTTCACAAATCCAAACAAAAGCATGCAATATATTATTTTATTGGTCGTGTAGCAACATGGGCAGGGCTTCGAGCGTGGCTCTCAGCTCGCGCGGCATGCTAACCGGCCAAGGGACAATCATGGAACTATCTAAATACTCAGGCAAAAGTCAAGGAAATTTCAGGAAAGTCTGGGAACAGTCAAGAAAGTCGAGAAACGGTCAACAAAGTCATGGAAAACTCAGCAAAGTTGGGGGAAGAATCAAGAAAATGAGGGAACCTCAAGAAAGTAGTGGGAACAGTCAAGAAATTCCGGGGAATTCCAGGAAAGTCGGAAGAAAGTCAGGAAAAATTCAGGAATCTTCACAAATCCAAACAAAGACATGCAATAAATTATTTTATTGGTCGTGTAGCAGCATGGGCAGCGCTTCGAGCGTTGCTCTCAACTCGCGCGGCATGGTCGCCACCCGCGCGCTGATGAAGAATCGGAGCGTGTTGCGGAGAGCCGCCGGGAACGAAGGCGAGGACAGCGCCGCCGCCAGCACAGAATAACAGCCCGGGAGGTGCCAGCGGATCGGAGTCTTCTCCTCAGACTGGAACAAAAATAGAGATTTTAAACTGATCTAGTTACCCGTGGCTTGGCTTGTGTGAATCGGACGAGTATCATGGCCCTTAGCATGCGCATCTATACGAAAAAAGTAATAACTTCTGAACCGGTAGCATAATTACAACTTTACGACAGCGGTATATCGTCAGTATTTTAATCGATAATCTGGCCAAGTGGACTTTACTAAGTGTGTATCAAGCAGCATTGCCAGAAGTCTCGATTTTTGGCTCAAATTTTAACGTCCCGCGCATGACAGGCTCCATCCCGCTTTTGGAGGATTGCTAGACTATTATTAGGGGAGCCCAAGAGGGGATTTGAGGAGTCACTCGAGCGCGGCAGATTAATATATGGGGGGATACCTTATACCCTCTAGAGTACCTCCAGCGAATATGAGCACTTCATGTGGGGGGGGGGGGGGGGTTTGCCTAGGGCACCCCGTCAGAATTACTTAGTAATGAAAATAGACCCTTTAAAATACTCGAGCCCAGTGTTGCTAGACGTCCCGAATCTGGCGGAACGTCCCGATTTTTGGCCTATAGTCAAATATCCCGCGAGGGACAGATTCAGTCCCATTTTTGGGAAATTGCTCTACTAAGCGACGATGAATGGTAAGAAGGCTTTTTTTTGGCTATAAAAACTGAAGAACCATTGAGTTTAGTACACTTTTTTTTTAAGTATGCCCCGCTTTCGACGGTAGAATCCACTTTTTTACACAAAAGGTTTAAGTCCCGTGGAGCGTCCGGCTCTATAAAAATCCTATGCGCACACCCGTGCGCACAGGATGCTCGTGAGTCTTCTGTAGTACTATGACTGACCTTGATGAGCGCGAGTCCCCTCAGCAGCCTCTCTGTGAGCGGCCAGGCCTGTGCAGGCCGCTTCCCCGCCGCCGCCACAGTACGGGACAGCTGCGCCTGCGCAGACTCGCGCGCCGACACGCTCGATAGCGATAGGCCCGGCCCGCCCGCCACTGAGAGTGTAGTTCACGTATTGGGCGAGGAGCAAGTCTACCACGGTACTAGACAAACCTTGATAACCGCGAGTCTCCTCTGTAGCCGACAGCGTCGCGCGAAAATGCTCGAGAAAGCCCAGTGTTGCTGACGTCCCGAATCTGGCGGGAAGTCAAAGTCAAATATCCCGCGCGGGACACATCGAGTCCCATTTTCGGGGAATTGCTCGACTATGCGACGACGAATGGTAATACGGCTTTTTTTGGCTATTCATGAAAATTGAAGAACACTTTTTTTTAGTATGCCCCGCTTTCGACGGTAGAATCCACTTTTTTACTCAAATGGTTTAAGTCCCGTGGAGCGTCCGGCTCTAAAAATCCTATGCGCCGTTGTGCGCACACGTGTGCGCACAGGACGCTCGACGGGTTAAGAATCACGGTTTGTCCGGAAAAAATCTGGCAATGCTGGTCCCAGCATTTACATGGCCATAACGTCTCAATTGGCTTGCGCTGGAGTCTAATAAAGGCGGCTTTCGTACAGATCAAAGAGTGAGTCTTCTGTAGTCCTATAAGTGCTATAACTGACCTTGATGAGCGCGAGTCCCCTCAGCAGCCGCTCAGTGAGCGGCCAAGCCTGTGCAGGCCGCTTCCCCGCCGCCGCCACAGTACGGGACAGCAGCGCCTGCGCAGCCTCGCGCGCCGACGCGCTCGACAGCGATAGGCCCGCCACTGACAGCGTGTAGTTCACGTATTGGGTGAGGAGCTCGTCTGTGTCTTTGATTGACTGGAAAAATAAGTTTATATCATCTAGCATTAGAATTTTTTTATAATAAATACAAACTGAAACATGGATGCACAAAAAAAAACCAGCATAAGGTCCTCAGCATTCCGTGCCTCGTGCTATTCCCCTACATCACCACTGGTCAGGAGTTTAGACACAAATTTTTCCTATGCATCGCACATCTCAGCCTCCTAAATCACGTTATGCAGTGATACAGCGCCATCTATGTTAAAGGGGTACCGAGTTTTTCGCGCTAATCGATTTTGGGTGGGCAATTTCGGGCGTGGAGCCGCGTGGGGGAGGCACGAAGGCTCAAGATAGGTTGGTTGGACTGCGCGTGTTTTTGGGTATTTTCATCTTATTACTAAAACAAATACATATTTTAAAAATGTAGCAAAACTACGCCCTAGAAAACTTCTTGTTTTATTAACATTCAAAAAGTCATGACCTTCCTTCCGTGCAGTATTAGCGTCGTACTACGAGTTTATTTTGTTTTTTAGAGACGACTTTGGATTTTTTTTCTATCGAGCGAACTATAAGTAATCGTGTTTCGAAAAAAAACTGGTTACTAGAGCGAATCCTCAAATATCTTACACATGAATTTCAGGACTATAGCATTGCTAGTAATGATACAGCACGAGTTTAAATGAATGCAATAGATGCGCCAAAAACTCGGTGGGGCCTTAATGAACTGAAACAATTACCTGAATTCGACCTTACGATAGTAAAGTTTATGTAAGAAATGCATTTCATGCAGTTCCTCCACACTACGTACACACACAAACAAACAAATGTTTGTCTAACATTCGATAGCATTAGGATCATTATACTGACCTCTATGTGCGCCTCAATGACGTCAGAAGCCTTGGGTCCGAGACGCTCAAAGTTCTCCAGCGTAGGCTCTTTGAGGAACTGCTCCACTTCGCTTTTGATCTCCTCCGCGCCTGAAACATAAAGCATTTTCAAAATGTCCGTAAAACATACATACAATACGTTTACTTTTAGTTTACCACTGACAGATGGCTTGCCTTCATTTCATTTCCAACTTTAACACCATACAAATAAAGTAGGCAGTTGTATGTATGTATTGTCATTGGTAATTAAAAAACATAAGATTACACCCTATGATAAGGAAAAATGTACCTCTAAGCGTGTACTGTCCAACGTTTGCTTGTCTTTTAAATGTCGACTGTCAACTACTAAAAGACAGCAAAGGTTTATGGCCATCTATTTATATAATAAAATTAATAAAATCGTAAATATGTATTCTCTATCTACCTACGAATGTAAAACCAAACTAAAAACATGGTTACTGACACTGAATTATGAAGAATCTGACACACACACGCACATCATACACACACCACACACACACATACACACACATTCACACGTACGCACGCATCTTTTATTATTATTTAAGGCTAAATGTATCGCATGAATGGGAGAGGACACTGACTTCTGTAACACAGGTTTTCAACCTAGCTCGGAGGTCAGGGTACTTCTATTGTATTTGTAATTAATTGTCAATAAAACATTATTATTATAGCTATTACAAAATCTGCAAACGTGGGTAACAGTATTCTAAAATTGGCTTTATTTGTAGGTCGTTAAGAGGGTTTATACCTGATGAGCTGGCAACGTTGCATTTTTGTTAGTTTTTCTCGATTATTCCATAAAAATTGAATGAAAATTAAAAATGTTTTGAATACAATTTGTTCTAATGTATAAGTTAATAATAATAATAATAATAATAATAATAATAACACAGACAGACTACACACACAGACACAATCAAATCGCAAACATCATCCATCAAAACCTGGCACACAAACATAAACTTATACAAGACTCACACACCCCGTACTACAAATACACGCCACAGATAGTACTTGAGAACACAACACACAAATTATACTACGATCGTGCCATACTCACAGATCGCACTATCCACTATAATAGACCTGACATCACATTATTAGATAAAATAAACAAAACTACTTACCTCATAGACATCTCAATCCCTAACACACACAATTTGCAGAAGACCATCACGGAAAAAATAACAAAATATGCAGACCTAAAAGACGAAGTTGCTAGAGTATGGAGACAGGAGAAAGTGTACGTAGTCCCAATAGTCCTATCCACAACAGGCGTCATCCCAAAGCATCTACACCATAGCTTAAAATTATTAGGAATAAAATCATACATGTACACAATTTTACAAAAAGCCGCAATACTTAACACTTGCAGAATAGTGAGAAAGTTCATGCAACTGGACCCTGAAAATACAACTTAAATAATATTCTACAACTCTTGCTACATTTACTTGGTGGATAACCCGTAAATGTAGTTAATACCAGCCTAGAGCTGAGAAAAACCATCATTCGCGAATAATAATAATAATAATTTAATTCAGAACAAGTCCATAATGTGTCTACTGCAATAATAATTCGTGATAAGATTTTGCTGCTGCGTTTCGTACAGTCAATGAGAGCGCCGGGGGCCCAATACCGATTCCAGCCTATATACGTCCCACTGCAGGGCACAGGCCTCCTCTCAGAACGAGAGGACACGCATAAATTGATCAAATCGTAACAAAATATTTATCACAACAGGAAGAAAATGTGCAACTATGAAATTTGCTTAAATTATTTTAGGGGCTGTTTCACCACCCATTGATTAATTTTAACTGACGGATAAATGTGATGCCGTCTCCGTCTATTCGAAAAAAACAAACAGAGACGGCATCACATTTATCCGTCAAAATAATTTGATCAATGGATGGTGAAACCTGGCTGGGGGCGGTAACACTCGACGATGATATGAGGTCGAGGTTAGGCAAGATGAAATGAAGGAACGACTTACTGGTGAGCTGATGATGGCGTCGTACGAGATGAGCTGAAGCTGATTTCACCAAGGATTGAGCTGGTTGATTGTAACTGCACTACGTTACGTATAAACACAAGACACCTTTTACCGGCCGGTATGCGTGAGTAAGCGAGAGGCGCGAATCGAGAGAATGAAGTATACGTCTTCACTTGACAGTGCTAATTTGGCGAGTGATTGAGCGAATGTACGCCCGCGCGGCTCCTTACGAAGTCACGTGACCGGGAATGAGTGAGCGGATTGAATATTTGATGCAAATGTTATGACATATGCGTCGCGCTTGGCGGGAACCATGGACTTATACCTAACCAGGGCCCAATTGCATAACAAAGTACAACTAATATTACAAGCGGAACTCTCGCTTCAGTTATATTAACTAGAAAGGGAGTTCCGCTTACAATATAAGTTGTACTTTGTTATGCAATTGGGCCCTGGACTGAGTACTGCTACAAAAAAGTGAGGCCGAAAAAAAAAAACCAGAGATGCATCTCGTTCTAATTAGGGTGATCAAGTACTGGTGCGAGTGGGACACAATTCTCTAGTTTCTCTAGTTTGTTGTTAACTCTCGGACCGCTGTCTATAGTTGCCGTTATTAAACTGTATGGCTTGGTAATATGGGTCACTTTTGATTGACTAACAAAAGTTAGTACTCAGTCCAGAGGCCGTTTTGTCTAACGCTTTTGACGCCTTCGCCTTCGCCATCTCTTTCTGTCATCATCTTATACCGTTTGACAGAATGAAATAGTGATTACGAAGGCAAGCGTCAGAAACGTTAGACAATAAGCCTGCTGGCACAGATTACTTAATAGTTACTTTGTAACAGATACTGCATCCCGTACAAAATCTTGGTACTTACCGCGATTATAGCCACAGATTATACTACTCCGTCTCCTTAAGAATGTGTGCGTGCCGACAGTGACAAGGGCTGGCAGTTTGGATTAAAAAAAAAATTCTACATGTTATTTTACCATTTTGTCGGGATAATTGCTATATATTATATCCATGCAAACTTTCTAGCACTAATATTCTTTAAGCTAAGCCACGGACGGACAAAGAGACAGACGGTCATGGCGAAACTATAAGGGTTCCGTTTTTGCCATTTTAGCTCTGGAATCCTAACAAAAAAGGATATTTATTGTAATGCGCAGAACACATTGCCATGCTCACAGTACCCTAGCGTTATTACTAAATACGAAGGTCAACTTTCGAACTTCGCATCGTGCCATCCCGCTCACGCTTATAGCTTTTTATAGAAGAGTAAGAGGGACAGCACGATACGAACTTCCAAATTGTTATATTAGCTATTAATTCTAGCATAGTCATATTAAAATTTGCCCCCTGTTTCACCATTCACTTATAAAAGTCCAGGCGGCATATTTTTTCCGTGGAACACGAATGAACGTGCGTCGGCGCGCGCTTGTGACAACCTACTGGAATTTCGATCTTAGCAGATCGTCCCCGCGGTAGGTAAATATCGCGCGTAAGTACATGGCATGCATGAGGCCTGCTGCTGGTTAGGTATAAGTCCATGGCGGGAACAGTCTGCTTTTCCTTCCCTCACCTGAGGTGTCAAGAGTGATGTTGGTGCCGTTGGTGACATCGTCGACACCGATCGTGGTGTTGGCGCTGTGCTGAGCGTCCTCGGTGGCGCTGTCCTCAGTGTTCTCGCCTTCGGACTCTTCAGACTCTGTCGCTGTAATAATAATTATAAATTAAAAAAAATTAAAACCCACAACGCAATTCAATCTATCCCTTCCGCAGCATACAAGAGTTGATAACTTTAAAACGTGAACCATCGCCAAGAAACCAGCTTTCGAATAAAATAACCGCATCCAAATCGGTCCACAGACAGACATACATAGATGTGTGAGTACACACATAGCGGTCAAACTTACAACACCCCTCTTTTTTTTAATTTTTTTTTTCGAGTTATTGAATTGATAATTCGGTCGATATACCGATATTATAGTCGATAGGGCTGCACTGCGACTAGTGAAACTCATTATGTCGACAACTGTTCCCCAAATGCGGGCCCTATGGCATGCTTTATGGAAATCTACCGCACCCCGCATGCAGCCCTATCGACTAATGAAACTGGGCCATTAATAATAAATAAGTGCGCGAGTCCGACTCGCACTAGAAATAAATAAAATAAATAATAAATATTACGGGACAATTCACACCAATTGACCCAGTCCCAAAGTAAGCTAAGCAAAGCTTGTGTTTTGGGTACTAGGCAACGGATAAACATACTTATATAGATAGATACATACTTAAATACATATTAAACACCCAAGACCCGAGAACAAACATTCGTATTTTTCATACAAATATCTGCCCCGACACGGGAATCGAACCCGGGACCTCAAGCTTCGTAGTCAGGTTCTCTAACCACTAGGCCATCTGGTCGTCTAACACACCGACACTTGACCGACTTTTTTAGGGTTCCGTAGTCAACTAGGAACCCTTATAGTTTCGCCATGTCTGTCCGTCTGTCGGTCTGTCCGCGGCTAAGCTCAGAGACTGTTAGTACTAGAAAACTGTAATTTGGCATGAATATATATATCAGTCACGCCGACAAAGTGGTTAAATAAAAAAAACTAAAAAAATTTTTTTTAGGGTACCTCCCATAGACGTAAAGTGGGGGTGATTTTTTTTTTCTCGACTTACCCTATAGTGTGGGGTATCGTTGGATAGGTCTTTTAAAACCATTGGGGAGTTGCTTACATGATTTTTGTATTCAGTGATTTGTTTGCGAAATATTCAACTTTAAAGTGAAAATTTTCATTAAAATCGACCGTACCCCCCCCCCCCCCCTCTAAAATCGAAACTGTTGGGTGGAAAAAATTCAAAAAATTCAAAATGGTAGTAAATATATTAAATTTACAAGGAAAATTATAGCGGCTAAGATTGCTAGGGAATTAAATAGTAGCCTAAAGTATTAAACATACCGTCACTACTTTGAAAAACTCGTATCTCAAATCAGCATGTAAACAAAACTGAACCTTGATATGCGCGTAATAAAGTTCACTTTGCCAGATTAACGATTTTGAGATACGAGCTTTTTTCAAAGTATTGACGATACCTAACTTTGAAGATTCCGTACACTTACGAAATCCTTAGAAAAATATTACTTGATTTTTTCGTAATGGCTACGGAACCCTGTCTTGGGCGTGTCCGACACGCTCTTGGCCGGTTTTTAATAAATAGCTTGTAACATTTGCATTTCATACCTTCATCGTCATCCCCTTCATCATCATCATCATCATCATCATCGTCGCCGTCGTCGCCATCGTCGTCGCTGAGCTCTCCAGCCGTGCCCAGTTGGTCCTGCATAATCTTTTTGTTCGCGGCGTTGCCTGTAAGCAAGATGGTACCGACATGAATATGATATTAGTGAACTATAGCTAAAACCATATATTTCATACTAAATACAAACTGAAATATGGAAGCCCAGAAAAAAGACCAGCGCTGGGAATCGAACCCAGGTCCTCAGCATTCCGTGCCGTGTGCCATTCCCCTACACCACCACTGGTCAGGAGTTTAGACAATGATGAGGCGACCAGTTCTTTGTCTCACCATATTTCATGGCCAAGCCTCTATATAAGACTTCCTGTTGTTTAATTCTACTCTTAATCATACTTTAAATATTGTATTACAGAATACAGATTTATCGATATAATATATACAAGGCCTCTTACATCTTGACAGATGATTTAAGCAATAATATGTATATATATATAATATAATATGTATATCAGAAATCGATACATGAGAGGTCCCTATGAAAGCCTCAAAAGTGACACGAGAGTTCCGGCCCCTAGTGATGAGGCAAGTAGTTCTTTGTCTCATGTCTCACCCTATCTCGTGACTAAGACTATTGTCCTATACTGACCGAGACTGTTCCCTGCTAGCACGAGGCGAGACAGCCTGTCGACGCTGTCGGGTAGATCTGTGATGGCGGCGACCACTTCTTTGTCTCATGTCTCACCCTATCTCGTGACTAAGATTACTGTCCTGTACTGACCGAGACTGTTCCCTGATAGCACGACGCGAGATAGCCTGTCGGCGCTGTCAGGTAGATCTGTGATGGCGGCGACCACTTCTTTGTCTCATGTCTCACCCTATCTCGTGACTAAGATTACTGTCCTGTACTGACCGAGACTGTTCCCTGCTAGCACGACGCGAGATAGCCTGTCGGCGCTGTCGGGTAGATCTGTGATGGCGGCGACCACTTCTTTGTCTCATGTCTCACCCTATCTCGTGACTAAGATTACTGTCCTGTACTGACCGAGACTGTTCCCTGCTAGCACGACGCGAGATAGCCTGTCGACGCTGTCGGGTAGATCTGTGATGGCGGCGACCACTTCTTTGCAAGCATCTCGTCCAATCTCGTTGTGACTTAGGTCTAGGCACTGAAAAATAATGATTTCTAAAGTACTGCAATTTTCATATGTTGTTTTACAAGCAAGTGTGGGAATTCGGCCGTCATTCCACATATAGCATAGAGTAGGAAAATATAGGAAATTGTTACATATTTTAGTAAATTTCTCTACTTCTGATGTTTCATTTTATCTGCCCCGACACGGGAATCGAACCGGGATCTCAACCTTCGTAGTCACGTTTTCTAACCACTAGGCCGCTTACTTCGTTTTTTTTTTAGCATTAAAATAAGGTAAACAATCTTGGTATGTGTTTATGAGTTACTGATGTTTGTGAGGAAACACCTATCCACGTTTGAATGCGTAAATGTCCAATGCAAAACTTTGCGTACCACAGGACGCCTTAGGACAGTCCCACGTCGCATGGCACTCTCTGAAAAAAAACCACGAGTTGTGGGGCCTACCTATTATGAACGTCTGCCCGCCGAAATAAAAGACCTGAGCGAAGAGGCATTCGGTCGCCGGGTGAAAAGCCTTTTGATGGATAACCCTCTGTATTCTTTAAGTGAGTTTTTGGACATAATTTTTTCTTGACATAATTTTTAATGTTGCTAATTATGTTTTAATTAAATTTATTTTGTTATGACGATCCCTATTGGAAATACCATTCATTTGTAGTTATTTTTGTACTTTCATTGCAATAATTAATTATTTGTTTTTGACAACTCCCACTTGGGGACGAATTTATTTTGACATTTGCATTTTATTGATTGTTTTTTCATCTTTGGTTATTTTTATTATTATATTGTTAAGTTTTGTTTTTTTTTTTATAAATTTTTGACGATCTCAGCATAAATTCTTATATACTGACTTTGATGTATTATATAATGTAATTATTATGTCTGAGTGAATAAATAAACTAAACTAAACTAATTGAAAAAACGCTTTTAACCTTTTCACCGCCAACGACACATATAGGTGTCACAAAGTACACACGATTGCCTCACTTAAGTAACCACGTTGAATAAGAGGTATTGAACGCGCACTACTACTATTACTACTATTACCCTACTTTATTTCGCTAAAAAGTAGTTTTACAAACTGCATTTCGTCATTACTTTTAAAAAAGCTCGTATCTCAAATTCGATAATCTGGCGAATTGAACTTTACTTAGTGTGCATCAAGGTTCAGTTTGGTTTACATATTGAATTGAGATACGAGCTTTTTTCAAAGCAGTGACGATTTCATTCATGAAATACCTTGCATTCGAGACTCAGGACGAATTGTCTTTTTTGTTGCAGTGTATTTTTTTTTTGTTTACTTTGAATGTTAAAAATAATATGTTTGAATGTTGTTAAGGAATTTAAACAAATTAATAGGTATATGTAATTTGATAAAATTTTGTAGTTCTGTATTTTCGTTACTATTTTAATTTTTTGTAAATTGATAATATTAGCTTTTTTCAAAGTAGTGACGATATTCACTATTAAAAAGAAAATAATTGTTTTATTTTTAATAGTATTACTCAAAATTAAAATCATTGCGCAACCTACTGTGAATATAGACCCTACTTTGAAAAAAAATCGTATCTCAAAATCAATAATCTGGCTAATTGAACTTTACTGAGTGTGCAATAAAGTTCAGTTTGGTTTACGTATTGAATTGAGATACGAGATTTTTATAAAGTAGTGGCGATATTATTAACCGCCCTTCTTAACTACATACATACATACATAGATGGCACAGCACAGTTGGTCACTATCACCATTCAAATAGTTAAATCAAAGTTTAGACTTGCAAGAATGTGAAAGATGCATTACATAGCAGCGCTGGATTGGCCACTTCAATCTCGTTCGCTTTGCTGCCTCGCAATGTATGCAACTTGCGCGTTTTTTCTCGCAGGTCTTAGTCTTAGGTCTAAACTCGGCTTATTATTCCGTTCGTGTCAGTTTTTTTGCTTTCATTTATTGCCACTACTAGATGGCAGCACTGCGCTGCTTATCGTCAGAATCAATTCACTTTATTATTATTTATTCCTGTTGTCACACTCGTATAAGATTTTGTGTGCTAGTTTATTCCTCGCTTCTTGAAATTTTAGAAGCTGGAAAATCAAAAAACTTCAATTAGTATCCTGGGAATCGATCCGTCAACCTCGTGCGTCAAAGCCGGCAACCAGACCACTGGACCAAACGATAGCTTAATTTACACTACGAAAATTAAAACTGGTTGTTGCAAACTGACGTCATTAGAAATGTTTCATCATCATTCGTTCTCAACTTAAAACGATTTACCCGCAATTAAGATTATTTACTCGTCAATTTTCTACCGCAATATAGATTTTTCTTAAGCGATTCGTTTTTTGCATTCGGACCAACCACAGTGTCACTACGCTAAATAAATACATACCAACCTAATTTATTTCTACGATGTCATCCATTCATTTTACTACTTTTATGAAGGAAAAAATAGTCGTGTTATTTGAGCATAACACTTCTATTGGTGAAATAGCTCGTCAGCTCAATTTAATACGGTAAGTTAAAATATTATGCAAATCTTGTAAAGTTTAAACCTTTAACCGTTGTATAATAGTTTCGTTATGTTGTTTGTATAAATTTGCATTATGATAAAAAAGTAGATAGGTAATAAAATAAACATTAGACTTAATATAATTTTCTTTTACAGAGAGAAACCTTCAAGCTGTGGGTAAAACGGTATGGAGATTCTGGCGACATAGAAAGGAAGCGGCCAGTTTTTCAACCTATTATGTTTACACCTCAATCTGCACGTTATCAAGACGTTGTTGCAAGACATACTGCAAACCCTTTGCTATCAACCTAGCAACTGCTCACGGTAAAGCAGTAAAGACAGTGCTGAAACACACTCTGCTGGGTTTAAAAAATACTGACCAGAAAATAAATCGCACTGTCCTACGATCACTGAAAACAAAGGGTTCGTCTTGCTGAAGAATATTTAAATTTTGTTTGGTGTGACAATATAATTATATGTATTCACTGACGAAAAGTCGTTTATGTCTGACAAAGATGGTCGCAAGATACTAAATATGGCGGAAACACGCAGATTATGTTTAATTAATGTTGTGGGACTTGTGGGTTACTAACCAGAACTAGCGGCAGAAAAACCTTAGCTTATTGGGGATAGATGTCAACTATGGGGCCTGATGAAATTGTGGAAGTTGGTGGTCGCAAAATATTTGGATGTTTTGGGCGATTTTATTATTATTATTAACTGGCCGTCAAAAATTCCAGATCTAAACGTTATCGAATATTTATGGGGTCTAACGTATCCATCTAACGTAAAGATAACGCAATACCTCAGGGAACTAGTTTATTCAACTTGGGAATCTTCCTTTTTCTTTGAATTTTCGCATAGATATGCGAGGTAGTGACTTAAGTTTAACAATAGTAAATAGTATGAGAAGCCGCCTTCAACAAATAATCAACAATGAAGGTTGATCCTTGAGGTATTGAAAATTAAATAACTAAGTTTCTTCTGCCCGCTTGAAACTGCTAAGCTTATTTTTGTAAATATTTAAGTAAGATTGGCCAAGTGATGGTATTGTAGTTTAGATAAAACATAACGCATGTTTCTGTCTAAATATTTACATGATGATTCACTATGTGCCTATCTGCTTTTATAAAATAAGTTAAATCATAAGTAGCAATTATGTTTAACACTCACTTTCCTTACTCATTAGTAGTTTTAAATTACAAAATGTTATAGTTTGTTTACAGGTATTGTCAGAATAAATAATGTTAATCGAATTAAACAAAATGTGTTTTTCTGTAAGAAAATCAAAATCTTTTTTTAAAACCTATTTTATCTTTTCATTTACACTAATTCTGTATTAGATTCAAATTGAAATAAAACTTGTAAACTTATTAAACAACCTACTTAATACGAAAAGCGATTAAAAAAAACGCAAAACGAAATTAACTGCAGAAATCATCTTTGAGACTCGAACCCTAGGCTTCTCGTTTTGTATGCCAGCACTGGACCGCTAAGCCACGAAGTATGTTAATAGCATGAGCAAAAATAAGCACCTATTGGTATTAGAAACGGTAGTTTGTTCAACTAGGCATGCATTGATCTTATACCATACAAACATTTACCCACATTTATGTTTATAATATTCATTCAACTCCAGTGCGCATTCAAAGCCACGTATCTGAGTGGATACTTAAGTGAGGGCAACGACTGTACATTGTCAAAGTGACCTTGACACAATGACATAAGATTCAAAGCAGGTTTACGTTATGTCGAGGCGTGGCGTTGAAAGGGGCAAAAAAATAGTTACTATTACTTAGGAAACCAAAAGAATATAAATTACCATATTTCCTTGTTAATTTAACGACCGCTTTAGCCTAGTTGGTAGTGACCCTGCCTATGAAGCAAGAGGTCCTGGGTTCAAATCCCGGTAAGGGCATTTATTTGTGTGATGAGCACGAATATTTGTTCCTGAGTTATGGATGTTTTCTATGTATTTAAGTATTTATTTATCTATATGTATAAGTATGTCTATCGTCGTCTAGTACCCATAGTACAAGCTTTGCTTAGTTTGGGACTAGGTCGATTTGTGTGAGATTGTCCCCTAATATTATTTATTTATTTAATTGTTACATAATTGCTGTGATTTATTTTTCAAGTGTTTTTCAACAAAAAGACACGTCAAGATCGCCTACCTTCTTTCTAATGCTAAAAAAAACGGCCAAGTGTGAGTTGGACTCGCGCACCGAGGGTTCCGTACAAATTTATATGTATCTATGAACATCCAGTCTTAGCAGACCCCTGCTACTAAGCTAAATGAGCGCAGTGTGGGATCATTGTAGATTGGTTATAGACAGACAGACAAAAAAATTTATGCTTTTCGCAATTTTTCCTTTATCTGTGCTATAAGACCTTGCTTCGTACCAAATTTCAAGATTCTGAGTTCACGGGAAGTACCCTGTAGGTTTTGATTCCCTTGCGAGTGTCGAAAATTTGCGGCATAAACGGCTGTATCTTTTGATTGCGTTGGCTTAGAAGTTTGATTTTTTCACAGCGTCAAGGGACAGTAGACCTGAGTATTTGATATAAATTTCAGCTTGATACCTCCACGCGTTCCTGAGAAAAAGGGACAACAAAGACAGACGGACAACAAAGTGATCCTATAAGGGTTCCGCTTTTTCCTTTCGAGGTGCGGAACCGCGACCGTGCGAGGTAAGTGACGGCTTCGCGGCAATATCTCACCTCTATGAGTAGTCCATTGTCTTTTAAGGCCTTGGCCAGCGTCCTGGCTCCTTTACTCTTCAGGAGGCAGTCCCCAAAGTTGATTGCTTTCAGGTTTTTTAATCTGCAACAAAATATAATAGTACATTACTCCAGAGGCCGCGAAGTAAGGGATAGCTGTACGAGTTTGGGGTAGGATAAAACGAGTCTCGCGATCCCCGTTCCGGCCGAGGATAGTATAGTGCTTTTCACAAGCAATGTGAGGAAATATTAAAATTAAAATACGTTTTCACTATTTTAATTCACAGAGAAGATTTTATTTTGTGATTTAGGTATGGACGAGATGGGAATGTTGACAAGATGGGAATGTGGTCGAAGTATACCTAAACGGTTATCATAGCGCGAGGTAAGGGAATGTTCACACAAACTTGTGTAAAGTTTATGAGTGATACAGTGTAATTTAATTAATGTTTGTAATGATACACCACACACATACACACACACACACACACACACACACACAATATTCGCCCTCACATAGACAACTTGTTGACACACAATTAAGAAAATAATTATAATTTTGTTTTTAGTTATTTATGTTTCGCCTTAATTATTAAGGCTTTAAGAGGCTTTAAGAATTTATTTCAGTTATATTGGTTTATGTCCGTTTTGTTTTATTTTATTCTTTTATTCTTTCTGTTCCTTAAATATGAGAGAGAGAGAGAGAGAGAGAGAGAGAGATGTTTATTTACACATATTCGATACAAACACAGAAAAAAAAATACATTTGACAGGAAATATACAAATAAATATCGAATAGTATAAATTGGGCCCCACTCAGCATAATATGGTTGCAAATAGCCGCTAATGTAATGTATTATTTTTGTAAACCGTAACGACCGCTTTAGCCTAGTTGGTAGTGACCCTGCCTATGAAGCAAGAGGTCCTGGGTTCAAATCCCGGTAAGGGCATTTATTTGTGTGATGAGCACGAATATTTGTTCCTGAGTTATGGATGTTTTCTATGCATTTAAGTATTTATTTATCTATATAAGTATGTTTATCGTCGTGTAGTACCCATAGTACAAGCTTTGCTTAGTTTGGGACTAGGTCGATTTGTGTAAGATTGTCCTCTAATATTTATTTATTTATTTATTTATTATTTACCCCACGGGACAGGCTATGCCTAGTGTGGGGTTCAGTAAAAATGTAACTGTGTTTTATTGTCATTTTTTGGAAATAAACTATTTGTATTATTTGTATTATTATTATTATTATTATTATAATAAACCCTGGGGGTTACTATCAAAATTCCCTTTCAAAGTCAAAGTCAAAGTCAAAGTCAAAGTTATTTATTGCCAGAACATAGTGTAAATAACAAAGATCTTACGAGTAGTGAATACGATGTGCTTATGTTCTACCTACACTAGGCATGCAATATTTTAATTATATAATGCACTTATTGTAAAAATTAATTGATTTAAATTTATATTCATGCATAACAGTAATAATAATTATTATAAAACATCATCATCAATTTCTAAGGGTAATGTCAACTTACATTAATAATTTTCCTAACATTCTGTTTTCATTAATTAACTATTTATCTAATATAATTTGTCAAGATTCTAAGAGTAAAATAAAATTAATATTTAACACTTGTGACGTCACAGTAAAATCTTAATTAATTAACTGAAACCTAATTAAATATCGGCGAAAAACTCCCTAACGGAGTAGTAACATTTTTCAAGGAGCCACCTAGTAATTAGTTGCTTAAATTTATTTTTGGGGCATTCTCGTATATGTGCCGGTAAATGATTGAAAATTTTAATTGCCATACAAAATGAATTCCTTTTAAATACATTCGATCTTGATAAAGGGAGGTACAATTTATCCTTATGTCTAGTTGATCTTGAAAACATTTGGCCATGTGTAGCAAATAAACTTGAATTATTTTTCACAAATAATGCTATTTGTTTTATGTACATGCACGGTAGCGGTAGTATCCCGAGTGTTTTAAATAGAGGTCTACATGGAGTCAGATAATGCACATTACATACTGCTCTTACGCATTTCTTTTGAGCTACAAATGCTTTTTTTATGTCTACTGAGTTGCCCCACAACAACAACCCATAATTAAGCTTAGAAGCTACATAACCATGGTAGGCCGTAAGTGCAACTTCTTTTGAGCAAGTAATACTCAACCTCCTTAGAGCAAAAACAAACTTATGGAGTTTATTACAAATTTCTGAAATCTGAGCTTTCCAGGCCCAAAAATTGTCAATGACTATACCTAGAAATTTTGTACTTTCCACTTTTTTCACGGGATTGTTTCCATAATTTAATGTTAAATTATAATCACGACTTCTAAAGGTTCTAAATTGCATTAAGTGAGTTTTGCTTATATTAATTTTTAAGTTATTTTTACCCAACCAGTCAATTACTTTCATCAGCATATTGTTTATTTCATTCTCAAAACTATTTACATTATCAGATTGCATAATCAAAGTGGTATCATCGGCATACATTATACAACTAGAGCCCAAAATATTTGGTAAGTCATTTATATATAAAATGAAGAAAAAGGGTCCCAAGATACTCCCCTGTGGTACACCACATCGAATGTATTTAAAATCAGACCTCGTAATTATCAGTTCGCCATTCCTGACAGTATTTATCTCAGTACATTGCTGTCTATCGGATAGGTAACTTTTTATCCAATAATAAGCATTTCCTCTTACGCCATATCTTTCCAATTTACGCAGCAATATTGAGTGGTCAACAAAATCAAAGGCCTTACTCAAATCTAAGAAGATTGCTGCAACAGATTTACTCTGGTTCATGAGATCTGTAACTATTTTATTCAAATTAAAACACGCCAAAGTGGTAGAGCAATCCTTACGGAAACCATACTGCCGCTCGTTCAGAATGGAATTCGAGTCCAAGAATGAAATCAACCGGCAGTGCATGGCTCGTTCAAATACCTTCGAAATAATCGAAATGAGTGCTATTTGTCTATAATTATCAATACATGACTTGTCCCCATTTTTAAACAAAGGTTTAACTATTGTACGTTTTAAAGATTCAGGAAAATGACCCTCGGCAAAAGACAAATTAATTATGTGCATGAGTGGCTTTGCAAGATCTTTCGCACACAATTTCATGATTTTTGTATTAATTCCATCTATTCCCGTGGAATTAGTATTATTAAGGGATAATATGATTTTATATACTTCGTCCAAACTTATTGGTTTAAGAAAAATTGTCTTTGCATGGAAAGGAATCGAATCGGAATCATAACCAAATCGTCACCAAAGGACGGTAAATCATCATTTTATCGAAAAACGTTTCACAACTGGATTCGTTTCGCAAAATTATCGTTTCAACGAATGCATTTTTTTCTGAAACTGTAAATAATTCAGGATTTATTTCAAGACCATCGTGTAGAACCCTATAGGTTAGGTTAGGTTTGTTTTATAAAAATCCTGAAATATATACAGTTTCAGAAAAAAATGCATTCGTTGAAACGATAATTTTGCGAAACGAATCAGTTGTGAAACGTTTTTCGATAAAATGATAGCTACCACCAAAGGACAATATAGCTCAAAAGTCTGGATTGTGTAATGACCTTGCTGCTATCTATAAAGACATGAACGCTAAATGTATCTTTAGCAAAACGTCTGGATCTTAGAATGTTACAATTTAAAATACTCTAGTAGCGAAACATCTTTATCTTACAATGCCTTTATTACTTAACTAGCAGCCCGTCCCGGCTTCGCACGGGGTAGACAATTATTTATTTTTGGAAATTTGGATATAAAACACTTTTTTTCACAAATATTTTTATTTATTAAAAAATTATTATTTATTATTTATTTATTAATTATATATTAAAAAAAATCCCACAGTTATATCTTAGCGGCTACCTATCTTACAGACGTGCACGCCCCACTCCTGTATTTCAGTGCCCCCTCCACCCCGCCCGCCGCGATGCCCGGCGCGCTTTTCAGACTGCATCGCAAACAACGGCCACGGCGCTATGGCGGTTTTGTTTACTGTTTGAATTTTTTAATTCGTAATATCTTTTGAATGGAAAGTCCAATTTAAATAATTTAAAAACTATTTTATAGGTAGTTAAATGGTCTTGACCATAAAATAATTTATTTGGATAAGGATTAATATAAACGCATAAATAGCATGGTTTGAATTTGGTTAGTATTTTCATTAATGTTTAAAATGAAAAAAGTTGTTGTAGTGACATAACTACAATAGTTGGACATATGCTACCGCGGAGTTTTTTGTAGACATTATGATGTTCTTCAATATTGTTGTACATTATTTTGTTCTACCGCTAATAGTTTCGGCAGCGCATTCGACGAAAGACATTTTAAGACTCATTTTTCTACACCTTCGGTTACATTGTTCAAATTTTACCAAGGATCCCTAATTTTTTTCAAAATGAAATGTAGCCTATGTCAAATTGGAAGAATGTAGCATTCTATTGGTGAAAGAATTTTTTAAATCGGCCCAGTACTTTTTGAGCCTATTCATTACAAACATACAAACATACAAAAATAGGTACAAATCTTTCCTCTTTATAATATTAGTGTAGATAGACATAAACGCTAAATGGCCCGGTAGCGAAACGTTTGTATCTCAAAATGTCTTAATAACTAAATAGACATGAACTAGAGTATTTTTAATTGTAACATTCTAAGATCCAGACGTTTTGCTAAAGATACATTTAGCGTTTATGTCTATATAGCAACAAAGACATTACACAATCCAGACGTTTATACTACCAGACGCTATATTGTCCTTTGGCAAAAAGGGTATTTTGATAGTAACCCATAAAAAAGGTAATCAAGTAAATAATTGGGATGCACCAAAAAAAATAACCTATAGTTTTTATATTTTTTTTGGAAAGAATAGGATATTTTAAGATACCATTTTCATCGATTTTGAATTTGGTTACGTATTTAATTTTTTATAATTTTTTAAAGAAATACGTTGGATGACGTCACAGTGAGAGCCACGTTCTATTGCCTACAAAAATTCAAGCCGTACATAACATAATCTGTGGCACTACTGATTTGTCTTGTCACTGTCAATAATACAAGCACGGCTTAGGGTCCTAAATGAACCATGACAAATAGTTTTATTTATTTCTCTTCATTTAGCTTCGATTATTCCTGTTTGTTTAATGGTGTGATAGTAAATAGATATTTTTTATTAAAATTTGATATTTAAATTCTTATATATTTACTTGTAACGTAGTAATTTAATAATTAAATTTGTAAAAATACATTGGAGTATTGCATACATTTCGGACTTTATGATAAATGACAACTGTTTAAAGCCAGGTGTGCATCATGTGATTAAAGTTCTGTCTTTGTCACTCTTTGCTATTATAAGCAGGACAGCAACATTTCCTACTGTCAATTTGCTTTAGAGTGTAGACCTGCTTTATATCTGCCTATGTGACGATTCACTGCAGGGGTCAAATGAAGGTCATTACTTAAATTTTCTTTATTTAACTCAGTTTATCATATTTTTGGAATCTGATTTCTGAAAACGATTCACAAAGCCTATTTCTCCAAATGGTTTTCGATTTATTATACGTTGTCAAAAATTGGGACATCCCAATTGTTTAATTTGCCTGTCTTTCTGTCTGTACAGCTGTCTCCATCAGTGCGTGTTGTGACTCTATGCTATCGGTATCTGCCTGCTTGTCTGTCTTTGTAACTGTGTGCCTATCCTTGTGTCCGCCTTGTCCGTGTGTCTCAACTGACCTGGGCAGGGCTGCGGCGACGGCTGCGGCGCCCTTGGGCCCTATCGTGTTGTCGTTGAGGTTGAGGCAGCTGAGCTGGGGGTTCTGTTTGAACGCCTCCGAGAGGGCCGTTATACCGACGTGGTATATACCGTTCTGGGGCATCGCTACTTCTTCTAGGGATCCCATTTTCTGTAAGAGTATTGTTAAAGCTTTAGTTTAACCCTTTATGAGGCTGATGCGATTTAGCGACCACATGCATTGAGTTGGAATTTCAACCTTATTGTTTCCACTATATGTCACAATTTCCATTGTAATTATTGAAAATACGACCAGCTTTAAAAATATCGTTTGTCAGGTACGCATTCGATAGGTGCTTTTGATTCTGTGGTAGTAAGCTCTAATAAATGGGGCCTTATAAAGGGTTAAATAAATAAATATCACGGGACAATTTACACTAATTGGCCTAGTCCCAAAGTAAGCTAGGCAAAGCTTGTGTTATGGGTACTAGACAACGGATAAACATACTTATATAGATAGATACATACTTAAATACATATTAAACACCCAAGACCCGAGAACAAACATTCGTATTTTTCATACAAATCTCATCTCATCCCGGGACCTCAAGCTTCATAGTCAGGTTCTTTAACAACTAGGCTATCTTGTCGTCTAAAAATCGTCTAATTCGACCCACAGTTCACCTTTCATACAAACGAGGTCACTTTGATGTCTTGGTTCTCCACTAGGCGGTGCTTTGGCTGTGATCTGATGATGGCCACTCCGAGCATTGATAAAGGACATTCAGAGTTCCTAAGATACCCACCTGATTGAATCAACGTTCAACACGGAAATAATACACATGTTCAGAAATACATCTAAAATGGGAATAAAATGAATGAAAATCTAAGTGCTAATACAAATTCTCACGCTGTGGTGTGAACTGCTTGTTGAATCAGTTGTGTATGTTGGGAACTCTGGACCTCCATTATCGATGCTCTGGATATCCATCATCAGATCTCAACCGGGACACCGCCCTGGTGGAGAACTAAGGCAGGTGGGGTTTCACTCCGCAGTTTAGGTATGTTCGGCCAGCGCGCCTCCCGGGCAGGCGTATGGCAGTAGGTTGTCGCTCGGCATTCGGTTCGCACGCTAGCCGCGTCGCGCGTAATTAACCCTTTCGGCGCGAGCGCCTTCTAGCGCGCTGCAATGGTCCTGCGCGCAGGCCCGACGAAGCGATGCAATGCGCCCGCGCGCAGTACATTTTTCCCCGTACTAAATACCCATGATGCACCCTGTGCATCATTGCGCGCGGTGGGACCGCACGCACTTTCTCGCCTCGAACGGCAAGGGAGTGGATGGCGTCATGCGCTATTTATAATAACCAAACACCAAATGTTTATTTGCGGGTGAAATAAAAAACAATATTTTAACATACTTCAATATAAGTATATCGAACTTCTCCGAAACGGTTTGACCGATTTTTATATATTTTTTTTCTCTATATTCGGTAGGTCTGAGAATAGGTTGTTGGCTATTTTTTATACCCCTATTCTTCGCAGACGGAGTCGCGGGTAACAACTAGTATATAAAATTGTACAGATTGGAATACCTACATCTATAATATAAAAATGAATCGCTGAATGTGTTGCTAAGCGCATAACTTCCGATCGACTGCACCAAATTGGATAATTCTTTTTTTATTGCGTTTGTTATTGTCAGGAGAAGGTTCTTATGAAATAAATTAAAAAAAAAAATACAACGGGGGCGAAGCCGCGGGCATCAGCTAGTAAAATATATAAGTACAAAAAATACCGATAATCCGGTAAATATGTACATGATTATTGGCGAAAGACTGGGCGTTTAGCCGGGTCGATTGTACCAAGATTAATCGGATAGCCGGGTCATCCGGGGGTGGGGGGGGGGGGGGCAACAGCTACTCAAAAACCCTATTTCCTTCTGCTACACCTACACTTTTCGCTAAAATACATATTTAATGATTATACCTATGAATTATTTTAAAAATATAAAAACAGATGGTTCTATGTTCTAGAATACCATCCACTGTGATTGGCAGTACGCTACGGCGCAATGATGCACCGTGTTATCATGGCATTTTCAAAGTTAAAATATGAATATAAAGTTGATTTATTTAACTGAATATGGATATCAAAGTCCAAATTTTTGGTTTATCAAATAAAAAGGAAAACTTTTCAACCAAATACAGATAATAATGACAGTCGAATTTCAAAGTAATTTTTCTCTGTAAATACCGTGGAACAATAATTTAAAAAAATACACTAAATGAATTATAGATCCAGTAATCCTGATCAACCAAAAACTACATAAATTTTGGGCAAAATAGTATGTTTAGATCAAGATTTGTAATGATGCTCATGCGCATCATGCGCGCACAAGAGACTGCAATCCCATGATGCGCATGGTCATCATGCGCGCGCGAGAGCCTGCAATCTCATGATGCACATGGGCATCATGCGCGCCGAAAGGGTTAAGCAAATTTTTTTCTGTAATTTTTTGCAACAAACAATGACTTCTACGATCTTATTTATTTATTGATATAATTTACATAATCCGTATAAAAGATACTGTTCCGTTTGAAGGTAGTTTACTGAATTAATACACACTGTTATCTTTCTTGATTTATATATCTACCTAAATATAGGCGAGTGGGAACCCTGTGCTCTTGGTTTCAGTTCAGTGGTGCCCAACGGAATATGAACGCTCGTATCACGCGATAAGTTTCAATTTCGCGTGCAAGCTGTTAACGGTCGTAAGAGTAGTCAAATTTTTATACCTAAAATTGACTTTCGTTCGAAAGTGATCCTTCTGTACGTTAGTACTATTAGTTATTCTGTGACTAAGACATCAAAGTGGCCTCGTTTGTATGAAAGGTGGACTGTCGGTCGAATTATTTGACCGTGAGTATATCAACGCTCCCGTCGCCTGGACGTCCGTTAGTAAAAAAAGATGGAGGAACTCACCTCAAATACTCGTGCTAAGGCCGTTGCTCCGTCGTTTTCCAGGCGATTCCTGCCCGCTATGAACACACGCAACTTAGGAGGTCTGGACGAGAGCGCTTTCGCTAAAAGTCGAGCCCCTGTGATCCCCAGACCATTGTTGTTTAACCGGAGCTCCTGATAGACAAACATAGATAAGAATTAAGCAACAAAATGGCTGAAAATCAGCGCTGGGGTACTATAAACACCCCCAGTGTCCAATTTACAACCGCAATGACATACTTCGGGTTTTTTCACACATACCACAACTGCGCCCGTCGCAGCATTAGGCACTGGTCCCACCGCCGGCGAGTGAGATATGAACTATCGACTTTTTTGTAGGCCAAGATAGTGTCCGACCGAAACACGATTTTTAGCCGAAACCGAAACCGAAACCGAATATTCGGTTTTTTGGCTGATTTCGGCCGAAACCGAAACCGAAACCGAAATTTTTGAAGACTTATCATATCAAACAAAATATTCAAAATTACTGTACAAATCGTAAGGAAAAGGTTATTGCAAGGATTTCTTATATGAGAACAGTTACTTTTTTTGTTAAACAAAATAAAAAACGTTTATTTTTAATGAAAAATGACTTGGCATAGGTATTATATTATTCAAAACAAACAACCTATTCTTATCACGTCTAAACTAAATTCACAATCCTAATATCAAACGTATTGTTCATTAATCACAGCATAAAATGCAGTTACAGATTCTAATAAAAAGTAAATAATGATTTAATAAATAAACAACATTCACCATATTTTGTCGCGCGCCATGTGGTTCGCAAACAAACGTCACAAACTGCATGCATACTACTATCGCTGGTCCCCTAGCTGGGCCGGCCGCCGATGCATTACCTATACCTAAAGGTCCCCGGCCGAGCGTGGCCGGATTAAGCCGAGCGCTCCCGATGCGAGAGCCGCGAGAGGCCGCGAAGTAATTTCGGCCCGGCCGAAGGTTTCGGCCGGATTCTGGCCGAAACCGAAACTTCGGCCGAAATCACTTTTTTAGCCGAAATTGGCCGAAACCGAAACCGAAACTTCAGTCGGACACTACAAGAAACGAACAAAAGATTATCGCTTCCGTGTAAATAAAAGAGAGAGATATATATTTACTCGCCGGGCGTTGGGAGAGTGTCCTCGCCGGCAGTGTGAACAGCGAGCGATGAACTATAAATATATGACTATTTCTCAAAAAGTTGTCCATTTTCAAGTTGTTACCATATTAAAAAAGAAAAAATATTTCCTGACGCTATTTCAACACAAAAAATAAGTAATATTGTGTTTAAATGTATACAAAACCTTGTGGTAAGGGTGATAAAAAGTCAGATAATCTTTGTTGTTGGATCCAATAGAAAGTTTTGATGTAGTTACAAAATTACGATTTTTTCCTCACAAGATTTCGTGAAGTCTTCCTGACGTCAAGAAATTTTGGATGTTTTATGCAGTGTATGATTTATGATCTTGTCCTTAGTGTTGATAATTTTTTGACATAACTGATTTACTGTCAATTTCGTGTCAGGACAACTTTTTGAGAAATACTCATATATCTCTCTCTTTTACTTACACGGAAGCGATTATCTTTTGTTCGTTTCTTGGGCTAGAAAAAAGTCGATAGTTCATATCTCACTCGCCGGCGGTGGAACCAGTGTTTTAAAATGCGGTCAAGCAGTGGTTACGTATGAATAGTCTGAACGGTCGGCCAAGAAAGTAGTCTACCAGTTTTCACAAAAGTTTTTGTATGATCTAAATATCGCTAAAGTTGGTGAAGTCTTTAGTCACTGTCATAATATTATTGCAAGGGAAAATCGACCTCGTTGTATTATGACGTGCAAATGAACTTCAACCGTTGGGTGGTAACCATATTTTTGGCCGATGGTACACACGCGGTCGATAATGACGGCAAAATGTAGTACGTGTGAATTATACTATTCATTTCCAATAGAAAATATGCTCCTGACCACGTATTGTTGTCGTGTGGTTGTGGTACGTTGTGAAACAACACTTCATCTTTAGCGCGCACTGACGGCTTCCACGCCATCAGACGGAAGAGAGTCGCGTCTCTGCTGAACAGAGTGCGCGGCAGTTCCAATATCATTCTGAATATGTTTGCCGCCCGCCTGGACTGCCCTATGACAAAGTACTGGGTGAAGATCGTCACTGGTCAAATTAAGTGACGATCTTCACTCAGTGCCGCGCAATTATAATTTTAATTTTCTTAATTTTAATTTTAATTGTTATTATTTTAATTTCATTTAATTTTTATAATTTTATTTTTTTTCCTTTTGACTACTTATCTTGTAATATGGGTTCTGACTGAAATAAATTGTTTTTATTTATTTATTTATTTATTTATTTAGCTTTTGTGTAGTCTTTTTTGTAAAAATATTGATTCACCTTGTGTTGAAAATAAATATATTTTCTTTCTTTGTTTTTTTTCAATACCATTTGAGTCCTTATCGAACATCAATATGTATATCATTGCACTTGTGTATTAAGTTTTTTCAAATAAAAGTCCAGTCTATTTTTAACAGTTCACTGAAGGCTCATCAGTCCTTTCATCAGTTTCTCTCGCTGCTGACTATACACTATGACGAAAACCTGTCAGTTTTTCAATTCATTCCTTTATAAAGTCACTAGCTTTTGCCCGCGACTCCGTCCGCGTGGAATTAGTAATTTGGGCAGCTTATTTTTTTATCCAATTTGCTTTTACACCAATTATGGCTCTCCTTAGTTCCTCGATATAAAAAAAATTACCCCCCCCCCCCGCACACCCGCGTTCACATTCACCACCTTACTCCCAAGTCAAGCGTGCCTATACAGGGTTATTTGTAATTCACTAGCATCCTTTTAACCCTAAACTCCTACCACTTAAACAAATGTTTTTTTGTTTTACGGCTTTTGTCATAACTTAATATTTTTGATGTAATAACGTTTTGAAAATATGAGATTTTCTCTTATTTTTACGATACTCTGTGTATTTGTATGGGAAAAAAAGTGCTTCATTTTAAAAAGTCGTAAAACAAAAAACATTTGTTTGAGCAATAGGAATTCAGGGTTAAGAGGATGTCAGTGAATTAAAAATAACCCTGTAGAAGTTTTACTTCAAAAACCCCCGATTTTGAAACATTCTTCCGCTCTGCTCCGCTCCTATTGGTGTTAGCGTGATGATATGCCTATGTCCTTTCTCAGGCTCTAGACTAACTGTGTACCAAATTTCATTTAAATCGGTTCAGTAGTTTTAGCGTGAAAGCGAGACAGACAGAGTTACCTTCGCATTTATAATATTAGTTAGGATAGACTCTCAGTATATTTTGAAACAAAAATATATATATACACCTCTGACCTATATCTACTTTCATATCAACACGCAACATTTTTAATGACCTAATCAAATAAACAACTTCGTAAGAGTTCCAATCAGACTATGTTCTATTTAACTGTTAATGCCTGCATTTGTTTGTGGTGCAACTTTAAAGCGACAAACCTTTTCTTACCCCGACTGTAACATACCTCCAGTTCTGAGCAGACCTCGCTCTGTAGGAGTTTGGCGAGTCCCTCCACCCCGATGGGGCCAAACGCGTTGTCGCTCAGATCCAGCACTTTGAGTCGGGCACCAGCCGCTATCATACCATCACCCAGGGCTTTCTGGAGGGATTATTTTAAAATATAAATATGCGTAAAATCGCTGTCAATTGAAATTGCGAATGTAAATAAATAAACCATTTAATGAAATATCCATATTCTAGCACTTGTTTATTGTTTTAATGGTTTAGGATAGTGTTTAGCAGTATTTGATGAGGGAAAATAAATAAATAATTAAATAAATATTAGGGGACAATCTTACACAAATCGACCTAGTCCCAAACTTAGCAAAGCTTGTACTATGGGTACTAGACGACGATAAACATACTTATATAGATAAATAAATACTTAAATACATAGAAAACACCCATAACTCAGGAACAAATATTTGAGCTCATCACACAAATAAATGCCCTTACCGGGATTTGAACCCAGGACCTCTTGCTTCGTAGGCAGGGTCACTACCAGCTAGGCTAAAGCGGTTGTTAAAAGACATTAAAATGGAAATAAAATTATTAATAATAATAATGTAATTATTTTATTTAAATACAAGGTTTGTTTACATTGTTTGCAATTTCAATTGACTGACAGTTTATATAATGCGTAAGTATGCGTAAGGCATGGTACAATCTGTTTGGCGAGCCTTGGGGGAGGCCTACGTTCAGCAGTGGACGTCTTTCGGCTGAAATGATGGTAATGATGACTTCTGTACTTACTAAAGCAGGTGGTATCTCCGTTTTCATCCGCCCAGTGAACATGTCGGACCACCGAGCCACCTTGAGTTCTGGGTGGGCCTCCAGGGCCTTGGCTATGGCCTCGGCCGCAGCCACCCCCAGGGTGTTCCCGGCCAGCGTCAGATAGTAGAGGTCTGGGCATGCTGATATAGCTGCTATGATGTCTTTGGCTGCAAGAAGTTATTGTTGATGTTTACCTTAGTCCGTATTCATAATTGCAGTTTCGTAATTTGCTACGTAAGAGGAATTATTTTCCATTGTTTCATAATTAACTACGAAATAAGTTTTTTTCCTGTATTTGGAGTGAATTGGCTACAGAAAAAGGTATTATTTTTCACTGCTTCGTAATGAATTATCACAGAAGAATTTAATGACTGTTTTAGAAAATGAGTTTTGGAATTTTAACTCCGAGATAGAAAATAATAATAATAAAAATAATATTTTTAATAATAATAATATTTTTTGTTTTCAAGGTCACTCAGAGGGCGATGGAGAGGGCTATGCTTGGAGTTTCTCTGCGGGATCGCATTAGAAATGATGAAATCCGCGCGAGAACTAAAGTCACGGACATAGCTCGAAGAATCGCTAGACTTAAGTGGCAGTGGGCAGGGCACATCGCCCGTAGAACTGACGGCCGATGGGGCCGAAAGGTTCTCGAGTGGCGTCCGCGGACCGGAAGACGCAGTGTAGGTAGGCCTCCAACAAGATGGAGCGACGACCTGGTGAAGGTAGCGGGAACGCATTGGATGCGGATGGCACAGAGCCGATCTGTTTGGAGAGCCTTGGGGGAGGCCTATGTTCAGCAGTGGACGTCTTTCGGCTGAAATGATGATGATGATGATGATAGAAAATAATTCCTGTTTCGTAGCCAATTCACTATTATTATTATTATTAAAGCTTTATTTATCCATACAGTACAATAAGTTTCTATACATTTTTATTATATTAGTTCTATTGTATGGCCCCTCTAGGGTAAAAAGCCTCCTCCATCTCTTTCCACTTTTGTTTTTCTTGAGCAGTGCTCATCCAGTCATTTCCTGCTGTTTTTATAATTTCGTCAACCCATCTCTTCTTCTGCCGTCCTCTATGTCGTTTTCCAGTAGGACCGAGCCATTTTGTTGTTTTTAATGTCCATCTGCTATCCTGGTATCGAGCTATATGACCTGCCCACTTCCACTTCAGTGTCAAGGCATGCTGTAGTGCGTCCGTGAGTTTTGTTTTGTTGCGTATGTCAACATTTCGTATTTTATCAATTCTTCTCAGTTTCAGGATGCTTCTTTCCATAGCATGTTGACATGACAGTATTTTGTTTTTAATCTTGTTAGTGAATGTCCAAGTCTGGCTTGCATATGTTAAGCAGGGCAAGATACACGAGTCCATTACAATCTTCTTTAGCTTCAGACTGTAGTTACCTTTTAAGATTTCTTTCTGTGCCCAATACTTTTTCCATGTTGTATTTATCCTTCTGTCTACTTCATTTTCGTTTCTATTGATGTCGAATTGCACTAGTTTTCCCAGGTAAATATATTCGTTGACATATTCTATTGTCTTCCCATCTATGTTAATTGGACTTTGGATATTATTGGTCATTATTTTAGTTTTCTCTGTATTCATTTTCAGTCCTACTTTTTGGCTTTCATTGGTGAGGTTTTGAAGCATTCTTTCTAGTTCTGTGGGAGTTTCACTAAAAAGAGCAATATCGTCCGCAAATCTAAGATGAGTTAGTCGGCTGTTAAGTATCCACAGTCCTTTGTTCTTCCAATCTATATTTTGGAAAATATCTTGAAGGACTGCAATGAATAGCTTTGGCGAAAGCGGGTCTCCTTGCTTTACACCCTTTTCTACTGGAAACTCTTCTCCATTCCTTTCTAGTTTTATTGTGCTAACACTTTCAGTGTACACATTTTTTATAATATTTATGTATTTACCATGTATATCATTATTCTCAAGTGCTTTCCATATGGATGTATGTGTAATACTGTCGAATGCCTTTGAATAATCAACAAAAGCTATGTAGAGTGGTCTGTTAAATTCCTTATACTTTTCTATTAGTTGTTCAATAGTGTGGATATGATCATTGGTGGAATAGTTGGGTCGAAACCCTGCTTGTTCTACGGGTTGATTACTGTCAATTTTGGATCCTATTCTGCTGAGCAAAATCGATGAAAACAGCTTATATATAGCAGATAGTAGACTAATAGGCCTGTAGTTTCCTACATCTTGTGGATTTCCTTTCTTGTAAAGTAGCACTATATGTGATTTACGCCATTGTTCTGGCACTTGTTCTGACTCAAGTATCCTGTTAAAGAGTGTTGTCAAGTACGGGATTAATACACATCCTCCGATTTTTAATGTCTCGTTAGTTAAGTTATCTGCTCCAGGGCTTTTTTCTGTCTTCAGTGCTTTTATATGTCTCAATACTTCGGCCTCGCTTATAGGATCCACTGTTACTTGACTTTGTCCTTTGTCTTCTGTATACTTGCTTTTGCTTACATCTATAACTGGTTCCTCTGATGTATTTTTATAGAGCTCTCTATAGAAATCTGTAGCGTGTTTAAGAATATCTTTCCTGCTCTTTATTTCTCTTTGGCCATCCTTCAGGTTTTGAATCCATGTCTTGTGTGTTAACAGTTCCTTGTTCGCTCGTTTTGTACTTCTGAACATTGTAAGGTTTTTTTCGATGATTGTTTTTCTATGGTTGTTATAGTCTTCTTTTATTGCTTTCTTTGTTTCTTTAAATAAAACTTTTAATTCATCTTTCTCTTCTTTGGTTTTATTTTTTAATAGTAGTAGTTTCCCGCGTCTGGCGATTAGATTTAACGTTTTCTTTGTCAAGATTTTATGCTTATATGTTTTTGTCTTGTTTTCCTGTTTGAGACTTTTTATTATTACCTCTTCTAGTGCGTTATAGACAACTTGAACATCATTTGTGGTTTCTAAAATATCGTCAAGGGTCTTAGAGTACTGTTTTAAGTTTTGAACATATGTTTCTCTTTCGGTTGTAGTCTTTAATAAGCTTGTTGAATATTCAAAAGATTTTCGACTTATTTTGGGTGTTTCAGTCATCAAAGAACATCTAAGCAATCTGTGATCTGATGGAAAGTTGACCACATTTAATATGTCCACATTAGTTACCAATTTTGGAATATTGGTCAATACAAAGTCAATTTCGTTTTTAGTTATCTGGTTAGGTGACATCCAGGTCCATTTGCGAGACTGTTTCTTTTTGAAAAATGTGTTCATTATTGACAGTTTGTACTCACTAGCATACTGTATAAGGCGTTCTCCTCTACTATTTCTATTTCCATATCCATATTTTCCCATTATCATATTTTCTTCTGGCTTCGGATGACCGATTTTTGCATTGAAATCGCCTACGACAAGAGTTTTTCCATCTGATAACTCATGTGCTGTCTTTAGATCGTTGTAAAACTTGACTATTTCATCTTCACTTGAGTTCTCAGTGGGTGCATATGTTTGGATTATGGTAAGTGGCATTTTTCCAAATTTGAGTTTTAAAATTGCCACTCTTTCAGATATTCCTGTGAAGTTTACAATGTTATTCTTGTGAACTTTCTTTATTATAAAACCAACCCCGTGTAGGCCTGCTGTTTCCCCTATATAACACAGGATAAAGTTTTTGTGTTCTTCAATATTTTGCCCCATTTTTCTAACTTCTGCCAGTCCCATTATATCCCAATCTATGTTCTCAATCGCATTGTTTAGCTCCAGTAGTCTTTCTCTTGTTGACAATGATCTCACATTGTATGTGCAGATTTTAAGTTGATGCCCATTTTTCAATTCCTTCCTTTTTTCTTTATTCCTTTCTTCTTTGTTGTTATTTGATGGAGGGTAGTGGTCGTTCTCCCCACGGGGACCAGCCGGATTGGGGAATGTTTTCATTAATCCATGATTAGTGCCAATGTTGTTTTTATTTATCTTCCGGGTGCCAGTGTTCTTTGGTTGCTATGCTTCTGTATTGCTATCGCTAGACCGACTTGGTATTTGTTCCTTTGGAGATTTGGTTTTGCATACTTTCCTTCTATTATTTGCCACTTGATTTACTGGAGATTTTGGTGATCCTGAGGGTGAGTTTGAGGGGGAGCGCTTCCTTTTGTCCTTTTTATCCTTCACAATAAGTTTATCATATCTAATTAAAGCAATTCGACCCTTCCCAATCTCTTCTTTCTGTTTAATTCTCAAGTCTTTCCTCAAAAGCAGGATATCTCTCGGGTAATCATCAGTAACATATGTTTTTTTCTGGGAACTTCTTGCTATTTCTCAGGATTTCCATCTTCCTCCATGCTAAAGTTACGGACACTGCTATGGGTCGCGTCTTGCCCTCTTTCTTCATTCCTATCCTGCGTACCTGGCTAATTTCCCATTTATCCCAAGGTTCAAAATTAGCATCAACGCTAACTTCATTCAGTGTTGTTACAACTTTTTGTAAAAGCTCGCTATTAGTGTTTTCGTCGTCCATTAGACCGTGAATTAGGAATTTTTTAGAATGAGCTTGTCTTTCCAGTATTTTAATTTTCTCCCTGAGTTCTTGATTCTCTTTTCTTAAACTTTCCACTTCCTGGGACATTGGTGTTAATTTTTCTTCCATTTGATACAGTATATGTTCAGTTTGATTATTCATTTCTATTTTAATTTTATCAAAAAATTTTTGAAATTGTGCATCCATTCTTTAACTTATTTATGCTGCAAGTAATTTATTCCGAACGCAGCTTTCCCTTTGTTTTTACTGGCAACTTCTGCGATGTTATGTCAGTTCTGACTTTGACAGGTACTCTGGATCAACCAGAGAGAAAAACTGTTGGTGAGATAGCCAATTCACTATGAACAGAGAAAAGAAATCTTATTTCGTAGTCATTTACCAAACTAGACTACGAAAACAGCAAATAAATTCTTATTTGATAGTTATGAAACTCAGTAAAACAATCGGTGGTAAAAAAATGTTTGATTAAAAATTCAATACAATACAATACAAATATTCTTTATTGATCACCAAAAAAATACAGAAAAAAAAATAATAATAATAAAAAATCAGGCAGACAATAGGCGGTCTTATCGATCTCTACCAGACAGGTTTATGTAGGTGGCAGAAATAACAGACAGGAGAAATGAAGAGATATTAATCAATAAATATTAAAAACAATACAAAATAACCTCCTGCCGCCCACGTCAAATTTTGTTCAATGAAATTTAAACTTTTTCACTAATGAGTTGAGTTCAATGTCACATTAGAATAAGTCCTAATAATAGTACATTGGACCTCAGGAGGATAAAATATACAATATATAAAAATTATAGGATATTGTGAATTTCAGTGCGCCTTTTTTATAAAATCAGACATGCTATTTTGAAAAATTCAATCATAAAAAGTTTATTATTATTATTATTATTATTTACATTATCAGGCAGACAGTTGAGGGCAACTGATAGGTGCCTGTATCTAGCTGTTCCTTAGTCAAGTATTCTTTGTACTGCTAATGTGTTGGTCGAATCGGTTTTTAAATTGATTAACATTCAGTGCTGAGACTACATGTTCTGGTAGTTAGTTCCATGTCTTGACCACTCTGTTACACAAGAAATGTCTGCGAGGATTATTGTAAGATCGTTCAGTAGATAGTTTAAATTGGTGGCCTCGCAGGCGACTGTTGTTATTAAGCTTGAACAAGTTATGGAACTCCTGTAGATCGTAATGTCCGGTAAGTATCTTATAGGTTTCTACGCCAACACAACGTCAAAGTCCCGCTGTCATTACACGAGATGAGGTTGTGTGCGTGGCCTCAACTCTGGTGGCGTTACCTATATCTCTGACGAATAGTGTTGTAAGTGAGTTAGTATTTTTACTTTCGTAGAATTTTCTTCAGAGGGACGATCGATGGTAGGACGTTTTAAAAGCCGGAATCTAGCTAATGGCTAAATGCAAGAGAGTGGCTGTAAGCCAGACGCCCGAGAGCTCTGTAGCTTCAAATTAACGTTAATTGTGTACTTAGATTGAGATAATCTGTGAGTTTGTGTTGTTTTGGCATTCGCTGTTAAGTTACAATTTTGTTTTAATTACATAAATAAAATAAAAATACTAATATAGGTAACGCCACCAGAGTTGAGGCCACGCACACAACCACATTGACATTGACGTTTAACAACAACACAACATCAAAATTCCGCTGTCACTACATGAGATGTGGTTGTGTGCGTGGCCTCAACTCTGGTGGCGTTACCTATATGCGAGAAGTGAAAAAGTGCATTCTAGTATCAACTGTTTCATATAAATCCAATTACACAGATTAAAAAAAATACAAATAGAATGCCTTAAATTGGGCACAGATCCATGTCTTAAGCATACTAGGGGTTAAAAGACAACATGTGGAATTTGCAGTTGAAAAGGGGGACGGTAAGGAGAAAATGTAAAAAAGTATCATCATCATTTCAGCCGTAGGACGTCCACTGCTGGACATAGGCCTCCCTCATTGATGCCCAATCATTACGATTGGAAGCGATTTGCATCCACCCTAAACCTGCGGCCTTCACCAAATCGTCCATCCATCTTATTGGTGGACGACCCACGCTGCGCTTGCCAGTCCGTGGTCTCCATTCCAGAACTTTTGGCCCCCAACGGCCACCTGTTCTACGTGCCATATGGCCTGCCCATTGCCATTTCAACGAGCTAATCCGTTTGGCTATGTCGGTGACCCCGGTTCATCTATGGATCTCCTCGTTTCTGATCCGATCCCGTAGAGAAACTCCAAGCATAGCCCTCTCCATAGCTCGCTGAGCGACTCTGAACCTATTCATAAGGCCCATAGTGAAGCACCACGTCTCGGATCCATATATCATCACTGGCAACACACACTGATTAAAGACTTAAAAAAGAATAAGGAAACTATATTTGTACAAATGTAGGGGTAATGTCCGGCACTACAGAACCTAGTACCAAAAGCTACACTATCCTATCTATACTATAATATTATAAAGCTGAAGAGTTTGTTTGTTTGTTTGCTTGCTTGAACGCGCTAATCTCAGGAACTACTGGTTCAAATTGAAAAATTCTTTTTGTATTGAATAGTCCATTTATTGAGGAAGGCTATAGGCTATAGAACATCACGCTACGACCAATAGGAGCGGAGCATCAATGACAAACGTGAACGAAGTCGCGGGCATCAGCTAGTTACTAATATTAGGCTATGCTACTTTATATTCCTGGACGCATACGAAAAACTATGACATATCTACAATGTGAATACTCGTAGAGCCCTAATTCTTTGTATGCATAAGCGCATAAGCATTTCGAGTCTATATTTTCACGGCGTAAGGTAGTTCAAATACGCGCCAAATTCTTAGGATTAAAACAAAAACACGTGATGTGATAAAAATAGGTTAGATTGTAAACAATCATGTAAATAAAGTATTTTAATGACGTATATGCAGTTAGTCAATATCCTTCGGCATAGCATTGAAAAGATATCGCGTCGCAATTCACAAAAAAAAGCAAGCGTCCGCTTACCATCTTTTTCGGTATCCAATTTTAGAGATTTCCCTGTAAAATCAACACCACTTTGCGTCTTGTTCGTCTCATTTAGAGCTGTAGCGAACGTTTTCAAGTCAAATGTAGCCATTTAGCTTTTGATTTTATCAATAAATAAGTTAAAAATTCATAAAATATTGGTAGCAATATACGCAAAATCAACTAACGGATATTTTTAATTTTTTTGACAAGTTGAAGTTGACACTTGGGTTGCCATGCCAGCTACCACATGGACCAATTAAATTTTTAATTGCCCCTAAAGCGTCCTCTTTATAGCGTTTGTGACATAATTTTACTGTGACAAGTTGAAAATCAATAGTTAGCAATTTAACTTTATAAAGTGTTTGTGATGATATAATACCAAATAAATACGGTGCTATTACTCTGGAGGGACCTGGTTTATTAAAATTTAATGACAGAATAGAAGGAATAATGACGCAGAAATTTTATTTTTGCTGAAGGAAATCGATTTTGATTCCTTTTTATTCAAATGGATCAATTTTTCTACGAAATTTATAGTAACAGCAAAGTGTATAGTAATATTATATTTAACAGTAACAGCTAAAAATTAGACCTCCATTTTAAGGGAATATTTTCAAGCTAGTATCTCTGACGAACAATGTTGCAAGTGTGTTAGTATTTTTACTTTCGTAGAATTTTCTTCAGTGGGACGATCGATGGTAGGACGTTTTAAAAGCCGGAATCTATGTTTTTAGCAGAATTTTAGATTTAAGCTGAACAGATTTCCAGAAACATGTAAATGTTTCATCCAGCGTTTCACAATTTATTGATTTAAAGATTGTAGAGAAAGATCCTTTTATCTTTTGTTATTGCCGGGGAACGGACCAAGAAAAAGTTAACGCAAATGTCGCGTTCGGTCGTTCAGTAGTTATTTTTTTATTCTTCGATTAACAGAACAGGGGGGTTACTACGAAAATCAAAGTTCGAAGTTCGGATCGTGCGGTCCCTCTCACTCTCGTAATAAATATCATTAGCCTGAGCGGAACGGCATGAAACGAAGTTCGAATTTCGCGCTTCGTAGTATAGGGCCAGAACATTCAGCCTTTTTTTTTAATGTAAGAAGCTATAACCTTCTTCAATTATATTAGGCTACCACACAACATCGTTGGGTTTTTTTTTCTAAAAATAACGGTTTTAAGACGATGCAAACACACTATTCCCAAACTAGCTCTGACCTGCCCATGCAACTTTACAAGAAAAATAATGAAATTAACCATAAAAACTAACCTAAGCTACAAAACAATTAAACGAAACCGGTTTGATATAAAAACGAAAGAACTAGCGTTTTTGAAAACATTTAGTCTATGGTCATAAATCTATGCCTCTCCTCTCTAGCGAAAAGAATTAAAAAAAAAACAACAATAATGTCATGTGTGCTGAGTCTGTGTCAAAGAGTATTGTAATATTAGTCTGTGTCATTGTCAATGTCAACGCTTGCCTTCGTGTATTATTTGTATAGAATAGATTAATCATAGAGATTAATATATAAGAGTGCGACATCGACATCCATCCAAAACCAACCCAACCATTACCAAACCATCGAGAAGATTTGTATATATTCGACAAAAAATAAATGTTTACTCTGTAGACGAGCCTCTTGATGCTCATGCTCAGATCATAACAGTCGGGTGCTATTTAAAGTACAGGCCGGGGAGTGTGTTATATAGAAACAATACTCTTTAGTGTGTTTCTGTTGTGCGTGGCGCATGGCTCATGATCAAGTCGCGCAGTGGTGACACTCCCGCGTGATAAAGCCGTCGCGGTGGGGCCTGGAGCGCTCAGAGCACGAGGTCAAGCAGGAGCCGCCGCAGCCGCCCGACGACGCCGCGGTGCCGCCAGGTCAGCTCTCCCTGCGCTGCCTGTCCGTGCGGCCCGGTGCGGCTCGGGCTGCCATGCTGTCCCCAGGTTTGTTGTTGGTTCGAGGTCTCCAAACGCACATGCTTTTATTAGTAATGCCTTCATAGGAGTACATTATTTCTGTTCCAGCTGACAGAGCAGATTCAACCACGGTGAAGCAGGAGTGCAGTGCTGCAGCAACTGACGCCTTGGAAGACTCCTGCGCCAGTAACAACTGTTCGGGAGAGTTCCTGCTTGGGGAGCCTGCAGCTCCTGCCGGCTGCAATGTAGAGTTCTCTATGTTCAAAGTCAGGCCTTGCACTGTCCGCCTCGAGCGTATCCAAGTGGATAAGTACTCCACAAGCAAGCCACGCGCCCCGCCACGCCCTAGGTTACACAATAACACCCATGAACTTAACTGTACTAGTGAAGCGAGTCAAACACCCACAAAATCTCATATGCAAAAGAAAATATTGGCATGTGACAGTTGCAGCGCACAGTTCACACAAAAAGATAAATTAATTAAACATTTAAGAACATGCTCAAGTCAGATTTGGCAAGGATCTAAAAAGCCCTCATCCAGTAGAAGTATCACAAAAGAAAAACAATTCTCTTGCAATCTCTGTCCAAAACGGTTTCTGTCAGAAGCCCGCTTGGCTGTGCACAGACAGGCGTGCCAGCCATTCAACAGGTGTGACGCTTGTATCGGACCATCACAACGCCAGCTCATCCACATTCCTTGCACAGAGGAGAAAAATCTCTCTTGTGACACTTGCGGGAAAAAATATGTGGAAAAATATTACTTTGCTGCTGACATGCAGTTTCTTGAGGAAAAGAAACATTATAAATGTGATGTTTGTGCAGAACAGTTCTCACTAAAACATTCCTTGGCTGAGCACAAGAAGACACACACAAGAGACAGCTCTTACTGCTGTGATACTTGCAGCAACATATTCAGACACAGGGGTTTGTTAATAATGCATATGCGCAGTCACTTGGAGAAGAAGTCTTACCATTGCGGTGTCTGTCAAAAGCAGTTTTCGAAATTATCTCATCTTACTTATCACAAAAGGAGTCATACAAAGGAAAAACCCTACTGCTGCAATATCTGCCAGAAATGGTTTTCATTCTCTTCAAGCTTGAGTCAACATAAACTTTTGCATACAGGAGTGAAGCAGTACAGCTGTGATATCTGTCAGAAAAAGTTTTTGAAATCATACAACCTTAACCAACATAAACAAAGCCATAGAGGCGAAAAGCGTGCAAAACAGATAAACAATGGAATGTCACCCCACTGCTGTGATGTCTGTCAGAAGCATTTCAAATATTTGTCGAGCTTAACTCAACATAAACGCATGCATACAGGTGAGCGACCGTACCACTGCGACGTTTGTCAGAAGCAGTTCACGGAGAAATCTAATCTGAACAGGCATATGGAAACCCACAAGTCTGCCATGATGAAAAAAGGTTACTGCTGCAATATTTGTAACAGAAAATGCAGAGACAAGTTTAATTTAGCTATCCATATCCGTAGTCACACGGGGGAAAAGCCTTACAGCTGCAATGTCTGTGATAAGCGGTTTGCTCGTACAGGTCCACTTAAACTCCACAAACGCATCCACGCAAGCACAGGGGAGAGCATACATGCAGGAGAGCAACCTTACCACTGCAACGTTTGTCAGAAGCAGTTCATGGAGAAATATACTCTGAATAGGCATATGGAAACCCACAAGTCTGCCATGATGAAAAAAAGTTACTTCTGCAATATTTGTAACAAAAAATGCAGAGACAACTTTAATTTAGCTATCCATATCCGTAGTCACACGGGGGAGAAACCTTACAGCTGCAATCTCTGTGATAAGCAGTTTGCTGGTACAAGTCTACTTAAACTCCACAAACAGATCCACACAAGCACAGAGGAGAAACCCAGCTGCGATGTCTGTCATAAGCAATTCATATCTTTGTGGAAATTAACTCGACATAAACGCATGCATACAGGAGAGCGACCTTACCCCTGCAACGTTTGTCAGATGCGGTTCATGGAGAAAACTGCTCTGAATAGGCATATGGAAACCCACAAGTCTGCCATGATGAAAAAAGGTTACTGCTGCGATATTTGTAACAAAAAATTCGTAGACAAGTTTTATTTAGTTATCCATATCCGTAATCACATGGGAGAGAAGCCGTACAGCTGCGATGTCTGTCTTAAGCGGTTTGCTGCTACACGTGTACTTAAAGCCCACAAACGAATCCACACGAGGGAGAAACCTTACAGCTGCAATGTCTGTCTGAAGCAGTTTAAGTACAGTTCAAACAATAGTAGTCATAGATGCAACAATACGCGGGAACAGCGATATTGCTGTGATATCTGTCAGAAGCAGTTCACGTCTAGAAATGCACTTGAGAATCATTTTAAGCAGACATTTTGCAGAATCTGTCAACAACAGTTTGCTTGCCGCGAGTCTGTGAAAACTCACAAACAAAACCAGCACAAAAAGGCACACTTTCTTTGTGCTGTTTGCAAAATACAGTTTCCGAATAAGAAGATGCTGGTGCGGCACGCGGGGATTCACCTGTGGGCGCCGCGGGACGCGCCGGGCGCCGGAGGGAGCCAAGACCGATTAATCATAGTTTAAATCCTGGCAGCTGTTTGGGCTCCCACACATAACATCGTTAGCTCCTGCGATGCGACGCCGCATCGCAGGAACTAACGATGCGAATTGCTGCGATGCGATTTCGTGCAGTAAGACCAAGGTTCAGATGACCATATAATTTGTATGCGAAATCAGATCGGAAGTACTTGCAGTGTATTCGTGCGAGCTCGCAGATATTTGCGATGCGATGCGAATTCGCGGTTATGTGGGAGCCCTTACTGAGCGTGCTCGGTCATAAAAGCAGCCAAATTGCTTTTGCCAGTTCATTGACTACTTAAAGTCCGATGGTGTTTACTGTACCTACCTCCTTAGGCACTTTAATTGCAAAAATAAAGAATCATTAAACTACAAAATTGTACTCCTTTAGAAAATAGACGCATGTCTTTGGGTAAGCAGGGGGCTACTCCGAAATTCGAAAATCGAAGTTCGTATCGCATCGTCTTGTATTAACCTTTTCATCGCTCCGTCAAATATAACAGCTCTCAATTCCGGTTCATTCCAACCAAATATCATAATGGCCTTTTCCATATTTTACTAAATCTCAAATTGTCTTAGTTCCAAAATGCCTAAATTCCCAAATTGACTTATTTTCAATACAATAAAATGTAATATAACATTTACACATTACATCCGATATCCAAAATGTATAGTTGGTAAAATGAACAATAAATTCAAATACCGAATTAATATAAAGACGAGTGATAATGCATTAGATTCATAATTAACAAAATTCAAAAATGCCTTTTGTTGACAGGCCCAAAGATCAAAATGTCTCATAATTCATAATACTTAAAATTTTAACCACGCATTTAGTGTTACGTATTTAAACGTTACGTAAACTTCAACATAATTGTAGATATTTTGACAATGTGACTTTTTTGTATCTAGTTAATTTGAGTTTTAGACATTTTGGGAAATGGTATAATTGAAAATTCATCAAAACATGATCAAGTTTTATTTTGGGAAATGGTAGAATTGAAAATTTATCCAAACGCGATAGAGTCTAAATGAATTATAGTCATATTAAGAATACGGTAATTTAAGAAATAGGTGAAAGTCATTTCGAGCTTTAGACATTATGAGAATAATCTGTTTTGACATTTTGATATTCTAGGAACACGTTATTATGATATTTAGTTGGAATGAACCGGAATCCAGCTTTCACTCATACGCCATGACATCAGAATGTCAAATGCGAAGTTGAACCCTACAGAAATGCATGTAGGTAGATATCGCTTTGCACGCCATGACTGATATATCAGTCGTTGGCGTAGAACCTGCGGTGCTGATATATGTGTACAAATACACAGACTTGATAAAATAGTCGCAGAGACAAAGTTGCTCGTGCGCGCATACCCTAAATCTAATTTTGTAGTAGCCCTCCGTCAGGTTGGAAAAACAATTGAAGCGCCATTTGAATTTTAAGCTACCAATTTAGATAACGAATCTGGTTTGCTATATAAATGATAATCATTTTGATTGAACACTAGTTAATTTAGACAGGAACTTGAATCTATGGTTTTAAATCTTTGCCTTTCCTCTAGCGAAAAGAATTTAAAAAAGAACAAACATGACATTGTTAGTTGACTTAGACTAAGAATATGACTAGACCAGTTCTATTTAAGACGAACAAAAAACCGTCATGTGTCTCTTTCTAGCACATGCAAAATCTCACTGTGAAAAAAAGAGTGAAGCATAGACAAACACCGCCATCTTAAACGTCAGTGTGTCAAATTCTGAGTCGTCGTGGTAGCCAGCTGGATACCAAACGTTGTTATCAGTTTTCCCTTGTTTTTATGTGTTTTATGCCATTTTGAAGAGTGAAATTTAGTTAATTTCATATCACTATAACCATGGATTGTGTGGCTATGGGTTGCAAGAGTAGATTGGGTGTATTAACAGAAAGTGACCAAAGAATATCTTTCCATCGGTAAGTTATCGACTATCATTATGAACTTATTGCGCAATGTTTAGATTATATGATCTGTTCTCAATAAATAAATTGCCGTTCTAAATATTGTGAAGTCATAAAGATCACGTCAGGCCAAAGATTTATTAAAATAATGAACAACAAAACATCTGTTCAGGCCGTTATGACAGTTCATGTACGTAAAATTTGATAATAGGGATGTGGTTAAATAAATCGATATTGTATGTCATCATCATTGTATTTCAGGTTCAGCTTTTGTCACTTTTATTTAAAATTAATATATATTTTAGTTAAACTTTTTATAGGCTCTGAGAAGCACTACAAGAAAAACTAATTAAGTTGTATTATGGCTAATATAATGCTAATTGTTGATGTGTATTGTTCTCAGGTTACCTAAAGATCCTGATTTATGAAAGTTTGGCAGAAAAATAATCAAAAATGTTTTCTGTTTTTTTGAGAAATAAAAAAAATGGTTTTATTTAGTGGTCAATAAATAATAAAACTACGTAAAATTAAATCATAATTATTATTTCATAATTGTCGTTTTACTTTTCCCCTTATATCCATTATACTACTCGTACATAAATATACAAATAAATATAAATAACTAGCTGTTGCCCGCGACTCCGTCTGCGGACAATAGGGGTATAAAAAATAGCCTACGACCTATTCTCAGACCTGCCGAATATAGAGCAAAAGTTTCATAAAGATCGGTCAAGCCGTTTCGGAGGAGTTCGATAACAAACACCGTGACACGAGATTTTTATATATTAGATTGAAGATTGATACGCTTTATCGGGACCTAAGTATGGTCGCGTTAAAAAAATTGTACGTTGCACGTATTATTTGGGTCATTTTAGGCGATCGGCAGATGGCTGGCGGTAAGGCTCGGGGGGGTTAATTTGCGTTTTGTTTTTGTTGTTGTTTTTGTTAATAATTCTGTATCGTTTTTCGAGTTTGTCGTTATTAGATTTGACTAGTCCACACCGCCCCGCCACCAGCCAAGAGCGCCTCTGTATGCTTATTTTTAAACTCGCAGGCTCTTATTTTACAACTTACAACTACTACTACTCATTCCAATATCAAACTGCTTTTCGTAATTTTAGAACTAAAGGAAAAGAGTATAAAAAGAATCATTAAAATGCTGAATAGTATGCTTGTGAGTAATTTTTCGAATCCAATTTGGTCCTTCAAATTATGACACGATAATTATTTTTGACAGCTAAAGTTTATCGATATAAAAGTAGCACATCTCTAGGATATATATATATCGATTTATAAATACACTATAGTAAACTGACTTCATTGAATTGAAAGCCAATACAGACAAACGTATATCTGTCTCTATTTGCAGATGATGTTTTCTTTTAGAACGAGAGAGAATACCGATGGTTATATTTCGTCTTAAATATGACGCGTCTAGCCATATCCTTAGTCTAAGTTAGTTGAGTTGTCATTGTCAATGCTGTCATTCAAACGATTGTGACGGTCCTGTCAATGTCATTCTGGCATTGATAATTTCTGAAAATTACAATATTCTCGACTCTATTTTCAGCATTTAAAAGCATCTTATTGCGTCAATCACTAGTTCTACGTGACTTTTCGACGGCGCACCATGGCTGGTATGTTTTATTTTGCTTTTTAATTACAAATAAAAAAAAAAATCACTAAAAAAATATATTATAAAATCACGTACTTTCGAGCAACTTTCTAAGAGATCTAATGAGATTCATATTCGAATTTTATGTCATAATAAGGTTAATTTTTCAAGGTTTCTTACTAAAATCTCTTTTAAGTACCCAATTGACCCTTGGTACTGTAAATATGCAGATCAGTACCTATCAACAACCGTAAAAAGTTCGAGGTCATTTTCGGAGTTCACTTCACCTATCGAATAGACAAATAGGTTTTATGTCTATGCCGTTAAAGGATATACTGTTGATAAATGCTTGTTATTTCAACGTCATTCACACATAATGTATTCAACTATTAGTTAACCAGTTATTGGTGATTGTTTAATGTACGTAGTAACTCTTTCATGTGTTACTTTTTATAGTTATTAAATACATTCCATTTACTATGAGATGACTATAAGTACTAAATTTTTTTAAACACTACCTCTCACCCGCGGCTTTGCTCGTAATGCCTTCATTTACTTTGTATGAAAAGAAAAATATCTATGCAAAATTTCATAATCTTGTTAGCAGTTGATAGTTGGGGCTTCTACCTAAATAATAATAATAATAATAATATTAGGGGACAATCTCACACAAATCGACCTAGTCCCAAACTAAGCAAAGCTTGTACTATGGGTACTAGACGACGATAGACATACTTATATAGATAAATAAATACTTAAATACATAGAAAACATCCATAACTCAGGAACAAATATTCGTGCTCATCACACAAATAAATGCCCTTACCGGGATTTGAACCCAGGACCTCTTGCTTCGTAGGCAGGGCCACTACCAACTAGGCTAAAGCGGTCGTTAAATTAATAAATTTTGTAGTAATATCAGAATTCAGAACAAAATAGTTTTTTTTTTCTTTCTTTTTTCTATGTGTAATCATGCGATCAGTCTAATAACTATGAGCAGATAAGTTGCGTGATGTATAGCGTGAAGAGTTAGTTCCCCAGTGGGAGCCCCTCTATCTGTGGCAGAATCTTCAAGTTAGTTGATCCAGTTCTAGGATTCTGCGCCTCTTAAGACGTCTTATCTGGTCAGGTTCAGTAAGTAAGCCTGCCAGCTGGTTTGGGTGGCGGTGTAGTCGCTTTTTATATTTTATCGAATATGACTGAATTTCTTCCTTCACTGTGTTAATCTTTAAATGATGATGGCCTTCTGAGTTCTTAATGAACCAAGGTGTGTTAGCAATTTGTTTGAGAATGGAGTCTTCAGTTCTTTGCATTGAAGAGATGTTTGAATTGCATGCAGAGCCCCAAAGCTGGATGCCATATGTCCATATTGGTTTCAGGACAGTCTTGTATACATATAAGAAGTTTATTGTCAAGAGACAGGACAAAATAATAGTTTAAAAAAACTAAAAAACACGCTTTAAAAAAATAAAAAAAAAAAAAAAAAATTTCAATTCACTATTCTTATAGTGCAGTAAAAATCTTTATAAGCAATTATTATATTGTTATATCCAGATCAAAATTTGTAAACAATTCTAAATATTGATAAAATAAATAATAATAGATTAAAATATTTTATTGTAAAAAAAACGTGGGGTGCATGGTGTCAATTGTCAAGGATTATCATTTTGATAACATCTTAAAAAGCACCCCACGCTTTTTTTACAATAAAATGTTTTAAACTATTATTATTTATTTTATCAATATTTAGAATTGTGTACAAATTTTGATCTGGATATAACAATACAGGGTTATTTTTAATTCAGTGACATCCTCTTAACCCTGAATTCCTATCATTCAAACAAATGTTTTTTGTTTTACGACTTTTTAAAATGAAGCACTTTTTTCCCATACAAATACACAGAGTATCGTAAAAATAAGAGGAAATCTCAAATTTTCAAAACGTTATTACACCAAAAATATTAAGTTATGACAAAAGCCGTAAAACAAAAAAACATTTGTTTTTGTCGTAGGAGTTTAGGGTTAAAAGAATGCTAGTGAATTACAAATAACCCTGTATAATAATTGCTTATAAAGATTTTTTACTGCACTATAAGAATAGTGAATTGAAATTTATTATTTTTTTTTTATTTTTATTTTTTTAAAGCGTGTTTTTTAGTTTTTTTAAACTATTATTTATTTTCTATTTTTTAGTTGCATTTTTTCACAGTGAGAGTTTCCATGTGCTAAAAAGAGACCCCCAACCCCCTAAACCCAACCCCCCAACATCCCCCAACCCATTTCCCCAATCCCCCCCAAACACCTAACCCCAACCCCCACAACCTTACCCCCAACCTTCTAAACCCCCCTTACCCCCTCCTCATTTTCCAAACCCCCAACCACCTAAACCCAACCCCCTAAACCCGGACCCCCACCCCATTTCCTCAAACTTCCCCCAAACCCCTAACCCCAACCCCCCTTACCCCCCAACCCCAACCCCCTAAAACCCCAACCCCGAACCCCCCTTACCCCCTCTCCATTTCCCACAACCCCCCCAACCTCCCTAACCCCCTGTAGTGTGAGCTGCGCCACACACACACTCTCCCATATGTATAGTATAAAATAGTCGTAAGCATTTAGAATAAAACAGTATTTACGCGACACTTGAGTTTGACTGATCCCATCCTTACATGGCGACCCTGCCAGTGCCGCTGCCTCGTGCGGTGCTGGCGGCGCGCTGCGCCACCAGTTTGTGAACAGACTCTTTTAAGACTTTTATTAAATAGTGAAAGTGGACATTTAAAAGTACGGACAAAAAAAAAGACAATTTAAATTAATAATAAGTGTTTACAATAAAAATAAATAATAAGTGTATTAAGTAAGAATAATTAAGTTAGAATTTTTAAATAAAAATACGTTTTGAAGCAACCAAACGAAGATATTAAAAAAAAAAGAAGAACTACATAATACATGAAAACTACGGAAGAAAGAAGGAAGAGAAAGATGAAGAAAAATAATGAAGAATATATTCAATAAAAGAAGTAAAGAAAGAAAGAAGATAGAATATGAAGAATATACAAATTAAATGAAATGAAGTAAGAAGAGAAGAATAAAAATGAAGAATGAAAAATTAAGAAGAAATAAAAATGAAGAAGTAAAGTTAATAAACTTATGTAAGAAAGAAGAATACGATATATTAAATGATAATCAAGAAAGAAGAATATACTCAAGTAAAACAGAAGAGAAAGCTTAGACAAAGAATGAAGATATTGAAGAAGAAAACCAGGACAGAAGAATTAAGGAGGTTAGCTGCAGGGAGCTGATGATGGTGTCTGTTTGGATTGGAGTGGTATGCAGCAGGGTAGTAGATGGTGTCCTTTTAGGATGGAGTCGGTGTTGGAGTAAGATGGACGAACTTTTGGAAATATGTAAAGTTTCGGAAAATTAGTTGATTTCGGACGTTAAATTGAAGGTATTTTTTTGCTAATTGTTTTTTTTAATCTTTGTTAATCAAAATCAATTTAATAGTCCTTTTCCCTCAATGTTTTTTTTTGCATGTTTTTTGATCAGCGGAAGTGCGATTTTACGTGTTGTTAATGTGTTAGTAATAAGAAATGATTAAAAATTTAATTCCCATCCTTACACCCCGAACCCCCCCCAACACCCCACACCCTTAACCCCCCCCCCCACCCCTCCACCTACCCCCCCTTCCAGCTCCATCATCAAACCCTTGTTACCAACTAGGCCTCTTACCCCCTCCCCATTTCCCACAACCCCCCAAAATTCCTAACCCCCGAACCCCCTAACACCCCCACCCTATTTCCCCAAACCCCCCCCCCCCCCCACCCCCTAACCCCAACCGCCACACCCTTACCCCCAACCCTCTAAATCCCCGACCCCCTTACCCCCACCCCATTCCCCCCCACTCCGCCACCTACCCCCCTTCCAGCTCCATCATCAGACCCTTGTTACCATCTAGGACCAAAGTACTCGTCAAAACGAATCAAACGAGCCCAAACTCGATGGGGTTGTTTCGTTTTATTGTGGAGTGCCTTTGGCCATCTTCCAGCTCCATCATCAGACCCTGGTTACCATATGGGATCAAAGTGCTCGTCAAGACGAATCAAACGAGCCCAAACTCGACGGGCTCGTGTCGTTTTATTGTGGAGTGCCTTTGGCCATCTTCCAGCTCCATCATCAGACCCTGGTTACCATCTGAGATCAAAGTGCTCGTCAAGACGAATCAAACGAGCCCAAACTCGACGGGATTGTGTTGTTTTATTACATAGTTCCTATGGCCACCATCCAGCTCCATCATCAGATCAGCTCCATGTTACAATAATATTGCATTGTCATCCAATTTACACATATGTGCAAAATTTCAGCTCAATCGGAAACCGGGAAGTGGGTCAAAATCGCGCCCTAAGGAGTCGGTTACAAACATACAAACATACATCTTATGGAACTAGAAGTGTTGCTAAGGAATTATTTAAGCGGAAATTAATTGTACCTAAGGTATATAATTACTATGGAAAACGTACTAGGAAGTACCTAATACCTACACTCCTGAATAAACTATCAAGTGGGATAAGATCTTGTCACGATATTTCGAAGCTAGTATACAAAAAGAGATTAAAAAAGGCTTTACTGGATGGACTTGGTCACAAGTAATGAATTGATTCATAACTTGTGATCGAGTCTGTCCAGTAATAAAGTAAAGTTGTGTGCCTACTGACTGCTGTTTGATATTTCTGTTTGTGGGTTGAAGGGTATGAATGGTAGTATTTCCAAGTAAGTATTCATAGAAAAGGCATAACTATGAGAAGTGTATGTTTGTGTCATTGTGTATAATGCATTGTTTTATTGGTATTGCCGATGTCGGTGCGTGCGGCGCAGCGCACAGCGTAATTCCACCTTCATATTAAAAATAGTAATCAATAACAAAGGGCCGCGGCGCGCTGTGCCTGCGCAGCCGGCACCGGGTTTGAATTTTTAATATAACCGGACCAAGTGAGTGTCGGAACCTTTATAGTAAGTAGTGAGAGTTATAAACTTTCTGCCAACAAACTGTTATGCAGTTTGGCAGATGTATTTTAGCATAAGTATTTCTGTACTTCTTTTGTTTGTTTTTGTGTAAATACATACATACATACATACAATCACGCCTTCTTCCCAGCAAGGGGATAGGCAGAGACTATTTGTTTCCACCTGCTACGATCCTGACATACGTCTTTCGCTTCAGCAACACTCATTAGTCTTTTCATACATGCTCGCCGGTTTCGGGTACTCTTGACCTGACCCTTCTTCAAGACATCCCCAATCTGATCATGAAATGTCCTTCTTGGTCTCCCTCTTCCAATATTTCCATCTACACTCGCATTATATATCTCTTTCGTAATTCTTCCATCGTCCATCCTCTCCACATGTCCAAACCAACTTAACATCCCTTTCTCTATACGAGTCACAACATCATCTTTCATGCCACAACGTTCCCTTATTAGACTATTCCTCATTCGGTCACTCAAGTTCACACCAATCACACTCCTTAATGCTCTCATTTCCACAGCATTTATCCTACTTTCATGTTTTTTCTGCCAAACCCAACTTTCACTTCCATACATAAGTGTCGGAACTAACACCCCCCTATGCACAGCCAGACGAGCCTTCTGAGAGACCCTCTGGCTGTTCAAAAAGGCATGCAGCGCTCCATTTACCATATTACCTGCATTTACTCTCCTTTCAATATCACTATCACACTTCCCATCCCTAGAAAACAAAGTACCCAAATACACAAATTGCTTCACTTGTTCTAACTCTTTTATTCCTATCCGCACACAAATATCTGTCATGCATTCTTCTCTCTCAAAAACCATAACCTTTGTGTAAATAAATTATAAAAAAACATACAAACATACAGGTGAAGCTAATATAATGCGTGTAAAAAGAAGTAATAAAAAAAATAAAAATTTAAACTGTTTATTATGGAAAAAAAATACACTTTACACAGCAATAACTACTTGATCCTTAATTTGTAGGATTGTTGAAGTTAATATAACACTAGTTACCTACTTACTGTTTAGCAAATCATCAATTAACCCATTAATAACATAAACCTTTTTGTTAATGAGGTTGGTCTAAGTGATGTACTTAAGGATACCCTTAATCTTATTGGCTTTGTTGTTAACAATTTAGTATTGAAATGGAGTTTTATTTTTAGTAGTCTTACTTATTCAAAATCATGAGTACTATCAAGGATGATATACTACTGGATTAGCAGTCGCCATAGTACAGATTGGCCGCGGAAAAGTAGTTTGGTTTCTTAAATCTCCGCGGCGATCTGTACTATGGCGAATGCTAATCCAGTGGTATATCATCCTTGGTACTATTTATTTTCATATACATAGAAAAAATTTGTCCTTATTTTTTTAATCAGTTCTGTGACTATTTTCATACACTTAGATTATTTATGCACTAGATAGAGCTTAGGTGGCATGGAAACGTCCCGTAAAAATATAAGCCAACGGTTGGCTTATATGTCATTTGCGTCATTTGCAGGTTTGCCAATAGTAATATGCTAAAATCCCCAAACGCATTGTCGAAATTCCCCACGTGTGGGGAATGAAAAATTATGTGGGCCGAGTGACTTAGTTTAGAGCTGTTGCGTATAATGAATTGTAGGAAATTAATCAAGACTAGCAGAAATTTGATGTCAAATGTCGCGTATTTGTGTTCATACTTAAAATCCCCTCATTTTCCCCGAATTGAAGCTCTCCCCACACATTCCCCAATCAGCTTCACTTTCCCCACATTTTGGGGAATGTGAAATTAACTGGTATCATTAAGCACGCACACAGTGACAACCGGAATGACGTAACGCGATCGTAATATGAAGCTGTCAAATGGATTTGTGGACGTTTTGTATCGCAATGTTTGCTACTGACGCTCCATCTAGTTCATAAATAATCTAAGATCATACAGTTATGGCCTGTCCCAAAACTGACCCAAAAAAATTGAATCAATAATCAGAGACATTTTTAAATCATCGAAAAGCTCTTGATCCTGGAGTAAGAAATCCCCAAAACTACATAAGGATTTGCCACACTGGATGCGTACTGCGGTCGCGGTCAGGGGCGGTAATTCGATCGTTTGCGAGAGGATAGGGATGGGGAGGATAGGCAGTTCATTTCTATCCTCTCGCAAACGATCGAATTATCGCAGCGCTCGCACACCGTGTTGGGCCGTTTCCTGAATTTAGCCCCAGGTCAAATTGAACGTAGCTTGCATTATGTATGAACAACATTGTCGGTCTCTATACAACGTGCTCACCAGGTTTCCACGAGAGCCACGCATTCCTGAGGCCATATGGAGTAATAAATGTTATCTGAACCTAGGTCGAAATATGTATGTACCGATCATCCAAATTCAGGTAGCTAACAGATTGTTATTAGAAAAAAAAAAATATCCTATTGGAATCAATCTACATTAGGGTTTCAGATTCAGGCATTTCAATTCCGGGACAATCCGAAAGTCATGAATTGGGAATGTCTAAAAAAAATTACCAGTCGTTTTTATATTTTTTTTTGTATAGAAAAGTCAATTATAAGGAACTAATTTCAATATTTTGTCATTTAGTTCTCTACTTTTTTCAAAATTAATTATTGAAACTATTTTAGTTGATGACGTCAGATTATAATTGAGGGCTCCCACAATGCCAAATTTCTAAATCTATCTAAATGCGTACGATAAGGCAACCCCTTTAATTATTTTTTGCGTAGTGGTACACTATACACTGTGTCACTTTACTGGCACTGTCAAAGTGCTAGATGTCAGACAGCGGGTCCAAATCAAACTCCGTAGTATAATCCACGCGTAAATTGTGAAGAATTCTAACCACATAGAATAAAGTACGACTTGAACCGGTCACGCAATTTACACCAATGTCAAATGAAGGTCATTGCTTATTTGTTATAATTCATAAATTCATTACATAATATTAAAATTAAATAACTACAGAAAACGAGTTAAAAAGCATTTATCTCGAAATGGTTTTCGATTTACTATACATTGCAAAAAAATAGACATCCCCAATTGGGTCAGCAGGAAAATATACGAAAATACATAAATATTTTAGTAAATGTCTACTGTTAATATTTTGCAAACACTATCTTTCCGAGAGGAGGCCTGTGCCCTGTAGTAGGACGTAAATGGGCTGGGATGATGATGATGATGGTTATTATTATTATTTATTTAAAATATGGCTTCTGTCCTATTTAAGGACAATTTCGCCAGTGTCAAAGTAAGCTCTCTTTGGGAGCGACGTTGTACGGTGATTGTAGTTTCTGCAACTTGATAGTAAAATTCCAGAAACCACGTGGAGACAACTTGCGCATTAAAAAATGTCAGACACGAGAGCAATATAGAATTGGGATGTACCAAAACAAATAACCTATAGTTTTTATATTTTTTTTGGAAAGAATAGGATATTTTAAGATACCATTTTCATCAATTTTGAATTTGGTTGAGTATTTAATAATTATAATTTTTTTAAGAAATACGGTTGATGACGTCACAGTGAGAGAGCCACGTTCCATTGCCTACAAAAATTCAAGCCGTACATAACATAATCTGTGGCACTACTGATTTGTCTTGTCACTGTCAATAATACAAGCACGGCTTAGGGTCCTAAATGAACCATGACAAATAGTTTTATTTATTTATCTTCTTTTAGCTTCGATTATTCCTGTTTGTTTAATGGTGTGATAGTAAATAGATATTTTTTACTAAAATCTGATATTTAAATTCTTTCATATTTACTTGTAACGTAGTAATTTAATAATTAAATTTGTAAAAATACATTGCGAGTATTGTATACATTTCGGACTTTAAGATAAATGACAATTGTTTAAAGCCAGGTGCACATCATGTGATTAAAGTTCTGTCTTTGTCACTCTTTGCTATTATAAGCAGGACAGTAACATTTCAAACTGTCAATTTGCTTTAGAGTGTAGACCTGCTTTATATCTGCCTTTGTGACGATTCACTGCAGGGGTCAAATGAAGGTCATTACTTAAATTTTCTTTATTTAATTCAGTTTATCATATTTCTAGAATCTGATTTCCGAAAACGATTCACAAAGCCTATTTCTCCAAACGGTTTTCGATTTATTATACGTTGTCAAAAATTGGGACATCCCAATTTTGTGATCGCTGTTAATTAAGATTAATCGCCACATAAAACACTATCAAAATTATACTTCAACTAACCAAAGAAACAGAAATACCAAAATTAGATACTGTCTACATCCGCCATGTTCGAATGCTACAAATCGAATCCGATGATGATGTTTATATCTGTGGTAAAAAGGAACAGGGGGGCTACTCCATATTTCTGTGGGCTACTCCGAAATTCGAAAATCGAAGTTCGTATCGCATCGTCTTGCTCGCTCTTGTATTAAATACTATTAGCGTGAGAGGAATGGCACGATACGAAGTTCGAATTTTGCACTTCGTAGTATAAGGCCTGACCTCTCTACACTATATATCTATCTTTATCATATATGTACTTACATATACATCCACAGAATAGATATGTTTCCTTTACCCTTTTCACTAGAAAAAAGAGCTGTTACAATTTTAAATTAGATAAGTTAGATAACAACCTTAAGAGGGTACGATGCGCACCATTTCTCCATACAAACGTAATCCCCTGTTTCTTCCCTGGATAATGGCTTTAGAGCCAAATTTTTTTTACTGTGTAATCTGTATCTACCACAGCTATGCCCCTAGGTTTCGTTTTTTTCCATATTTCAATTAACATAAGAAATATGAGCTTTCAAAAACTGAAAAAATTGCCCAATTTCAACGTCATTTTCAGACACTCATCAGAAAAGAATCCCTCATATAAACAAAAAAATGAAAATATAGGGGCATAGCTAAATCTATCCTCTAATTATATTTGAAAAAAATAATTTTATTGGTCCAGTTTTCGAGAAGAAAACGAGGGATTACGAAATGCTGTTTTGATCAATTTTACGCGCCTATTAACAGTCTGAGCTGCAGTTGTCCCGCTCTCGCTGTACTGACACGGAGGGGTTCGGGCGAGACAGCGACATTTCATTAAAATACCTATTTCTCAAAAGTCTCTCAGCCATCGTACCCTCTTAACGTCAAATTTACGTCTACGTCTACGTTTTGAGACTAGACAAAAGTAATGGATCCATTCTATCGTTGCGCTCTTTTAGAATAAGCACATCTTTAAAAATTGTAACAAATTACCACCATCTGACCATCTGTCTGAATAGTTAGTATTGATTGTGACCTATACCAATATTTGATTGGTATAAATTAAAAATTGGATTGGTTTTCCTAGTGAAAATTTAAAACTATCAGCGTCTTTCTCTTTCCAAACAGAATACACAGAACGAATCAAATTATAGTATTAGAAATATGAAATGTTGTCAATCTATGATTAAAACTCATATTGAGCACCGTATCTGCCTTTTCTTATTCAAGTGTTTGTTAATACCTATGTTCCTTTTTGTATGAAAATAACATTGGCTCATATCATTATTTATACTTAAAAACAAAACTGAACACCTCGCACGCGGCACGGAATGCTGAGGACCTGGGTTCGGTTCCCAGCGCTGGTCTTTTTTCTGGGTTTTTTTCTGTGCCCATGTTTCAGTTTGTATTTAGTATGAAATATATAGAATAACATTTAGTAGTAGTATAGTTTGGGCCAAGTTTACAATTTCCAGTTTAGCAGTTGACCTTACGTTTGATAGTGTTATGAAATGTAATTTGAGAGGCGCAAAATCAAGCAAATTAGATAAAATTTAATGAAGTTAAGTTAATGAGAACCATGACCTTAGTTTTATTGAATTGTAAATAATGGAGGAACACAGTTTAATATTGGATATCTTATCGTAAACATTACATAATAGTGTTACGAAGAATAATGTCATAGTTTGATAGATTATTTATTATTTACTATAGGTATCGCCACCAGAGTTGAGGTCACGCACACAACAACACGTCATGTAGTGACATAGGGATTTTGACATTTATTCGTACAAATGGCAAGTTCAACAGACTCAACAATGATTACAAGATTGAAAATTTCTTCAACCTATTTCATTAAGAATTATTTAGGAAAATACATCTACTTCAAACAATACAGAAAATTAAATATTGTGATCTATTTTATTTAAATCAGATAAGCATATTTTTCGCTATTTATAAAACACCTATTTTTTGTTGCGAATATTTCTTATCAGTTTATCATTTTCGGAGGAGTTCGATAACAAACACTGTGACACGAGATTTTTATATATTAGACTAGCTGTTGCCCGCGACTCCGTCTGCGAAGAATAGGGGTATGATTAAAAAAGTAATCAAAAAAACTAAAAACCCGCCTGCGGTGTAAATAAAATTATAAATTAAAAAATCAAAAACCCGCCTGCAGATATACTGAAAAGGTGGAAACAAGATAAAATGTTCAATAAAAATAAAACTAATTTAAAACACGTCGATGGCAGTCTTTCAAAATTTAATGCAACGATAAAATGCAGTCGGAGGCATTTGAGTCAGTGGCTGCATGGGATTTAATGTCACTTCATGCATGCCTCCGACTGCATTTTATCGTTGCATTAAATTTTGAAAGACTGCCATCGACGTGTTTTAAATTCGTTTTATTGTTATTGAACATTTTATCTTGTTTCCACCTTTTCAGTATATCTGCAGGCGGGTTTTTGATTTTTTAATTTATTATTTTATTTACACCGCAGGCGGGTTTTTAGTTTTTTTAATTACTTTTTTAATTTCCTGCTTTTTAGTGTAACCTCCTTAGGGGACAATCTTACACAAATCGACCTAGTCCCAAACTAAGCAAAGCTTGTAAGTACTATTGGTACTAGACGACGATAAACATACTTGTATAGATAAATAAATACTAGAAAACATCCATAACTCAGGAACAAATATTCGTGCTCATCACACAAATAAATGCCCTTACCGGGATTTGAACCCAGGACCTCTTGCTTCGTAGGCAGGGTCACTACCAACTAGGCTAAAGAGGTCGGTAGGCTAGAGAGGACTCAGATTAATTATTGAGTATTTGAATTAGGAATCCTAAAATCATAAAGTAAAAACCAAAACCAAAACCAATTTTGAAATATGTAGGTACTTAATTTTCCACATGGGTTTCATAGAAAAAAATATTGCTCAAAGATGTCTTAGTAAGTAGGTACGTCGTCGTTTTAATGCACTGATTGCCAATTTACTATTCCAAATTAAATTTAAACACATGACTTGTATATATTTTTGTAATCTCTTTTATATTCCCTTTATTTTGATACCCTACTCGATAGGTTTGAATAAAAAAAATTTTTTGGTGTCTGGCGCCAAAAATCCGCCATTTTGATTTTTCAAGAATTTCATGTATCCAGTGTTACTCGCGTTATCAAGACGAATCCAATGACGTATCATTTATACCTAATATTTATTTATTTATACATACATACATACCTACATACATACATACATACGGGTCAAACACATAACCCTTCCTTCTTCGCAGTCGGGTAAAAATAGCCTACGACCTATTCTCAGACCTTCCACATATGGACAAAAAAAAATCATAAAAATCGGTCAAACCGTATCGGAGGAGTTCGATGACAAACACCGTGACACGAGATTTTTATATACAGGGTTATTTGTAATTCACTAGCATCCTTTTAACCCTAAACTCTTTGATCAATTATAACTGTAGATCCACAGTCGCGCGCCCGAAAATGTCAGAGCCAAATGAGCGCCACTTTGATAAAAGTGGCCTTCTTTTTTCTCAGAACGTTGCGTGATATTGTCAAGTTTAGCTGTCAAGTGGAGTTTTGCCGCTACCGAAATTCGACTGTAATGAAGTAAAGACTAGGTTCAAATTTCTGTGTAGGTGATGAATTTATTTGTTACGCAAACAAATAAAAAAGTTCGGACATTCTTTCAAGGGGATTTTGTTCGGCAATGTGTATCTTCAGTTATAATTGATCAAAGCCTAAACTCCTACCACTTAAACAGATGTTTTTTGTTTTACGGCTTTTGTCATAACGTAATATTTTAGGTGTTTAACGTTTTGAAAATTTGAGACTAACTCTTACTTTTACGATACTCTGTGCCGCATTCATTGCCCGCCACGACCGCGGCGCGTGGCCCCGCCCTCGAATTTCATAGAGTACGAAGTTGTGTTAGAAGTATTTATTTATTATTATTTTTTTTGTATGGAAAAAAGTGCTCCATTTTAAAAAGTCGTAAATCAAAAAACATTTGTTTAAGTGATACTAGGAATTCAGGGTTAAGAGGATGTCAGTGAATTACAAATAACCAACAGTTTCTTTTTCTTCTTCCAGCCAACAACCCTTACGCCAACTTGCTGCGCACCTTGGAGATCCATGGAAAAACATACAAGTACTATGACTTGAAGGCGCTCGGGTCCAAATATGGTGAGTGTATATTTTTTTTTACATAAAACTGACCCGTTGTTGACCACTATCTCACCTGATGAAAAGTGTTCTTGTTTTTAGTATTTGTTGTTATAGCGGCAACCGAAATACATCATCTGTTTTGTAGTGGTAGAGCCATGTTGTAGCTAGCCGCTGCATCACGAATGGGCCGGCTCGTCCGGGGCAGTACCACCCTCTCACAGAACACCGGCGTGAAGCAGCAGTAATCCTGCTTGCGTTTCGTACGGTCAGTGAGAGTGCCGGGGGCCCAATACATCACCCCTTCCCTCTCCCCCTTCCCCTATTCCCTCTCCTTTAGGGCCGACAACGCACTGGCATCGTGTAAATCGCTGCTGGTGTCTATGGACAGTGGTGTTCATTTAACATCAGGTGACCCACTAGTTCGTTTGTCTGGCCTATCTAACATAAAAAAAAAAAAAAAAAAAAATCTGTCTAGCTATCACGGTTCATTCCCTTTTATATATTTTTTTTTTTTGGAAGCTTTCTACAATTCCACTTAACGTAGATATAGTTAAGATGTAGGTATTGTTTTAGTTTTTTTTTAACTAAGGGACCCAATACAGCCCTGTATTGTTTTTTTTATATATATTTTTTTTTTATTTACTTAATTCTATATTTGTATGATTTTTTTAATTTGTAATTCATTATATTTTAATTTGAAAAGATGACTTTCTGCCATGTTTCTTGAGGCGCATTCTTCTTGGCAATGATGGTCCTTACGAAAGCGCTGGTAGTTTAAAAAAATTGACATGTAAAAGAGCCCTTTGCGGCCTACTTGCAGAATAAACGTTTTGATTTTTTTGATTTTGATTTTGATCATGAGATACGGCCTGGTGACAGAGGGACGGACAGACGGACAGCGGAGCCTCAGTAATAGGGTCCCGTTTTTACCCTTTGAGTACGGAACCCTAAAAATCAACTCTGTTGGGTTACCAACACGTTCTACGGCTGAAATCATGATGGGTATAAATAAATCAACTTACTATCTCATTAATGTATAAATCAAAGTGCAAGCATAATACGTTATCAGTAAGTACAGATAAACATTCGCAGGACTAGATAAAATCGTTGTAAACGTTACGCAATATGCAAATCATTTAAATGTTTTCAATGATTAGTATCACGCCCAGCACACACCTTCGTCTGTGATGTCACTGGTGTCATATATGGCTTGTTGTTTAGTTTCGTGTATAATCCACCGAGGCTACCTGTTGAGAGCTTATTGACAATTTTGCCTCCTGACGCATAATGACCAATAATTGAAGTGAAAACTTCATTAGCGGCGTTGTGCACTTTTGTTTCACAATGTTCAAGTTTTCACTTCTGCCGGCACTCCCGGAGTGCAACCCGTTATTTTTAGGGTTACTTACTTAGGGGGGCTATAGGATCACTTTGTTGTCCGTCCGTCTGTCAAGACCCTTTTTCTCAGGAACGCGTGGAGGTATCAAGCTGAAATTTATATCAAATACTCAGGTCTACTGTCCCTTGGAGCTGTGAAAAAATCAAACTTCTAAGCCTACGCAATCAAAAGATTCAGCCATTGATGCCGCAAATTTTCGACACTCGCAAGGGAATCAAAACCTACAGGGTACTTCCCGTGAACTCAGAATCTTGAAATTTGGTACGAAGGAAGGTCTTATAGCACAGATAAAGGAAAAATTGCGAAAAGCATAAATTTTTTTGTCTGTCTGTCTATATCAGTAACCAATCTACAACGATCCCACACTGCGCACATTTTGCTTAGGAGCAGGGGTCTGCTAAGACTGGAAATTTGAACGGAAATCTTAACTTATATTATCCGCTTGTTTCAGACCGCCTCCCGTACAGCATCAGGGTGCTGCTGGAGTCTTGTGTGAGGAACTGCGACAACTTCCAAGTGTTGGAAAAGGACGTGCAACATGTGTTAGAGTGGGAGGAAAACCAGGCGGTGGAGGGGGGCGTCGAGATAGCCTTCAAGCCTGCCAGAGTCATTCTACAGGTCATTGGAATATTACACTACCTTTTCCATGCCTTAAATAAAAATTCATAGTTTCTATTAACGAATTCATGAACTGAAACAATTACTTTGCTCACCCGCGACCTTACGATAGTTATTAGTCTTATTAGTTACGTTTATGTAAGAAATGCGTGTTCATGCAGTTCCTCCACCTCCGCACTGTATGAACACATACAAACCACACACAGTGGCGTGCCTAGGGTATCAAGCTATGGCAAGCCGAGAAATATGTTTTAGTATTTTTTTATAATTTAATGTAGGTAAATCCATCTTGTTGCCACTTTACTCAGTTTGTCAAGCTTACCAAAGCACACTTCATTCTATTACTAGACAGAATTTTAAACTTTACAGACTCATTCTCACACGCAACGCACTAAAACAAGAATACCTATTTATTTTGTAATTACATAAATTCACGCATTTTACAACGCCTTGCATGGTATGGCCCACGATTCGATATAAACAATCGTGAAGTTATTCATCTCGCCCGCGCACTCGCGTTCTAAACCAAACGCAGCAAACTTCACACCGTAAGCCAGATTCAAAATTGCAAAGAAAGCGCTATATATGCAGCTATACATAGATACTTGCAAAACTAACGTTTTCCTAAGTATGAAGAGAGCGTTTGGAAGCCCCGTAAAAGCCCACAAGAGCGAGCGAGATGTCATGCTATTTATAACGTCGCTGCTATCGCCTATCGCCGCGTCGGCCGCCGTACAGCGCCGCTGGGCCGCGCAGCGGATTAGTTATGCAATTCTTGGTATTTTACGTAAAATAAAGCGCGTTATTATGAAAGTGATTTTACTAGAACTTTTTTCGTTTGGACGAGGTTTGGTTTTTATTTTTAATCTTGATTTGAGATTTATAAGGCAAGCCCGGCTTTTGGGCTTCTATGTAAGGATCGCCACTGACCACACAAACCCATCACCACCACCAAACTACACTGACGCGTTTCGAACTCAACCTGAGCTCATCTTCAGAATTGGTACCACAACTGTACGCTATGCCAACTCTGCTATGATAATGCTTTGCAGTGGCGGGGCGTGAGAAATTTTTTTTTAGGGTACCTCCCATAGACGTTAAGTGGCGGTGATTTTTTTTCTCTCGACTAACCCCATAGTGTGGGGTATCGTTGGATAGGTCTTCAAAAACCATTGGGGGGTTGCTAACATGATTTTTGTATTCAGTGATTTGTTTGCGAAATATTCAACTTTAAAGTGAAAATTTTCATTTAAATCGACCGTCCCCCCCCCTCTAAAATCTAAACTGTTGGGTGGAAAAATTTGAAAAAATTTTAAATGGTAGTAAATATATTAAATTTACAAGGAAAATTATAGCGGCTAAGATTGCTTGGGAATTATTTGTAGTAAAAAACAGTAGCCTAAGGTATAAAACATACCGTCACTACTTTGAAAAACTCGTATCTTAAATCAGCATGTAAACAAAACTGTACCTTGATACGCGCGTAATAAAGTTCACTTTGCCAGATTATCGATTTTGAGATACGAGCTTTTTTCAAAGTATTGACGATACCTAACTTAGAAGATTCCGTACACATACGAAATCCTTAGAAAAATATTACTTGATTTTATCGTAATGGCTACGGAACCCTATCTTGGGCGTGTCCGACACGCTCTTGGCCGGTTTTTTTTTATGTTAGAGAGGCCAGACAAACGAACTAGTGGGTCACCTGATGTTAAATGATCACCACTGTCCATAGACACCCGCAGCACTTTACGCGATGCCAGTGCGTTGTCGGCCCTAAAAGGGAGAGGAAAAAGAAAAGGGAATAGAGGAGGGGGAGAGGTATTGGGCCCCCGGCGCTCTCACTGACCGTACGAAACGCAGCACGAGCACTGCTGCTTCACGCCGGTGTTCTGTGAGAGGGTGGTACTGCCCCGGACGAGCCGGCCCATTCGTGATGCAGCGGCTAGCTACAGCATGGCTCTACCACTACATAAAGCCGCGATAAGGCCGCCTATTGCTTACCTTGTAACTTTCTCTCTGTGCACCTGTTTTCTGTAACGCTTACTATTCCTGGTGTACAATAAAGAGCCAGACGACCAAATGGCCTAGTGGTTAGAGAACCTGACTACGAAGCTTGAGGTCCCGGGTTCGATTCCCGCGTCGGGGCAGATATTTGTATGAAAAATACGAATGTTTGTTCTCGGGTCTTGGGTGTTTAATATATATTTAAGTATGTATCTATTTATATAAGTATGTTTATCCGTTGCCTGGTACCCATAACACAAGCTTTGCTTAGCTTACTTTGGGACTACAGTCGTATTTTTAATTAGACGAAGCCAACTGACAGTAGCTAATGTCACTTGGTAAAATAATGTTGCCATATTTAAAGTAATAGTGATGCGTTCAGTTCTCGTTCAATCAGATGAATGAACAATGAGTGTGAATAGTTAATCATTTCAAACTATAAAAGAATATTATTTCTATTTTACAATAAAATTGTATAAAAGTGCTCTGGTTTCCTTAATGTTTAAAACACTCGGTATTCAGTATGGGTAGATACTATAGGAACATAGTCGTCGAAAACTCGTTGGTATGTACAAAGCACGGCTAAAATTTGAACCCCGTACCTGATATCGGCAGTTCGGCACACTAACTATTCACTAGACAATCGAGGCAATTTCATTCATTCAGGAGTTTTTTCAATCATTCACTTTGTCACAACACTATTTTTATTTCATCAAAAACTGACAACACAGTAAATGTCAGTTGACTTCGTCTAATTAAAAATACGACTATAGGTCAATTGGTGTGAATTGTCCCGAGATATTTATTTATTTATTACTAGCTTTTGCCCGCGACTCCGTCCGCGTGGAATTAGTAATTTGAGCAGCTTATTTTTTTTATCCAATTTGCTTTTTCATCAATTATGGCTCTCCTTAGTTCCTCGATATGAAAAAAATTCCCCCCCCCCGCACACCCGCGTTCACATTCGCCACCGTACCTACTCCCAAGTCACTACTTCTAAAAACCATTTTGTAAATTCTTAAAATAGACGTATCTTTCTTATTTGTGAACCGATTCAAATGAAACAAACACTGCATGTTTATCCAAGAAAATACCAACATATCAGTGAAAACCGCATCCTTCTAGGTTAAGCCGTTTCTGAGATTAGCGCGCACAAACGCACAGATAAACAGACAAACAGATAATAAGTAATTCTAAAAAACATTGTTTTGGGTTCTATTGCGCTAGTAAATAGCCCTAGTGACAGTTTTTCTCAAATATCTTCAATGTACAGACACCGACTTGTTACAGATTTATTATATGTATAGATAGATTGTTATTGTATTTCCCCCCAGGACCTGACGGGGGTGCCGGCCGTCGTGGACTTCGCGGCCATGCGCGACGCCGTGAAGGACCTCGGCGGGGACCCTGACAAAATCAACCCCATCTGCCCGGCTGACTTAGTCATCGACCATTCCGTACAGGTCGACTTCGCCAGAGCGTAAGGATGAGGGAGTGTTGCATAAAACCGGCCAAGTGCGAGTCGGACTCGCGCACGAACGGTTCCGTACAATTGACAACGTTTCATTTTTTCAACACCTGAAATTACTACAGGAGTCGAAAGAGTTTCGCCTCCTGAACACGGAAAAATATTTATTATAATTTATTTCTTCATATTTTTTGGACTCAGCCATAGGGGGGTATTTGCCGTAGTCGCCACGCTTGGCAGGCGGGTTGGCGACCGCAGTGGAAAAAACCGTACATATTAGGGACGCTGCTGCCCGTCCTCCGCAATATCTTGTCATCCGATATACCGCAGTGTCTCAAGTCAAAAGTCTTTGACCAGTGTGTGTTGCCAGTGATGACTTATGGTACTGAGACGTGGCCGCTAACGATGGGTCTTATAAGGAAGCTCAAGGTCACTCAGAGGGCGATGGAGAGGGCTATGCTTGGAGTTTCTCTGCGGGATCGCATTAGAAATGATGAAATCCGCGCGAGAACTAAAGTCACGGACATAGCTCGAAGAATCGCTAGACTTAAGTGGCGAAGAACTGACGGCCGATGGGGCCGAAAGGTTCTCGAGTGGCGTCCGCGGACCGGAAGACGCAGTGTAAGTAGGCCTCCAACAAGATGGAGCGACGACCTGGTGAAGGTAGCGGGAACGCATTGGATGCGGATGGCGCAGGGCCGATCTGTTTGGCGAGCCTTGGGGGAGGCCTATGTTCAGCAGTGGACGTCTTTCGGCTGAAATGATGATGATGATGATTTCTTCATATTTAAAAAAATACAACTAATTTAAAAGACATGTGTGCTTACCTGTACCTCCACAGAATAGATATGTTTCCTTTACCCTTTTCACTAGAAAAAAGAGCTGTCTTACTTTTAAATTTGATAACAACCTTAACGTCAAATTTACGTCATCACTTTTTTTTAATAGAGACTAGACAAAAGTAATGTATCTATTCTATCGTTGCGCTCTTTTAGAATAAGCACATCTTTAAAAAATTGTAACAAATTAATTAATAATCCTAGTGAAAATTTAAAACTATCAGCGTCTTTCTCTTTCCAAACAGTATACAGAGAACGAATCAAATTATAGTCTTAGAAATATGAAATGATCTATCAAAATCCGTTTGTTGTATGGGAGCCCCCTTGAATATATTTTTTTTAATTTAATGATTTAAAGTAAATATATAATTAAATATTCTGTGAGTATTTCAAGCGTCTACCTGTTGCCGTTATCAATATCGAGCAAAAATGAGCAAAAAAAATCACGTTTGTCTTATGGGAGACCCCTTAAATATTTATTTTGTTCCATTTTTTAGTATTTGTTTTTATAGCGGCAACCGAAATGCATCATCTGTGAAAATTTCAACTCTCTAGCTATCACGGTTCCCGAGATACAGCCTGGTGACAGACGGACGGACGAACGGACAGAGGGACGAACGCGAAGTCTCAGTAATAGGGTCCCGTTTTTACTCTTTGGGTACGGAACCCTAAAAAAGGGACCCTATTACTGAGCCTCTGCTGTCCGTCCGTCTGTCTGTCTGTCCGTCTGTCACCAGGCTGTATTTCATGAACCGTGATAGCTAGACAGTTGAAATATTCAACTGATGATGTATTTCAGTTGCCGCTATAACAACAAATACTATAAAACAATAAAATACATATTTAAGGGGGCTCCCCTTTGATCAATTATAACTGTAGATCCACAGTCGCGCGCCCGAAAATGTCCGAGCCAAATGAGCGCCACTTTGATAAAAGTGGCCTTCTTTTTTCTCAGAACGTTGCGTGAAATTGTCAAGTTTAGCTGTCAAGTGGAGTTTTGCCGCTACCGAAATTCGACTGTAATGAAGTAAAGACTAGGTTCAAATTTCTGTGTAGGTGATGAATTTATTTGTTACGCAAACAAATAAAAAAGTTCGGACATTCTTTCAAGGGGATTTTGTTCGGCTATGTGTATCTTCAGTTATAATTGATCAAAGGGGCTCCCATACAACAAACGTGATTTTTTGCGCGTTTTTGCTCGATATTGATAACGGCAACTGGTAGACGCTTGGAATATTCACAGAATATTTATACATATATTCACTTAATTTAACTAAAATAAAACAAATATTTAAGGGGGGCCTCCCATACAGCAGACATGATTTGTTTTGCCGTTTTTATAGATAATGGTAAGAAACCCTTCGTGCGCGAGTACGACTCGCACTTGGCCGGTTTTTTTAATAAGGAAATTTTGGGTGTTTATTACTGATAATCGAGAGCGCAATAAAAAGAGAGAGAGGGGGGGGGAGGGGGAGAGAGAGGGGGGAGGAAGAGAGAAAAAGAGAGAGACTTACTAAGACATAATATTGATTTCATTCACTTCAAAATAGTTTTATTAGGTTTTTTTTTATGTTAGATAGGCCAGACAAACGAACTAGTGGGTCACCTGATGTTAAATGAACACCACTGTCCATAGACACCCGCAGCGCTTTGCACGATGCCAGTGCGTTGTCGGCCCTAAAGGAGAGGGAATAGGGGAAGGGGGAGAGGGAGGGGGAGAGGGAAGGGGTGTGGTATTGGGCCCCCGGCACTCTCACTGACCGTACGAAACGCAAGCAGGATTACTGCTGCTTCACGCCGGAGTTCTGTGAGAGTGTGGTACTGCCCCGGATGAGCCGGCCCATTCGTGATGCAGCGGCTAGCTACAACATGGCTCTACCACTACATAATTAAGAGTTTCCTTAAATATCAGTAAGGTTACCGTAAAACCCATGGTAAATTTGGGTGATTACGTAATTAGTAAGTTGCGGCTCGGGATTTTGTCACGTCTGTCTGTATTGTATCGTCGCTACATGGTCGAAACGTCGACGTAATTTTAGACCCTCTAAATTTTCAGGCCCGACGCTCTGAACAAGAACCAGGAACTAGAATTTGAGAGGAACAAGGAACGCTTCCAATTTTTGAAGGTATGATCCAATGGTTTTAAATAGTTGACGACAGGATAGCCTAGCTGTTAGAGAACCTGACTACGAAGCTTGAGGTCCCGGGTTCGATTCCCAGTCGAGGCAGATATTTGTATGAAAAATACGAATGTTTGTGCTCGAGTCTTGGATGTTTAATATGTATTTAAGTAGTACAGTAAAATTACATAAAGTTCACCACTGACAGATGGTTTGCCTTCATTTCATATTCAACTTTAATGACCTACAAATAAAGCCAATTTTAGAATACTGTTACCCACGTTTGCAGATTTTGTAATAGCTACTTTATTTGTATGGTGTTAAAGTTGGAAATGAAATGAAGGCAAGCCATCTGTCAGTGGTAAACTAAAAGTAAACGTATTGTATTGTAGTTGCTTAGTAACCATAACACAAGCTTTGCTTACTTTGGGACTAGGTCAATTGGTGTGAATTGTCCTGTGATAGTGTTATTAATAAATATCACGGGACAATTCACACCAATTGACCTAGTCCCAAAGTAAGCAAAGCTTGTACTATGGGTACTAGACAACGGATAAACATACTTATATAGATAGATACATACTAGTTAGATCTCCGATATAGGTACCGATTCTCTATACAAATACATATGTAATATAAAAAGAAAAGTCCTGATACTTACTTAAATACTTACATATTAAACACCCAAGACTCGAGAACAAACATTCGTATTTTTCATACAAATACAGGGTTATTTGTAATTCACTGACATCCTCTTAACCCTGAATTCCTATACTTAAACAAATGTTTTTTGATTTACGATTTTTTAATAATGTATGATGTATAGGAAAGATTCGTGTCTAATCTCTAGACCAGTGGTGGTGTAGGGGTTTAGCACGCAGCACGGAATGCTGAGGACCTGGGTTCGATTCCCAGCATTGGTCTTTTTTCTGGGGTTTTTTCTGTGCATCTATGTTTCAGTTTGTATTTAGTATGAAATACTATATATAAATAAATAATAATAAATAAATACTTCTAACACAACTTCGTACTCTATGAAATTCGAGGGCGGGGGCCACGCGCCGCGGTCGTGGCGGGCAATGAATGCGGCACAGAGTATCGTAAAAGTAAGAGTTAGTCTCAAATACGACGGTACGGTACGGTTTAACGACCGCTTAGCCTAGTTGGTAGTGACCCTGCCTACGAAGCAAGAGGTCCTGGGTTCAAATCCCGGTAAGGGCATTTATTTGTGTGATGAGCACGAATATTTGTTCCTGAGTTATGGATGTTTTCTATGTATTTAAGTATTTATTTATCTATATAAGTATGTTTATCGTCGTCTAGTACCCATAGTACAAGCTTTTCTTAGTTTGGGACTAGATCGATTTGTGTAAGATTGTCCCCTAATATTTTTTTTTTTTTTTTTTTTCAAATTTTCAAAACGTTATTACACCAAAAATATTAAGTTATGACAAAAGCCGTAAAACAAAAAACATTTGTTTAAGTGGTAGGAGTTTAGGGTTAAAAGGATGCTAGTGAATTACAAATAACCAAGTTAAAAAGTGAAAGGTAGAAGTTAAGTTAACATCAACTCCGGTACGATTTATTATTAAAAATAGAACTTCTTTACGACGGCATCTAGGTTTTGTACTAAAGTGAAGATAAAGTCCGAATCTAGTTGTTAGTTAAATAAATTGCGCTAAATAATCGGTAATAAGTGAAATTATCAGTGTTTAAAGTGAAGACTATAATTAATTGTGTTTATATCCACCGTCCATAACACAAACAAATAATTATGTGCATAACCGGCATAACAAGGTCCCTGATGTACGGCTATAGAGTTTAGAGAACAGGTCTAAGTGAATTGGATGCCCTTGGTTAACGCGCCCAGCCATCAAGACCTGCTGCTTACGGCGAAAACACGGTGAACCGGTATCTTGCACGACTGGTTTTTCTACTGTTTACCCGAACCGCAAAATTGCAGTACTAGGTATTTAGTGCGAATGATTTATACGTTATTTATATGATAGTCGCTGGGTCTATTGATTGATAAGTACTTACGCATTTATTTATAATATCAAGACATTATGCCTCAAAAAACAAGGGAGAAAGTCTGCAAAAAGTGCAATAAATATATTAAAACAAGAGAATATTTGAAATGCTCGCAATGTCTGGAGGTCTATCATGTGTTATGCACATCTAATGTGACCTTGGCACGGTTCAATCTAATGACTATTGACAGTCGAAGTACTTGGAAGTGTTACTTATGTTATGAACAAAACCGCTCAAAAACCCAATGTCAATCAAGCAAAGCTCATGAGTTAAGTACACCTAAGCCTAAACCCATGCTTAATAAAGTAGCAGTAAAAAAAAACACATTACAACGGCTTTCCTTGGATAATATCAGCGTATCTGACTCTGAATCAGAGGAGAACGGTAGTGTGTCTACTTTCTTGGATAGCACTTCCAAAAGCCTGCCAAGCTTATCGAATGATGAGGATCCGCAAGTAACACAGCTTAAACTGGAGATTAATGACCTTACCTGTCAGCTTGGCAGCGCACATGCTGAAATTGACCGCCTTAACTGTGAAATGGTGGACTTCAAGAAACTACTCGCTGACAAACAAAAAAAGCTTGATATTTACGCAACTTTGCTGAGCGAAAGTGGTTCGATATTGCCACGTAAATCAACTCCTTCAAAGAAAACGATGAAAAGATGTAACTCTGTTCCATTTCCTCAAGGATCTTGCAACCTTAACCATGCCGCATCTCAAACAATTGTCCGATCCAGGGTGAAAGTAATGAGTACTCCCCTCATATCAGCGTCACCAGGTAAAAACCCAGAATCAGTGCCAGAGCCAAACCCAGGACCAGAGTCCAACCAAGGGGCAGAGCCGAACCAAGGGGCAGAGCCGAACCAAGGGCCAGAGCCGAACCCAGAGGTGAGCCCTAAGGTATCGATAATTTCGCACGCTAAGAATAAACTGGTAATATTAAGTAGCAACAACAGAAATAAGATCTCTAATATCATAGAAAGTGAATCTTTACTGAATAAGCTGAAAGTAACTGTAGTTAAACCTATATTTAAAAAAGGTGATAAGGAAGAGTGCGAAAAATATCGTCCTATAGCTCTAACGTCTATAATATCTAAAATATTTGAACGAATTATTTATAATCGACTGAACAAATTCTTTGAGAAATATAATATTTTAACTAAAGAACAATTTGGCTTTAGGAAAAATAAATCTACTACTAAAGCTATTTCAGACCTTATGAGTACAATTTCTGAATGCCTAAATTCTCGTACACCTGTAACAGCTATCTTTATGGACATGACGAAAGCATTTGACTTTGTAAGTCACAAAAGGCTCTTAGATAAGTTATATGGATATGGTGTGCGAGGTACTGCATTTGATCTTATTAAGTCATATTTAGATAATCGAAAGCAGTATACGGCAATCACTCAAATTAATAAGATAAATAAAACTGAATTTACTTTTAATTCGTGTATGAGAACTGTTGAGCGAGGAGTGCCTCAAGGTAGCATATTGGGGCCATTACTTTTTTTGTTGTTTATTAATGACTTGCCTAGTGCAACGGATAATCATACTGTTCTGTTTGCTGATGACACCACCATCTTAGTTAAAGACAATGTTGATGGTTGCTATCAAAATAGAATTAACCTGACACTAAACAACATAATGGAATGGTTCAAGACCAATCAACTAATTGTAAACCTCGAGAAAACAAAGTATATGCAATTCTACTTACCACAGTCTAAGCCCAAAGATATAATAATAAAATACGATGATATTACTCTCCAACAAGTAAATGATATTAAATTTCTTGGCCTGATGTTAGACTGTCATGGAAACTGGAAGACACATACAAATTATCTTTGTAAAAGCCTTAGCAAATATGTTTATGCCTTAAGGAAAATATCATTGATATCATCTCGGGATACTGCTCTTTGTGCTTATCATGGTCATGTTGCCAGCAATTTGAGGTATGGTCTGCTGCATTGGGGAAATTCTACAAATAAAATGGATGTGTTTCGTTTACAGAAAAAATGTGTTAGGTCCATAGCAAGAGTAAAGAATACCGAAAGTTGTAAACCACTGTTTAAACGTTATAAAATATTAACACTTCCCTCAATGTTCATATTAGAGGCGTGCATGTTTGTTAAGGAGCATATTCACTTATTTAGAATAATTGAGAAAAAGCGGCCAAGGAAAATTTACAACAAGTTTAATGTACTGCCAATTAATTGTGTCAAGACTACCTACTATAAAAAGAGCATATTTGTAATGGCCGCAAAGCTGTATAATAAACTGCCAGATACCATAAAAAACCAAAATATAAAATTATTTAAAAGAACTTTATTAAAAATTTTGAAGGATAATATATTTTATGATGTAACTGAATTCTTAGAACATGATTTTATGGTACCTGATATTAGTTAATAAAATTTTCTAATTTTTTTAATTTTAAGAAATCTAATATTGTATGCCTAAGGGGCAAATTATAGCGGTTCTTTCAATATGATTTTCCAACTACACATGTACCTATAATTAACAATAAATTATTTGAATTTGAATTTGAATTTGAACCCTGTATTTGCCTCGACGCGGGATAGGACCTAGGAATAGGGAGGTTTGGTATGAAGTATCTTTTTGTATTTTTTTTTTTTCAATTTGATTTTTATTATTTTTACGGTCATCCCGTGAAATCTATATATTTCACACTAAATACAAACTGAAACATGGATGCACAGAAAAAACCCCAGAAAAAAGACCAGCGCTGGGAATCGAACCCAGGTCCTCAGCATTCCGTGCCGCGTGCTATTCCCCTACACCACCAGTGGTCCGGAGTTTAGACACAAATTTTTTCCCATACATCGCAATCACATTCTGTAATGATACAGCGCCATCTATGTTATACTCTCATCGAGAGACGTCAACACTCCTTCGGAACTAATCGCTCACCCAGACAAGAGATGTCGCTACTAAGCCAACTTTAACAAACTAAAACTTTTATTTAAGGTTCTCTAACCACTAGGCCATTTGGTCGTCGTCTGGTATTATTATTGTTTTGTCGTTGAGTATACTACCACGTCTTACTTACTTGATATAAATTTGTGTTTTATTCCAGTGGGGTGCGCAGGCGTTCGACAATATGTTGATCGTGCCGCCTGGGTCCGGTATAGTGCACCAGGTCAGTACCACATCTTCAAGCCTACCATTATTAAAATAGCCTATCGTCTGCAATATACCTTTTCATCTCTCCTGTTCGGAAAGTTACATTTTCATGGGTAGTTAGCCGGGTGGAAAATTGCGTTTTCATCTCTAGGGTGGAAAGTAATTTTTTTTTAATTTTTACGATCAGCCTCGGAGTCGAAGATAATTCAGCTACGTCAGTGACACATTTTTCACGTTTCGGCATGGCCATCTAGATGCACGACGTGACCAAGGAGCTTATATACACCACTGGAGGTTGTACGCCGAACATCCGTTTGAAACAAGAAATTTGATCTTTATTACGTCACGAATATATTACACCTCTTTCTTTAGTTAGGTTAAGAAAGAGATGGAAGTCATTCGTGAAAATGTGAAAGAAAAATATAAATAAGTAATAGAGGTCAAAACTTCTTCGTTTGGCGTTCAACCTCCAGTTTTGTATATAAGCTCCTTGTTCGTGACCAACTCGATTTTTCGGCCGTGGCAAGTGGCCAGGGCGAAAAGGTTAGAGGATGGCTATAAGTAAATTCAATTTATTATTATTCTCATTTTTTTGTAGTATTTTACTTTTCTCACAGTCGAAATGAAGTAGAGTGTCTAACTCGGGTGAAATTGCCCATTTCCCCTCGAACTATTGGCGCTCTCACTTCGTTCGAGCGCCAGAAATATCTCGGGTTAAATGGGTCACTTTCCACCCTTGGTTATCAATCTACTATTTCTCAAACATGCAATGAAATGTTAACCTTGCGTTCCAAATAATAGGCCGGGAAGTATCACGTTGCGGGCGCGGTTAGACGAGTGCTATGTAATGGATTTTCATAGAGAATTGCAGGCCTTGGCCGGGAAAGCGATCGTGTATTGTTTCATGTGACACAGCACCATGACGTTTATAGGTCTATGGCATCATGGCATTTAGCCATTAAAAAAAAACTATAAGCAATATTTGCGTTTTGGTTCATTATGACATTCTGCCACTACGCTTATTATAAAAATATTCATGAGTTGCAAATAGAGTGAAATAACTTTAATTTCAATGCTAGATGAATAAAAACCGCCTGTATGATTCCCGTTTCCATTGGAATTCCTGGAACGTATATATCCTATGTCACTCTCGGAACTGAGACGAATCTAATGACACCTCGCACTTCAAAATCCATTGAGCCGTTCAGGCTGTAGGGCGTGCCAAAGAATGTTACATACATAAATACATACGCTCGAAAAACATAACCCTCCTTCGACAGTCGGGTGATAAATAGTAATAAATTAGTTATATTTTTATCTAGTTTTCTTTTGAAGTTTTTTTTAATTTATTTCATTGCATGTTTGAGAAAAGCACTATACAAGCCTCTGCCGCGAACAGGGATTGCCGGCCTCGTATATCTAGATGCCCTCGCCAACACTCGGCCATCTACAACTACTCGGTTTGCAATCCGCTATTTCGCGGCCTGCAGTAATGTTACTATTAACCTTCCTTAGTCAAGGCGAAATGGAGACATTTTTTTATGCTCTTATTTATATTCCAGGTCAATTTGGAGTATTTGGCTCGTGTAGTGTTCTCCAATGACATTCTGTTCCCGGATTCCGTAGTGGGCACGGATAGCCACACCACCATGATTAACGGGCTGGGAGTAGCGGGTTGGGGAGTGGGGGGTGAGTCAATAGATTTGTTCCGAATGATGAATTATCTTCCAAATTGGTCACATTCCGAATGCGAGTCTTACCAAAATCGTCATACTATGTAGATTTGCTTGCATAAACGTTACTTATTTAATTTACTTTCGCTGGCTCAGCGACCCGAAGTGGATCTTGGCCTCCGACATCAAAGTGCGCCATTCCTTCCTGCTCTGTGCCAAGTCTGACCAATCGGACACGTCCAGCTCTTTCAGATCTTTAGCAACTTCATCTTTCCACCGGTATCTTGGTCGACCCACCGGACGCCTTCCGGAAGGTCGCCCAAGATACGCTCTTTTGGCAGCACATAAACGTTAGGTAAACTACAATATTATACTATTACTAGCTGTTGCCCGCGATTCCGTCTGCGAAGAACAGGGGTATAATAAATAGCTTTCGACCTATTCTCAGACCTACCAAATACAGACAAAAAAGTTTCATAAAAATCGGTCAAGCCGTTTCGTAGGAGTTCGATAACAAACACCGTGACACGCTAACCGGCCAAGTGCGAGTTGGAGTCGTATTCTGTCTTTTAGTATTTGTTGTTATAGCGGCAACCGAATTACATCATCTCTGTGAACATTTCACATTTAACGACCGCTTTAGCCTAGTTGGTAGTGACCCTGCCTACGAAGCAAGAGGTCCTGGGTTCAAATCCCGGTAAGGGCATTTATTTATGTGATGAGCACGAATATTTGTTCCTGAGTTATGGATGTTTTCTATGTATTTAAGTATTTATTTATCTATGTAAGTATGTTTATCGTCGTCTAGTACCCATAGTACAAGCTTTGCTTAGTTTGGGACTAAGTCGATTTGTGTAAGATTGTCCCTTTAATATTTATTTATTTATTTCAACTGTCTTGCTATCTCGGTTCGTGAGATACAGCCTGGTGACAGACGGACAGCGAAGTCTCAGTAATAGGGTCCCTAAAAAACGACGAAGCTCTTCGAGAAAAGGGCGCTTCGCTCAGCTCGTCTTGGGGAGGGGGGGGGGGGGGTCGTGCCCCTAGTTATTTATATAAATAAATAATATTAGGGGACAATCTTACACAAATCGGCCTAGTCCCAAACTAAGCAGAGCTTGTACTATGGGTACTAGACGACGATAGACTTATATAGATAAATAAATACTTAAATACACAGAAAACATCCATAACACAGGAACAAATATTCGTGCTCATCATACAAATAAATGCCCTTACCGGGATTCGAACCCAGGACCTCTTGCTTCGTAGGCAGGGTCACTACCAACTAGGCTAAAGCGGTCGTTTTGGCTTTGACTTCAACTTTGACTTGCGTCTGTGCGACACATAGCTAAACTGATTTCTCCTACAGGCATCGAAGCGGAGGCGGTGATGCTGGGTCAGGCTATAAGCATGTTGCTACCCAAAGTCGTGGGCTACCGTCTCGTCGGGGAATTGAACCCGCTGGCTACCTCCACCGACTTAGTACTCACCATTACCAAGGTAAGTCGTATCATAACACAGAATTTACATGATGGTACAAAAATAATAAGCCAAACTTGTTAAAAGTATGGCCTAGTAGCGACATCTCTTGTCCGGGTGAGCGGTTAGTTTCGAAGGAGTGTTGATGTTTCTCGATGAGAACTGAACATAGATGGCGCTGTATCACTGCAAAAGTGATGATGGCAGGCTGGAATGTATGATGCATAGGAAAAATTTGTGTGTAAACTCCTGACCAGTGGTGGTGTAGGGGTAAGCACGCGGCACGGAATGCCGAGGACCTGGGTTCGATTCCCAGCATTGGTCTTTTTTCTGTGCATCTATGTTTTAGCTTGTATTTAGTATTAAATATAAAAATAATAACGTTGCCTTTCTACCAGAGATATGAGATGCGTGTGTGAAACCTATGCTACGTAATTATGTGACCGTTCACTAATGCCGAGCTATGCAAAAAAAAAAGCCGTGGTGGCCTAGCGCTTAGCTGAGGGTCGTGGGCGTGGGTTCAAATCCACATACATACGGGGTACATTATGCTGAGTGTGGCCCAATTTTTACTTTTCGATGATTTTTATTTGTATCTTTTCCTGTCAACTGTATTTCCTGTGTATCGAATATGTGTAAATAAACATCTCTCTCTCTCTCTCTCCTTCTCTCTCTCTCTCTCTCTCTCTCTCTCTCTCTCAAATCCCAGCTCGCACCTCTTGACTGTTTCGCAATTTATGTGCGAAATCACATTTGAAATTTAGCATGAGCTTCACGGTGAAGGAAAACCTGCATACACTTGCGAAGGAATTCAACGGTGTGTAGTTCGCAACGCACTGGGCCCGCGTGGGAACTACGGCCCAAGCCCCTTCATTCTGAGAGGATCCCTGTGCCCCGCAGTGGGACGTTTATGGGCATTTTCAGAAAAAAGTGCACCCTGTACTTTTTTTTAAAAAACCTAACAAATTTTGCGTCATTTCTAGTCAGAATCACAAGCACTATCGATTTAAGCAATAAAAAAAGTGTCCCAACTTTAATTGTCAGTTTTGTGACGCAGTTAACCGTACATGTTGTATGGCCCGTCACAAAACTGACTAATAAATTTTGTATGGAAAATTAAGGATAATTAACGCAAAACGGGTACATTTTTTTCTGAAAACCCCCAAATAGGCTGGAACGATGATGATGATGTTTTAACAACCGCTTTAGCCTAGTTGGTAGTGACCCTGCCTACGAAGCAAGAGGTCCTGGGTTCGAATCCCGGTAAGGGCATTTATTTGTGTGATGAGCACGAAATTTGTTCCTGAGTTATGGATGTTTTCTATGTGTTTAACGACCGCTTTAGCCTAGTTGGTAGTGACCCTGCCTACGAAGCAAGAGGTCCTGGGTTCGAATCCCGGTAAGGCCATTTATTTGTGTGATGAGCACGAATATTTGTTCCTGAGTTATGGATGTTTTCTATGTTTTTAAGTATTTATTTATCTATATAAGTATGTTTATCGTCGTCTAGTACCCATAGTACAAGCTTTGCTTAGTTTGGGACTAGGTCGATTTGTGTAAGATTGTCCCCTAATATTTATTTATTTATTTATTTTATTTTTATTTATTTAAGTATTTTTTTATCTATATAAGTATGTTTATCGTCGTCTAGTACCCATAGTACAAGCTTTGCTTAGTTTGGGACTAGGTCGATTTGCGTAAGATTGTGTCCCCTAATATTTTTTTTATTTTTTTATTAATTTTATATCAGCACCTCCGCTCTTTGGGCGTGGTCGGCAAATTCGTGGAGTTCTTCGGGCCTGGAGTGTCCGCCCTGAGCATAGCGGACCGGGCCACCGTCGCCAACATGTGTCCGGAGTTCGGTGCCACGGTCGCGCACTTCCCCGTCGACACGCGCTCGCTAGAATACCTGGCGCAGACCAGTAAGTGTACTACAGAAACTCCCTCTCCCCTATTGTTGTGTTCGACAAGTTTCACAAAAGCATTTTCAACTTTTACGGTCATCCCGTGAAATCCATATATTTTACTAAATACAAACTGAAACATGGAACCACAGAAAAAAAAACAAAGATAAAAATACAAAGGATACTTCATACCTAATTTGTCAAAGTATGGCTTAGTAGCGACATCTCTTGGTCCGGGTGAGCGGTTACTTCCGAAAGAGTGTTGACGTTTCTCGATGAGAACTTAACATAGATGGCGCTGTATCACTGCTTAATGTGATTTAGCAAGTTGAAATGTGTGATGCGTAGTAAAAATTTGTGTCGAAACTCCTGACCAGTGGTGATATAGGGGTTTAGCACGCGGCACGGAATGCTGAGGACCTGGGTTCGATTCCCAGCGCTGGTCTTCTTTCTGAGGTTTTTTCTGTGCATCCATGTTTCAGTTTGTATTTAGTAAAATAATGGATTTCACGGGATGACCGTAAAAGTAAAAAATGAAGTTGAAAAATAAAAATACAAAAAGATACTTATTTTCATACCAAACTTGTTATTTTACCAGTACATATATTAATTTATTAGTCGCAATTTTTTTCAGAATAATATAGTGCGGTTTGGTAGACATTTTACTCGATATCATTATTCTAATAAATCTATAGCTCACCCTCTACCGTCTACCGTTACCTTCTTAGTGTCCATATTATTAATTAATAGGAAGGTTAGGTTCGTCAGTTATCTTCAGATGCCCGAAGGGCAAATTGCACAGAAAAAGGAGCCTCGACAAGAGAGGCTCCGTCGAACATAAGGCGGGATGGGTTGCCTAATTCTACTGAAAAAAATTGAGACTAATAAATTAATCTACTGGCTGAAATGAGCGAAAAAAATAAACGCGAACATAAAACGCTTTATGAAAAATCGCTACATGAAAAAAAAACGAATAATTAAATTTGCGATTATTTAAAAGCGAAAAAGTTTTTCGGGTGCGCCGGTGGGATTCGAACCCACATCTCCTGGGTATGCGCCCCAACGGGTGTTCTACCAATTGAACCACGTCGCATCCTCATCAATTGAACCATGTCGCGTCATTGAACTTTGGGTGCGACGTGGTTCAATTGGTAGAACACCCGTTGGGGCGCATACCCAGGAGACGTGGGTTCGAATCCCACCAGCGCACCCGAAAAACTTTTTCGCTTTTAAACAATCTTAGATTCGGTGAGCAGCCGTACTGCTAATAAAAAAACGAATAATTTTTGCGATCGTGAAAGAACGCGATGTGAAAATTCGCTACTATGAATAAATGCTTTTGTGAAACTTGTCGAACAAATCCTCTCTCTCTCTCTCTCTCTCTCTCTCTCTCTCTCTCTCTCTCGCTCGTTCGGTCTACCAGAGGCGTTAAATGTACTGTTCCTTACTTTCAGACCGCACTAAGCAAAAGATAGAAATAATCGAGGCCTATCTTCGTGCCACCAACCAATTCCGGGACTACAACGACGCTACGCAAGACCCTATCTTCTCTGAGGTAAAAACTAAGAACTAGACTAGCAAGGGTGTGTGTGTGTGTGTGTGTGTCGAATCTTGTTAAATAGCCGTCGCGTATTTGACAGGTGGTAGAACTGGATCTGTCGACGGTGGTGACATCCGTCAGCGGCCCCAAACGGCCCCAGGACCGAGTTTCGGTTTCCAACATGAAGAAGGACTTCGAGGAATGCCTGACTAATAAGGTAAGAAATAAGTAGTACTTAGATTATTTATGCACTAGATAGAGTGTCAGTAGCAAACATTGCGATACAAAACGTCCACAAATTTCTTTTGACAGCTTCATATTACGATCGCGTTACGTCATTCAAACTGAAGGGAGGCAAATGACATATAAGCCAAGTTGGCTTATATTTTTCGGGACGTTTTCATGCCGCCGAAGCTCTATCTAGTGTATAAATAATCTAAGAAGTAGTAATAAATTCAAAGTAGGATTTTTTTTTTAATTTATTTAACATAAACAAAGAGGCAAAGGCTCCTTACAGTGAAGCGACGGCTTGCTAAGTCTGGCAAGGTGACACATGTTGTAGGCCCGTCAGTTTATAACAGGTTACCTGAAGCGATTACTTCGGCTCCTTCGTTGGACATATTTAGGAGACGACTCAAAAATTGGCTTCTCGAGCACACATTCTACACTTTTGATGAATTCCTTAACTTTCAGACAGATACTTCAACTTACTAATTATTATGATGACTATCTTTGATCAATTATAACTGTAGATACACATTGCCGAACAAAATCCCCTTCAAAGAATGTCCGAACTTTTTTATTTGTTTGCATAACAATTAAAATCATCACCTATACAGAAATTTGAACCTAGTCTTTACTTCATTACAGTCGAATTTCGGTTGACACTTGACAGCTAAACTTGACAATGTCACGCAACGTACTGAGAAAAAAGAAGGACACTTTTATCAAAGTGGCGCTCATTTGGCTCGGACATTTTCGGGCGCGCGACTGTGGATCTACAGTTATAATTGATCAAAGATGACTATGGAATAATATATTAAAATAATTTTAAGAATGACATGTAATAAATATTATGAATAAATGAGTATGAGTATGAGTATGAGGTACAAATGAGTGGAATAATTACGAGCCACTATTGAAAACTCCTAAGGGGTTTATGTAATAGCTGGCGAGTCATCGCGTTTCAATCCGCGTACAAACTTAAACTATAGGTACATAAGATCAAACGTGGTTATCACAGGCTAGGGTAGTATTTTTTTAAAGTTATTTTTACACCGTATGGAGTCAGTGGCAGCACTCAACACATCACTTAAAAAATCTTTTGGAAGGGCATTCAGTATTTTAGGGATTAGATAACAGTTCGTTCTCCTTCCATAGATATTCGTACTAGGCAAATTATGTGCTGGCAAATACTCCAATCGGCGCAAATTATTTGGATGAGATTTAGAGAGGAATATCTTTACTACGGATAAAACAAGCACTCAGGCGCAAGCTATTCAGAAGAGACGTGGGACGGGGGTGCGTCGCACGCAGTCGAGATCAACAGATCAGTATAAGACCAGTGACAGAATTGTAACGTGTCTACTGGTGATGTACCAACCGTTTTTCTTTGACTTTTTACTTTTCTGATGGCAACATCTAGATTCATCTAAATTTAACAAAACAACTTAGCCTAAATAATTATGTGGTACTACACTTTTTGCTGAAGAGTGTTAATTATTACTTTGTCATTTTTATTGAAGATGAAATTGAAGGATTGCTAAAAAAAAAACAAAAAATATTAAATTAAAAAATTACAAAAATATTTTAAATTGCCGATGATGATGATAGTGATGAAGTAGGTGTCTAAGGCAAAAGGTCAGTGTGGGTCCAGTGACAGAATTGAAACGTGTCGACTGGACGCGTACCAACCGTTTTTCTTTGACATTTAAGCAATCGTCGAATATATGATGATTATCTGAAAATTAATAACACGAAAAACGAAAGAAATTAAATAACATGAAACTTATAAATACATCGTGATAGATGATAATTCATCGTGATGACGTAGACAGTGATGAAGTTGGTATTACTAGAACAAAGGGTCAGTAAAAGCCCAGTGGCAGAATTGAAACGTGCTTACTGGAGTTATACCGAGCGTTTTTCTCGTATTTTGTCTGACAACAGCGCCATCTTCGATTAATAAAATACACACTAAAAAAACACAAGCACTGAAAAATGTTGTATACATAAATTTTTTACACAGAAAACATTACATAGACAAGAAATTGATAAATAGGTCAAAGTAAATAAAAAAAAAGAAAACAATCGTAAAATATTGGCATTAAGTTTGCGATCTTGTGTTGAGTCTGTTTTGGAATCATAATGTGCTGTGATAATCTAATAACAGCTATCACAGAGCCTGTGACATATTGAAAATGTCTACAAAGCGAGTGATAGCTGATACTAAATTACCAACAAAGATCGTGATGGTGAATCTTCAAAGATATTCAGGTAGCTTGTGATGATGTCGAACTGGTCGAGATCAACGGATCAGTACAAGACCAGTGACATAATTGTAACATGTCTACTGGTAATGTACCAACCGTTTTTCTTAGACATTAAGGCCATCGTCGAATATAAAGATGATGAAGAAGATGAAGATGAAGATGAAGATGATGTTTATGATGTATGAAGTTGAAGAGCTGCGATTCAGTAGCCTTATTATCGCTTTTCGTTATCCCATGTGGGTAGTCTAAGGTAACACGCTGATACAACGAAAAGCGGCGACAAAACTACAACGTCGATGATCACATTAATGTTGATGATGTCGTCTGTAATAAAAGAATAAATATTAGCCTATGCCCGTGGCATCGCCCCTGTGCAAAAATAAAAAATCACACAAATTAAAAAAAAAATGCACCGCCTGAACAGAACAGCCCGGCCTGCGTCATTCGTTAATACTACTGTAAAATAATTACGTTGCTTAATATTCTTCGACGATACCAAGTTGTGGTAGAGTAGTCTGATCCACACCTATCAATGTCCCAGTGACTATCACATCATGTCATCTGAGCTAAAGATAGGCTAAGACAAAACTACGATGTAGAACTGATACGCTTATGATGATGTCGAACAAGTCGAGATCAACGGATCAGTACAAGACCAGTGACATAATTGTAACATGTCTACTGGTAATGTACTAACCGATTTTCTCGCTTTTTTACTTTTCTGATAGCACCTTCTAGTCTAGCATCTAAAATTAACAGAAAATCCAATTAAAATTTAATATGATGATGAAGTAGGCTTAATTTAGAATAACATCAGTATAATTAAGTCCAGTGACAGATTTGAAACATGTCTGCTGCACTTGTACCAATCGTTTTTCTAAAACATCTGATGAAATAACTGTTGAGAGTTGCATCTTGTATTACTTTTTTGCTGACTAGTGTCAATTATTACTTTATCATTAATTTAAGTATTAAATAAGTACGTCTGAAATTAAAGGATAGCTAAGAAAAACACATGAAAAATATAATAAAAAAAAAACTTAAATTGCCGATGATAATGATAGTGATGAAGTAGGTGTCTAAGGCAAAAGGTCAGTATGGGTCCAGTGACAGAATTGAAACGTGTCGACTGGACGCGTACCAACCTTTTTTCATAGACATTAAGGCAATCGTCGAATATATGATGATTATCTGAAAATTAATAACACGAAAAACGAAAGAAATTAAATAATATGAAACTTATAAATACATCGTGATAGATGATAATTCATCGTGATGACGTAGACAGTGATGAAGTTGGTATTACTAGAACAAAGGGTCAGTAAAAGCCCAGTGGCAGAATTGAAACGTGCTTACTGGAGTTATACCGAGCGTTTTTGTCGTAATTTGTCTGACAACAGCGCCGTCTTCGATTAATAAAGTACACACTAAAAAACAATACAAGCACTGAAAAATGTTGTATACATAAATTTTTTACACAGAAAACATTACATAGAAAAGAGATTGTTAAATAGACCAAAGTAAATGATAGAAAAACAAGAGAACAATCGTAAATGCGATCTGGTATTGAGTCTGCTTTGGTATCATAATGTGTTCTGAAAATCTAATACCGGCTAACACAGACCCTGTGCTGTGATAGATAGAAAATGTCTACAAAACGAGTGATGGCTGATACTGAATTATTGACAAAGATCGTGATAGGGAATCTGCAAAGATATTCAGGGCTATTTTAAATAAAGATAACATGGAAACTTATTGATTGAAAATATGATGCATGAACTTGAAGAACTGCGATTCAGTAGCCTTATCATTGTATTTCACTATCCCAAGTGAGTAATATAAAGTAACACGTGGTCATAGCCAAATACGGAGACAAAACTACAACGGTGATGATCAGATTAATGCTGATGATGATGTCGTCTGTAATAATAATAAAATAATAAATATTAGCCTATGCCCGTGGCATCGCCCCTGTGCAAAAATAAAAAATCACACATATTAAAAAAAAAATGCACCGCCTGAACAGATCAGCCCGGTGCCTGCGTCATTCAGTAATACTACTGTAAAATAATTTCGTTGCTTAATATTCTTCGACGATACCAAGTTGTGGTAGAGTAGTCTGATCCACACCTATCAATGTCCCAGTGACTATCGCATCATGTCAACTGGGCTAAAGATAGGCCAAGACAAAACTACGATGTAGAACTGATTGATGGTATTTACGCTTATGATGATGTCGAACAAGTCGAGATCACCGCATTAGTACAAGACCAGTGACATAATTGTAACATGTCTACTGGTAACGTACTAACCGATTTTCTCGCTTTTTTACTTTTCTGATAGCACCTTCTAGGTTCATCTGAACTTAACAGAAAATCCAATTACAATTTAATATTTGTCGATGATGTAGAGTGTCATAATCTAGAATAACATCAGTATAATTAAGTCCAGTGACAGATTTGGAACATGTCTGCTGCACTTGTACCAATCGTTTTTCTAAAACATCTAATGAAATTACTGTTGAGAGTTCCATCTTGTATTACTTTTTGTTGACTAGTGTCAATTATTACTTTAGCAGTAATTTAGGTATTATTTTGACGTCTGAAATTAAAGGATAGCTAAGAAAAACACATGAAAAATATAATAAAAAAAACTTAAATTGCCGATGATGATGATGATAGTGATGAAGTAGGTGTCTAAGGCAAAAGGTCAGTATGAGTCCAGTGACAGAATTGAAACGTGTCGACTGGACTCGTACCAACCGTTTGTCTTTGTCATTAAGGCAATCGTCGAATATATGATGATTATCTGAAAATTAATAACATAAAACAGTGCATCGAGTTGAAAGATTCCACCCGAAAAAACATACATTGCAAGTTAAATAAAAACTTGTAAAAAAACATAAGAAATTAAACAATAAAACTTTTAAAAAATCGTGAAATAACTCATTGTGATGACGTAGACAGTGATGAAGTTGGTATTACTAGAACAAAGGGTCAGTAAAAGCCCAGTGGCAGAATTGAAACGTGCTTACTGGAGTTATGCCAACCGTTATTCTCGCAATTCGCCTGGCAACAGCGCCATCTTCAATGCATAAAATAAACACAAAAAACAACAGAAGTACTGAAAAAAAGTCGCCTACATAAATCATTTATACAAAAAAATATTTCATAAAAAAGAAGTTGATAAATTGAACAATATAAATAAAAAGCGAACATTTAAAAGTGAGGCATTCATGGTTGAAGACAATGTCGAAAAGGTACATGAATTATTTAAATTTATTTGTATTTTTACATAATGATGAAGACTCGATGTGATGAAGTAGTATCATTTTGTATACAGCACGCATAGATCCAGTTACATATGCGAGTATGAGACGTGTATCTGAATGTATGCGAGGTGCCAACAAAACTGGAATAAACTTTGGATGTATCTGTAACGGAATATAGGCTGTTTACCTTTAATGAGATCAATCAATGATATAGAAAACTTGACAACAGATATACAGGATCACAAGAAAACAAAGTATTTGTATTTTTACATAATGATGACGACTCGATGTGATGAAGTAGTATCATTTTGTATACAGCACGCATAGATCCAGTTACATATATGAGACGTGTATCTGAAGGTATGCGAGGTGCCAACAAAACTGGAATAAACTTTGGATATATCTGTAACGGAATATAGGCTGTATTTATCTTTAATGAGATTAATCAATGATATCGAGAACTAGACAACAGATATACAGGATCACAAGAAAAAATGATGATGAAAAAATATGATGAAGTAGTCTAGTCAGCATCTGTTATAAGACAGCATCAGCATCTGGCATAAAACACTGTCCGTCCCGCGGACAGTGTCTTATGCCAACTGAAGGGGTGACAGACTCTTTGAAGACTCAAAACATGATCTTAATGTACTTGGTTTCTGATATCATGACGTGCTGTGATAATCTAATACCAGTTAACACAGAACCTGTGACAAGTGGGAAATATCTACAAAGCGAGTAATGGCTAGTATCAGATTATCAACAATGACCGTGATGGTGACTCTGCTAAGATATTCAGAGCTATTATAAATAAATATTAAATTTATCCTTATTGATTGAATATAATTATGTTGAAGTTGAAGAGCTGCGATTCAATAGCCTTATCACCGTGCTTCGTAATGCCAGGTGGGTAGTTTAAGGTAACACTTGACACAGCGAAGTACCGAGACAAAACTACAACGGTGACGATCACATTTATGATGATGACGATATCTGTAATAAAAGTATAAATATTAGCTTACGCCTATGGCATCGCTCCTGTGGATGGATAAGAAAATCACAAAGTAAATAATAAATAAGAAACTAACGGATGTTGAAGTTCGAAGTTGAAGAGTAGCCATATTCAGTCTATCGGTTGATAAATTGAGTGATTGACACAGAACTATACCGTTGAATTAATGCCGATGATAACGTATTCTGTAATAAAAGTGTATAAATAATTTGCTTACACTAATATATAAAAGCGAAAAAGCCCACACATGTCTTTAAAAGTATATCGTAAATTTAAATCAACGATCAAGAAAATATGATTACAATATATTTTTTTCACTACAACGTGATGAGGTAGTCAAGTTTAATCTGGAACTATCACGATCTCCAAGGCAGACATGACATGCCGTTGGAGTAAGTGATAGGTTCAGATAGAACTGAAACGATGATAAATAAAATTAAAATAAGTTTTATTAAATCTGCTTAGTTGAAGAAAACAGTGTGGTGACTCCCCCAGGTTGTTATGTCAGCAGTATTTGCGAGTAACGCAGGAACAGGGGTATTTGGATGCAGTGAATCCAGCGTTTAAACAGTATTAACTGCATATGTATGCCCGGTACCTGCGTTATTCGGTAAAACTACTGAAAAATCATTGTGTAATATTCTTCGACGATACCAATTTGTGATAGTCTTATCTATACCTATCAATGTCCCAGTGACTATCACATCATGTCAACTGGGCTAAAGATAGACCAAGACAAAACTGCAATGTTGAACTGTGCTGTTACATTGATGGTATAGGCGTCGCTGTGAAAAAAAAACATTTAACAGTACACGAAGTTAATATCACAACATTTAAAAGTGAAGAACGCTTCGTGATGATGATAGAGTAGTCTCGTCCACAGCTCACACTAACCTAGTGACAGATATATTTAAACATGTCATTAGCGTTTGTGCGAGATGACGACGAAACAAAAACTATGATGTAATACTTCTGCATAACAAAACATATCATCGAATAAAATAAAATGCACATAAAATCATGATGAAGTAGTTTACAATCAATTGAGAGTGTGAATGCTAGCTATCATTTACACGCTAAGAATATTTACACATATTACTTCATATATTTTGATTAGGCTGCCTCCCTGTCCGATAACAGTATGCATCATTTGTTCAGTATTATAATATCATATACATAGTTACTGAACTAATGATCGCTACTATCATCGAACGACAGCAAATTATTCAGAAAATACGTACTGTTGGCCTCTTTTTTACCAAAATAAGTTCAGAAATTCCCAGTGACAGAATTGAAGCATGTCTTCTGGGGAAATCTGAACTAATTCGAGTAAAAATAACACATAGAAAGTTTTCATGTAAACAAGAAACAAAACAAAAAGAACAAAAAAAATTAAATTAAAACGATTACATATCCGATGAGGTTTTTTTTATTAAAATTAGAAGTTATTTATCCAGTGGTAGATTGGAAACGTCTCAACTGATTAAATAACGCCTTATCTTCATAAAAAATCTCGAAATCAAACACTGTAGGTAAATTCATTCATACACGTCTATTTATAACGTCAATGAAACTGATGGAGTAGTCAAAACGACGGTACTGCGATAGTGATGACGTCGACACTGTGATAATGATGCATCACAAACGTGTATCAACATGTTCAGTGACAGATTGATAGACTTGTCCACTGAACCAGTCGATACTGCTTGTTTTAAACATCATAAACGTACACATATCCTAAATCCACAAGCACATCAATGGGGGGATAAAAAAAATACACATTAGAGTTTAAAAATTTCGATCGTATCATAAATAAAATCACAAGCAAAAATATTTTAAGTTATTAAAGATGCGATGGTGCTCGTATTAATATAATAACTGGTCAAATAGCTCCAGTGATATGTTATCGTACAAATATCTACTGGATACATGTGACCATTATTATAATAAAAATAATCGAATCATCCAAACATCATGACAATCCTTACTTCCTGGCTGTCTGTCACTTCTTCACGCTTAAACCGCTGAAAAGATTTATATAAAATTTCAAAGTTCAGCCGTAAACGAATTCTTTACAGACGGAGTCGCGGGCAACAGCTAGTTAACGGGCATTAAAGAAAAGTGTAATAGTAATGTAATAAAAATAATTCACGAGCACAATTCGTTTTCATAAAGAAAAAGTGCCCTTATCTATTGGGTTAGTTTTGTGACGTTTTTTCATACAGTTTACTGGTCGTCGCGAAACTGCCACAAAAAATTAGAAAATTAGGAACATTTTTTAATCAACAAAAGCAATACCACTATTGACCTCGAGGAAGAAAAACCCAAAATTCCTCATTTAAAGAAGCGGTACTCTTTTTATTTAAAACGCCCTTACAATAGTTTTTAATAATATAATAAATAATCATAAATATCACGTTACAATTCACACCGATTGACCTAGTCCCAAACTGCGCAAGGCTTGTACTATGGGTACTAGACAACGGATAAACATACTTATATAGATAAATACATACTTAAATACATATTAAACATCCAAGACTCGAGCACAAACATTAGTATTTTTCACACAAATATCTGCCCCGACCGGGAATCGAACCCGGGACCTCAAGCTTCGTAGTCAGGTTCTCTAACAATTAGGCTATCCGGTCGTCCAGTTTTAAAGCGCAAGAACAAAGAGATAATTTAAAAAACTTACCTTTTCCATTATTTCTTCAATTTCCGACAAAACACGAATACACTAAAATCAGATTTAGAGATTCTGTGAATTAAACACTTTGCTTCTTAACAAGAAAACTACACTTCTTTCGGTCTTAATTTTGAAGTTCTATTTGTCTCTCCAACGATTGATTTGTAACTGATTCTAGTGTCCAGGCCCCAGTCCTTTTATACAATGAAATCGGAAACTTGTTGGTTTAAAATAATATTAATATGTCATTAAGGTTTAATTAGAAATGAGAAATGATTTGTTGATTTGGTTGCTAATGATTTGCAATTACACTTAGGAGGGACTTCGGACTAGTTTTTAATCGTAACCGACTTCAAAAAGGACTGTAGGTATGTATTTTTGGGGATCCCTTTGTTTTGGCATTATTTAATAAGACCTAATCATAGCTCGGACAGGTCACTGCAAAACAATCGCAACTCGGTAATAGAACAAGGTTTTAGACTCGTATTACGTAAAGTAGGTATTATTTAATTATATTTTTCATTACATTTTGTGTTTTTTTTAGGTGACGTGTTTGTAAATATTATATTTAACTGTTAAATACGAATGCCGCGTACGTACACAATATTTCACAGACATTTTTATCATAAGAGAGTTCGGAATGGTCCCTAATCCACTTATTTACCATTTTTAATTACACCATAAATAAGGCTTGTCCACGAAAAATGTAGCCAGCGAAAACTAAGTCTCCACTGTCTCTCAGTAGGTCTAGGTAGTTCAAACCGCAATTCGATTGCCAACAGAGTATTCTTTTTTATGTGTAAGAATCTAAAATCCATACATTTTTCCTAAAAAGTTGTGAAATCCTACGTAATGCCAGTTAAGGCTTAGACCTAAAATGATTGCATACAAATGTGTGTACTTCTGGCATAATTTAAAACAATTTATGACCTGCATACGGTAATTACGAGTCTGGAAAGATATTCGCGGAACATTATAGCGACGATAATCTATCTGAGTAAAGAAAAAAAGAACCATTGTGACCCAAACGTGAAAAATACAAAATCTAAGACTAAAATCCAGAGATTTCGAAAGTAAGCCCAAAAATGGATAGCATCTGATATAAATATCCATAATAGCACTCAAAACGAAAGGTGAACAGTCCTTCTTTCTAATTAAACTCTTTAAAAAATGTCATTTCATATTGAATACCTGAATTATACAATAGTGGCTACTTATTTCGTGAACAAGCCTTATGGTGGTTTATCTAATATATAAAAATCTCGTGTCACGGTGTTTGTTGTCGAACTCATCCGAAACGGCTTGACCGAATTATACGAAACTTTTTTCACCGTATTCGGTAGGTATGAGAGTAGGTCTTAGGCAGGCTATAATTTATAAAGCAAAACAACGTTTGCTGGGTCAGCTCGTTTTGAGAAATGCAACTAAAAAAAGGTCAATTGTTAATCGCTATAATATCCGTTTTAGGTAATAATAATCTTAGGTGCACTATTAGGTACGACTCTTGTATTATATCTTGTTCTGTTTACGTATTCTTTTTGCTACGACCTGTCCGAACTACTCATAATACATCATACTGTTCCAAACTTTCGTGATTTTCACTCATAATTACTAGACTAAAGTGTATTTAACTCGTGACCACGGTTTCTGCAATGTGGCCGAAACGTCGAGGTAAATAAATAAATATTTATTGCGTGATAAGTCCCGTTTAGTTTAGTAATAATACATTCTTCATAATCAACGTTAGTCATACTTTACAGGACTTTTTTAAATGCCACCTTATAAAATGCAGTAGGTTAGATTAGGTTTTTTTATAACGTTTTCAAGGGGGTCAAAATCATGTTCAAAGTTTCCGTTACATACTAACATACGTATGAAGCTAATAAAAGCGTGTTAAAAAAACCGGCCAAGTGTGAGACGGACTCGCGCACCGAGGGTTCCGTACAAATTTATATGTACCATGAATATCCAGTCTTAGCAGACCCCTGCTCCTAAGCAAAATGTGCGCAGTGTGGGATCTTTGTAGATTGGTTACTGATATAGAAAGACAGACAAAAAAATTAAGCTTTTCGCAATTTTTCCTTTATCTGTGCTCAAATTTCAAGATTCTGAGTTCACGGGAAGTACCCTGTAGGTTTTGATTCCCTTGCGAGTGTCGAAAATTTGCGCCATAAATGGCATTTGATTGCGTTGGCTTAGAAGTTTGATTTTTTCACAGCCCCAAGGGACAGTAGACCTAAGTATTTGATATAAATTTCAGCTTGATACCTCCACGCGTTCCTGAGAAAAAGGGTCTTGACAGACGGACGGACGGACGGACGGACAACAAAGTGGTCCTATAAGGGTTCCACTTTTTCCTTACGAGGTGCGGAACCCTAAAAACCGGCCAAGTGCGAGTTGGACTCGTACATGAAGGGTTCCGTATCTTCGTACAATGCTTTAAAAATAGTTCAGTAAAAAAATGATAAAGATCGAGTTAAGAACGCTGAATAATACACGTTTCTTGTATGACGCCTTTAATTTTATATTTAGTATTTGTTGTTATAACGGACGCGGCTTATCACGGTGAAAAGTGTCTAGTTTTTAACCGCCTAGACAAAAAGAGGGCTGTTGTTATAAGTTTGACCACTATGTGTGTGTGTCTGTCTGTGGCATCATAGCTCTTAAACGGGTGAACCGACGCTGTTTTTTTGTTTGAAAGCAGGTTTCTATAAATTTATATTCTGAGGTATAAAAACATGACTCCCATTAATTCTGTATGGCACGCGTACTAGCTATTTATGACGTCACTTCTGTACCGCCTCGATCGACTAACTGTCTATTTATTTTAAAGCAATTAAAAATCAATTATTGCAGTTAATGGAAAATTAATCTGTTTTTTTTAAAAGTCGTCTCTTGGAATTGTTGTTTTATGTCGCCTACACTTGTAATAATATAATGTTTTCTTTTTTTTTCCTTATTTTTGTACAAGGAAGAGTTTACATACATACATACTTGTCTGGGTAATTTTTGTTTTACAACGGTACTTTTTCTTGTCTGTCATTTTCTATGAAAAACTACCATTAAACGTAATCCAAAAATACCACGTTGTTAAAATACGACATGTATACCCCTAAATATCGCTCGTTCCCTAAATATCAGAATTGGGAATGTCTAAAAAAATTACCAGTGGTTTTTTATATTTTTTTTGTATAGAAAAGTCAATTATAAGAAACTAATTTCAATATTTTATCATTTAGTTCTCTACTTTTTTCAAAATTAATTATTGAAACTATTTTGGTTGATGACGTCTGATTATAATTGAGGGCTTCGACACTGTCAAATTTCTAAATCTATCTCAATGCGTACGATAAGGCAACCCCGTAATTATATTTTGCGTAGTGGTACACTGTAACTAGTGTCACTTTACTGGCGCTGTCAAAGTGCTAGATGTCAGACAGCGGGTCCAAATCAAACTCCGTAGTATAATCCACACGTAAATTGTGAAGAATTCTAACCACACAGAATAAAGTACGACTTGGATCGGTCACGCATTTTACACCAATGTCAAATGAAGGTTATTATATATTTGCTATGTAATAAATTCAATACATAGTATTAAAATTAAATAACTACAGAAAAAGAGTTCAAAAGCGTTTATCTCGAAATGGTTTTCGATTTACTATACATTGCAAAAAAATAGACATCCCCAATTGCAAAATACTAGATTGGCGACGTACCCTATTTCTAAAATACCAAATTCCCAGAATACCAGACTGTCACCGTGTTTTTCTCTATATCGGATTGCCAAAAAAGTTTGTTTTCAATACACCATGTTCCATTCAAAACCGAATTTCCATAATACCAGATAGTGAAATCACCAGGCTCGTAAAACACGACCCCCTGGCCTCCCCACGACGACCACGACCTGCCTGACGAATGGAACATGGTGTATTGAAAACAAGCTTTTTTGGCAATCCGATATAGAGAAAAGCACGGTGACAGGAAAGTCTGGTATTCTAGGAATTTGGTATTTTAGAAATAGGGTAAGTCAGCAATCTAGTATTTTGCAATTTTGATATTTAGGGAACGAGCGATAATGGGAAAGCATTAGGTAATGTAAGTAGGTAGTATTTTAAAAGCTGTGGTATTTTGAGAACTTGGTATTTAAAGCACGAGCGACAAAAATTTGGTCATCCATATCCATACTAATAATAATAATAACATCGCAGGGCGGCTTGTGGCGAGCTGTTGGTGCGTAGCGACACCACGAACCCGAGACCTCCAGGGGTACACATACACACGTGCGCTTATACACACACTCACACACAGTTACCTACACACCCACCCCGCCTCTAGTTTGCCATTGTTGGCCGCCTAGAGTGGAACGCAAGAGCTAAATGCTCGAAGGATGGATGTGTTTGGCCGTAAGTGGCGAGTTGGCATTTTGAAGTTTAAAGTCCAGGGACACCTCTCCATCCTTAGCCGTTCACACCAATGTTGCCGCCTCGTTGCCCCGAGCGGGCAATAGTTTGAGGGGCCCATTTAGTGAATGGCGAGTCAACGCCTACCAAAAGTTCAGGTTATGAGATATTGAAATGGTAGGTGCCCGTTATCTCACTCCATAGCCCGATAATCCTGTCCACAACATTCCAACCTCATAGCCAATTCCATGTCGCTTCCTACCTGGCAATAGTTTGGCAACTGTGGAGGACTGTCTGCTAGCACATCCTCATGGTGTATTAGGGACCTCCGTAGTTGCGCCCATCTCATTTATATTATATAGTACCAAAGGCCTCTTCATGTTGGCTTCGGCCCCATGAATGCCTTTCAAATGACCTGGTCCGCATGGGCCCGTGATCGGAAACCCGTAAACCATAATAATAATAATATTATAAATGTGAAAATGTGTTTGTTTGTCCTTTCACGTCGGAACTGAGCGACGGGTTGCCGTGATTTTTCTTATGGACATAGTTGAAGGGCTGGAGAGTGACATAGGCTACTTTGTACCACGGGCAAATGTCTAATTCCCACGGGAAAACACGTTTTAATCTACTTCAGTCTGTATGTTGCATCATGGCTCTTAAACGGGTGAGCCGATTTGGATGCGGTTTTTTTTATTTGAAAGCAAGTTTCTTGGCGATGGTTATTAGATATATTTCATTAAAATTGGTCCAGCCGTTTCAAAGTTATCAGCTCTTTTGTATGCTGCGGAATGGATCTGATCTTAGACTTAATCGAGTTGGGGGTTTTTAATTTTTTTAAACAAAATGGCGGAGTTGAAAACACAAAAGATATTATTAGTATATATTTAATCATCATCATCAGCCTGTATACGTCCCACTGCAGGGCACAGGCCTCCTCTCAGAATGAGAGGGCTTGGGCCGTTGTTCCCACGCGGGCCCAGTGCGCATTGGGAATTATATAACTTATATTTCAACACGTGTATATTTGGAATTGTCTTTATCAATTGACATTAGTTGAATATCTTTGTATAATTGTATTTTACTAATGAATCACTAATAGCATCATTAAGATATGAAACTGCTTTAAATCCGGCCAAGCGCGAGTCGGACACGCGACACGAAGGGTTCTGTATGCCGTTCACCATTGTATATATCTGAACCCACGGACCGGAAGATGCAGTGTAGGTAGGCCTCCAACAAGATAATAATAATAATAATGTTGCCCCGAGCGGGCAATAGTTTGAGGGGCCCATTTAGTGAATGGCGAGTCACCGCCTACCAAAAGTTCAGGTTATGAGATATTGAAATGGTAGGTGTCCGTTATCTCACTCTATAGCCCGGTAATCCTGTCCGCAACATCCCAACCCCATAGCCAATTCCATGTCGCTTCCTACCTGGCAATAGTTTGGCAACTGTGGAGGACTGTCCGCTAGCACATCCTCATGGTGTATTAGGGGATAGACCTCCATAGTTGCGCCCATCTTATTTATCCGTACCAACATAATAATAAACAATAAATATCACGGGACAATTCACACCTTTTGACCTAGTCCCAAAGTAAGCTAAGCAAAGCTTGTGTTATGGGTACTGGGCAACGAATAAACATACTTATATAGATAGATACATACTTAAATACATATTAAACACCCAAGACCAGAGAACAAACATTCGTAGTTTTTCACACAAATATCTGCCCCGACCGGGAATCGAACCGTACCTCAAGCTTCGTAGTCAGGTTGTCTAACCACTAGGCCATGGCCGTCCAGATAGAGCGACGACCTGGTTAAGGTTTCAGGATCGCATTGGATGCGGATGGCACGGGACCGATCTGTTTGGCGAGCCTTGGGGGAGGCCTATGTTCAGCAATGGTCTTCTTACGGCTGAAATGAATGATGATGATGATGTAGCTGTAGCCCGCGACTCCGTCTGCGAAGAATACGTTTCTCGCCATCCCGCGGGAATTACGCATTTTCCGGGATAAAAAGTACCCTATATGTTAATCCAGGTTGTAAACTATCTGTGTGCCGAGTTTCATCAGAATCCGTCAAACCGTTTTAGCGTGAGATAGTAAGGAACATCCACACCTCCATACAAACTTTCATGTTTACTTTTAGTGGTATCAGATAATAATTTACCTAATAGTCATTAGGTATTAGGCACCAATTACTAAGTTTATTTTTCGACTCACAAACAAGGTAATTACCAACCATTTAGTAAAGTCCGGGCGTTTATTTTTAAATAACTTATATTATACTGGTTATTTCTCAAAAACTGCATATTTAGATTTATAACTGCTTTAATACAAAAAAAATCAAATTCAAATGTATTTATTCGCTTTAAGTGCGAATTACAATGATTTAGTTTAAGGCTTAATAGTAGGGCCATTCTACTTTTCGTTGACCAGTAATTTTTTGTACTGTGCTCTTCAAATATTTTTTTTACAAAAACGGTAAAGTGCTCGGTTTAAATCATTTAAGATTTAAATAGGCACATAATTAAGCTTACATTTAAAATTATCACTACGTATAAAAAGTAATCATTATTATCTATAAAGTAGGTAACGCAGTGGACATGCATGTCCCCGCCATTTGTATGGAAATTGATGTATTTTCCGCTGAGTTACCAATTTTTTCCACAAAATTTCTTTGAATTTAAAGTTTTATTGCTTTAAAACATTAAATTTAGGTGTTTCAGTTTGTATATAAGTTATTTACACTTGAAAAAAATCACCAGGTATGCCTTATATTTCACAAAAGATTAATGGTTACTTAAAAGTAGAATGGCCCAGTACACACTTAGCCAGTTACAGCATGCAAATATTATTATTATTGATATTGAGTTATTCTAAGTTCCCAATCCGCACTGAGCCCGCGTGGGAACTAAGGCCCAAACCCTCTCATTATGAGTGGGACGCATAAGGCTGGTACGATGACAACGATGAAGTTATCTATACATATAATAAATCTGTAACAAGTCGGTGTCTGTACATTGAAGATATTTGAGAAAAACTGTCACTAGGGCTATTTACTAGCGCAATAGAACCCAAAACAATGTTTTTTAGAATTATTGTCTGTTTGTCTGTTTGTCTGTGCGTTTGTGCGCGCTAATCTCAGAAACGGCTTAACCTAGAGGGATGCGGTTTTCACTGATATGTTGGTATTTTCTTGGAATAACATTTAGTGTTTGTTTCATTTGAATCGGTTCACAAATAAGAAAGATACGTCTATTTTAAGAATTTATAGAACAGTTTTTAGAAGTAGTGACTTGGGAGTAGGTACGGTGGTGAATGTGAACGCGGGTGTGCGGGGGGGGGTCCGGTGAGGGGGGGGGGGGTGCGGGTAATTTTTTTTTATATCGAGGAACTAAGGAGAGCCATAATTGATGAAAAAGCAAATTGGATAAAAAAATAAGCTGCCCAAATTACTAATTCCACGCGGACGGAGTCGCGGGCAAAAGCTAGTTCTAAAATATAAATTAAATGTCATAATACGTCTGCAATATGTCCAATGTCCAATATTTACTAGGTACAAAAGTATCGTTTCCGCACAATAATTATCTATTAGGTAGGTCAATACTCTGCTGTCAGCTCAAATAATCCTTAACGGAGTAATAACTATATTTTAAAAACCCCCGACGCAATTGTCACGCGGATGTTGGAACTTAAAGTAAATGCCCGGTTTGCGTCTAAGATCCCTTCCGCAGCTAGCAAAAGAGCTGATAACTTTAGAACGGCTGAACCGATTATGATTAAACATATCTAAGAACCATCGCCAAGAAACCTGCTTTCTAATAAAAAAAACCGCATCCAAATCGGTTCACCCATTTAAGAGTTATGATGCCACAGACAGACAGCCACACACACATAGCGGTCCGACTTATAACACGCCTCTTTTTGTGTCGGGGGTTAAAAATACATTTCTATTAGCCAGACACGCAATTCGTTAAAAACCTAAGGTTAAAAACCTTTTCAACGCCACGCCTCGACAAAATGTAAACCTGCTTTGAATCTTATGTCATTGTGTCAAGATCACTTTGACACTGTACTTTGTGACACCTATATCTATATGTGTCGTTGGCGTTGAAAGGTTCAAGTCTGACAATGACTGTAATACGTCTTATATGTTCAGGTAAATAAATAAATATTAGGGGACAATCTTACACAAATCGACCTAGTCCCAAACTAAGCAAAGCTTGTACTATGGGTACTAGACGACGATAAACATACTTATATAGATAAATAAATACTTAAATACATAGAAAACATCCATAACTCAGGAACAAATATTCGTGCTCATCACACAAATAAATGCCCTTACCGGGATTCGAACCCAGGACCTCTTGCTTCGTAGGCAGGGTCACTACCAACTAGGCTAAAGCGGTCGTTAATGATTGAATACATCGTACATTTTACTTAGAAGCAGGATTCTACTAACACTAGATTATTATAGTTACGGCTGTTTACGGCGGCATAGGCTCTAAAACTCACTTTCCCGAAATGTGCACTTTTTCTAAGGGTACACTTGTTTAGAAAGATCACTTTCTTCGAAGGCGCACTCTCTCAAAAAGTGAACTTCCCAATTGGTACACTTTCTCACTCAGATAGAGCACATTCTTCCCATGAAGTGTACTTTCTCAAATAGAGCATTTTAGTGGCCAGTAATATAAGATTAAAATAGTATGTATATAAAAGTACTTGAAAGATATGGAAAAGTACGTACCATATACCTATATATAGACTATTCGATAAACGGTAAAAATGCACGAGCACGAATGATGTCTCTAGGTAAAAATGTTAACATTGCCATCATAGCTTAGGATCTTCATCTAAGGAAAACTTTGTGGTGAAGATGACTTTTTTGACTAGTGTACATTTTGGGAAAGTGTGCGTTTTGAGAAAACGTACATCATGGGAACGTGTGCGTTTTGAGAAAAAGTACTTTTTGGTAAAATGCACTTACGGGGAAAGTGCCCTTAATGGGCAAGTGTACATTTGGGAGTGTACATTTTGCGGAAAATGAACTTTTAGAGAAAGTTTTTACGGCGTATATTTCGAGAAACCGTTGCGCGAGTCTGACTCATACTTGGCCGGTTTTTATAAACAACTTGTCGATTTTACAAATAGTTTTTAAAAATCTCGTGTCACGGTGTTTGTTATCGAACTCCTCGGAAAGGGCTTGACCGATTTATATGAAACTTTTTTCTCTGTACTCGGTAGGCCTGAGAATTGGTCGTAGGATACTTTTAATACCCCTAATATGGCAAAAAAACGTTTGCGGGATCAGCTAGTATCTATATACCTAAATCCGCTTTTTCCTTATCCCTTAGGATTTATCATATATATATGTATAGCTTTTGCCCGCGACTCCGTCCGCGTGGAATTAGTAATTTGGGCAGCTTAATTTTTTAATCCAATTTGCTTTTTCATCAATTATGGTTCTCCTTAGTTCCTCGATATAAAAAAATTACCCGCCCCCGCATCCCACCCCCGCATCCCCCCGAGCAGTAGTTCCTGACATTAGCGCGTTCAAACAAACAAACAAATTCTTCAGCTTTATAATATTAGTTATAGATATACACTATAATTAGTTTTTTACTGTTATAACCACCTATTTGCGTGCCACATTTGTAGTATCTAATAATTGTAATTACGGAGAGCCACTTACAAGTGAAAATATAAATGACATTTATTCCCTATCCGGTGGAAATTTCGAAAAATCTCTTCTTAGCAGATGCCTACGTCATAATAGCTTGCGTGCCAAATTTTAGCACAATACGTTCAGTGGTATGAGCTATCTGTTGATAGAACAGTCTGTCATCAATGATGACTCATCATCATCATCATTTTTTTTTATACAATACTAGCGGACCCGACAGACGTTGTCCTGCATGAACCTAGATAGTAGATACCGACTGCAGCGCCATCTGCCGGGCTGATTTGTGAATCTAAACCATCCAGGGCGCCACCCAAACGCATACAAAAAAAATCATTCAAATCGGTCCAGCCGATTAGGAGTTCAGTGACATACACACGTAGGTACAGTAGAATTATATATATAAAGATAGGCTTGCGTTTGACCACAATCACGCCTGATGGAAAGCGAAGATGAGGCCTACGATGGAGCACGCTTGCCTAGTAAATGCTCATTCACCCTAGACTTGAAAGCGGCCAAATTGTAGTGTTCAGGGAACACAGTCGCAGGCAGGGAATTCCACTCCTTAGCTGTGCGGTTCATCGTCATTTCAGCCGAAAGACGTCCACTGCTGAACACAGGCCTCGCCAAACAGATCGGTCCCGTGCCATCCGCATCCAACGCGATCCCACAACCTTCACCAGGTCGTCGCTCCATTGTTGGAGGCCTACCTACACCGCGTCTTCCGGTCCGTGGACGCCACTCGAGAACCTTTTGGCCTCGCCATCAGTTCTACGAGCGATGTGCCCTGCCCACTGCCACTTGAGTCTGGCGATTCATCGAGCTGTGTCGGTGACTTTAGTTCTTGCGCGGATTTCATCATTTCTAATGCGATCCCGCAGAGAAATTCCGAGCATAGCCCTCTCCATTGCCCTCTGAGTGACTTTAGATCAGGTAATCAGTCAGTAGGATACCTAACGATATTACACAGAAGAACATTCTTACCTCTGAAATAAATAATCACTTAACACGCACTCCACACACTAAGAACGACACTGAAATCAATGAAACAGCAATAATTGTGATCTCATTTATATAATATGAATCAAAATTAAAAACACACACTCGGCATTTCTTTTGTATGTATAAAGTTGTAGGTATTTTTGTATGTTTATTTATTAGGCAGTTTTATGTTATGAAGTAGTGTGGTAAACGGGCTATGGGGACATTTGATGGGTAAAACGGGGTTACTTTAAAATGCAGGCGCTACTTTGGAAAACAGTTTTTACGCCGTGTCCTTATTTTTTTAGACCCTCTTTGGCAGTGAAATAACTACCTTGATAAATTACCTAACTTTTTACGTCATTTGCTCAATCGTGCTATGAATATTTGCGTTTTTATAACCATTTTAAATCTATCAAAGCAGCCCCGAAATTTCCTAAAGGAACCCCAGTTTACACTAAGAAGTATTTAAGATACGTATCGATGGCCGTGGTGGCCTAGTGGTTTGACGTAAGGCCTCTCAAACAGAGGGTCGTGGGTTCAAATCCCGACTCGCACCTATGAGTTTTTCGGAATTTATGTCCACAATTACCTTTTGACATTTACCATGAGCTTTACGGTGAAGTAAAACATCGTGAGGTAATCTACACTTACGTGCGAAGATATTCAATGGTGCGTGAAGTTCCCAATCGGCACTGGGCCCGCGTGATCTACAGCCCAACCTTTCTCGTTGACAATATCATGGAGATGATGATAGGACTAAAACCGCTATAAAAACTAGTTAAGACCATAAATTAACCTGTCCATAATGTTAGCTTCGTTCATATTTATTAATTTTTGTATAATTGTTTGTCTGGAAGAGATCGCTTTTTAGTAAGACCGCCTATTATTTGTCTGTTTTTTTTTATAATGTCCCAATTTATACTATTCGATGAAATATTTGTATCTTTTCCTGTCATGTGTATTTCCTGTGTATCGATTGGTGTAAATAAACATCTCTCTCTCTCTCTCTCTCTCTCTCTCTCTCTCTCTCTGTTTATCGTGTTCATTAAGAATATTTTTATTGTATTGTTTTAACTAATTACCAATATAATCTTAAACAGCCATATCCACTGTATATATCATTAGTCGTATCACCAACAGTTTTGCCAATACCGCAAGGTCGTATCTCTGTACAGTCAGCACTTCGATTCCGCCTGTACTCGTTTAAATCTGTGTCAAGTGTACTATTGATTCTTGAACGTGATGTTTCGACTTTGTACTTTAACCGCTGGTCTGGTGGTAGTAGTATGTTTGAAGTTCAAATTATTTATTGGGTGCATGTCAAATAAATAAATATTCCGGGATAATTTATTGAAATTTTACATAAAATATTTAAAATAATAATAAATATCACGGGACAATTCACACCAATCGACCTAGTCCCAAACTAAGCAAAGTTTGTACTATGGGTACTAGACGACGATAGACATACTTATATAGATAAATAAATACTTAAATAGGTACATAGAAAACATCCATAACTCAGGAACAAATATTCGTGCTCATCACACAAATAAATGCCCTTACCGGGATTTGAACTCAGGACTTCTTGCTTCGTAGGCAGGGTCACTACCAACTAGGCTAAAGCGGTCGTTAAAACAGTAATAAATTGTAAATATCACGGGACAATTCACACCAATTGACCTAGTCCCAAACTAAGCAAATCTTGTATTATGGGTACTAGACAGCGAATAAACCACAGAAATATATCGAGATAGAAGGAAAGAGTTTACGTACGTTGACTGGCCAAATGGAGTTTATAAGCCCCAATGCTCGCCGCGAACTTCAGTCTGCTCCCGACCGCGGTCTGCGTGCGACGTCAGGTTTTAAAAATAAAATGACTCGTTGTTCAGTAATTAACTGTTCAAATACTACAGATAAAGTTGGAGCTGTTAGTCGAGGTATTTCCTTTCATTGGTAAGTACTATTTGTCCTAAAATATCTGTTATTAATTAAAAAACGATTTATTTTATTATTTTCATCAGAACAGTAGCGGGCGATAGTGTGTCCACGCTAGCTTTCCATTGCGGCTTTAATTTGACGAGCCAGACATGGCGTGCGTTCAAAACCAGCAATGTAAAAATAAGCTATTCAAACTATCGAGTCACGTCCAAGGTCAATTTATCATTTTTTCTGTCAAAAGTAAGAATAGTGATGTACAAGTACACTATCGCAGTTCTCACTCGATTAAAATCGATTTTGAAAGCAGAGGAAATGATAATTACGTTTTTATATTATTATGTAGCTATATAATGTACGTAGTGCAAAGCAAATATTATTTACAAACAGGTTATGGTTACTTCTATATTGCAATTTTATTTTAGTTTTCCGAATGATCCTCATATTAAAAAAAAAAGGAATCTACAAAAAACAGCAAGAATTGTTCTATACATTTCCACGAAGACACCTTTACTGGCCCATCAAAGTACCGACGAGTAATCAGTACAGCTTATCCGACTATTGATGTAGTGATGATGTCATATGATGAAAAGGTACACAGTTACATAAGGCTAAATATTATTTTAAAAAATGTGCGTGTGTGTGTGTGTAGTATTTACACGATTATAGGTAGGTAGGTAATAACGAACTATGGAGAGGACTGTGCTCAGAGTTTCTCTACGGGATCGAATCAGAAGAGAGGAGATCCGTAGAAGAACCGGGGTCACCGACGTAGCCAAACGGATTAGCTCGTTGAAATGGCAATGGGCAGGCCATATAGCATGCAGAACATATGGTCGTTAGAGCCCAAAAGTTCTCGAATGGAGACCACAGACTGGCTAGCACAGCGTGGGACGTCCACCAACAAGATGGACGGACGATTCGGTGAAGGCCGCAGGTTCAGGGTGGATGCAAGTCGCTTTCAACCGTAATGATTGGGCGTCAATGAGGGAGGTTTATGTCCAGCAGTGGACGTCCTACGGCTGAAATGATGATGATGATGATGAATAACTGCAGCGGCTATAGTAGGTATTGACAAATGTAAAGCAATTTATTGGTTAGGTAGGTACCTACCTACATTTATATTTTTCGATTTGAAATTCTGACCTTTCTCATTTCCTCTGTCGAAAATAATTATCATTTCCTCTGTGCATAAGAATCGGTTCCCTAATCGATCTGTGAATCGATGCTTTTGAATTGATTTCGCGCGGCTTATGTTTCCCATCACTAAATTACACTCGTGACGTCAAAGTACCTACGCAAGATGTTACAGGCTCGGTCTCGCTACAAATTGCCGAGCATTTTCCTTCTATCTCGATATATTTCTGTGGAATAAACATACTTATCACTACATAGTATAAAACAAAGTCCTTCCAGGCTTTCCGCTGTCTGTCTGTCCCAATGCATGCTTAGATCTTTAAAACTACGCAACGGATTTTGATGCGGTTTTTTTTTTAATAGATAGAGAGATTCAAGAGGAAGGCTTATATGTATAATACATGCATGATATAGTAGAGAAACACTGATAATTGCACCCGTGCGAAGCCGTTGCGGGTCGCTAGTATAGATATAATATATATATATATATATACATACTTAAATACATATTAAACATCCAAGACTCGAGCACAAACATTCGTATTTTGACAAGTTTGATATGAAGTATCTTTTTGTATTTTTATTTTTCAACTTCATTTTTTTATTACTTTTACGGTCATCCCGTGAAAACCATATATTTCATACTAAATACAAACTGAAATATGGACGCACAGAAAAAAACCCAGAAAAAAGACCAGCGCTGGGAATCGAACCCAGGTCCTCAGCATTCCGTGCCGCGTGCTATTCCCCTACACCACCACTGGTCAGGAGTTTAGACACGAATTTTTCCTATACATCCATATCTCAATCTGTTTGATCATCATTTGCGTGATACAGCGCCATCTATGTTATACCCTCATCGAGAGATTTCAACACTCCTTCGGAACTACCCGCTCACCCGGCCAAGAGATGTCGCTACTAATCCAAACTTTAACCAGTGGTGATGTAGGGGAATGGCACACGGCACTGAATGCTGAGGACCTGGGTTCGATTCCCAGCGCAGGTCTTTTGTCTGGGTTTTTTCTGTGCACCCATATTTCAGTTTGTATTTAGTATGAAATATTCGTATTTTGCACACAAATTTCTGCCCCGACCGTAAATCGAACCCGGGACCTCAAGCTTCTCAGTTTCTCTAACAACTAGGCTATCCGGCCGTCAAAAATAAACCTATTATTTTGTCAGGTACCGATAACCGTTGGGGTAGACGAGTTCTTGAGTGGAGACCACGGATCGGGATACGTAGCGTAGGACGTCCTCAGACTCGGTGGAGCGATGATCTTCGCAAGGCGGCTGGCAAGAGCTGGATGAGAGTGGCCGAGGATCGTGCTCAGTGGCGTGCCATGGGGAGGCCTATGTCCAGCAGTGGACGAGCATAGGCTGATGATGATGATTATTTTGTCAGGTCGGCTTCAAAGGCTACGGGCTGGGCCCAGCCCAGCTGTCCGCGTCGGCAAGCTTCACGTTCAGCGACGGCAACACTTACAGCATCGGGCACGGCTCCGTGATCATCGCGGCCATCACCTCGTGCACCAACACGTCCAACCCGAGCGTGATGCTGGGCGACGGTGAGCCATCATCAATATCATCACTAATCAAAATCCGCTCGTGCTTAAAATACCTACCACGTTCCCAAAATACCGTAAGGCTGCGTTTCCACCAGAGATGTGCGAGGATGTGTCTGTCATGAACCAATAGAAACACTTTATTCACTTAGGACCTTTTAAATGAAGTGTTTCTATTGGTTCATGTTCATGACAGACACAACCCTCGCAACGCATCCTCGCACAGCTCCGGTGGATACGCAGCCTTTAGGTATAAGTTGGCAGCCGACTGCACGCAGCAGCAGCAGCAGACGACGTGTCGCTAGCTACGCTAGCTACGGAGGGAATTTCATAGACATAAGGTATAAGTTCGCGTAGCTAGCGACACGTCGTCTGCTGCTGCTGCGTGCAGTCGGTTGCCAACTTATACCTTAAAACGGGGTTACTAATGTAAACAAATAAAAAATGCAGGAGTTAAAAAATGCAGGGGCTACTTTGGAAAACAGTTTTTACGCCGTACACGTGATTTTTTTAGACCATCTGTGGCAGTGAAATAACTACCTTGATAAATTACCTAACTTTATACGTCATTTGCTCAATCGAGCTATGAATATTTGCGTTTTTATAACCATTTTAAATATATCAAAGTAGCCCCAAAATTTCCTAAAGTAACCAGTGGCGTAGCTAGTTAACCAAAGGCCCTGGGGCCAAAAATAAACTAGGGCCCCACCCAACCCGTGTTTGTTTACATGATAAGACAAGTAAGGATGAATGCACTTTAAATTCACTAGACTCGCGCGCTTGTAAATTCACTAGTAGCGTTTTATAGCCGCGTTTCTCATAGGTCCGCGTTTATAGTTTGTAAGTCAGAGTCCGAGGGGCCCCCTGAGCTTGGAGGCCCCGGTGCACTGCCCCGCTTGCCCTACGGTAGCTACGCCACTGAAAGTAACCCCAGTTTACCGTAGCTCATTTTCAAAATGCATTACCTATTTGGGTCATTTCCAAACATTGTGCAGAACACTGTTAGTACCTACTGTTACATTTGTATGGAGCTACCACTCTGTTACCTTTTATCTACCTATTTATTTATTAATCAATAAACAATTACAGCGTTACAGTATAATACCAATGCACTGTAAAATTCAAAATACATACATATAAAGCCGTTGCGTGTATGCGCGTTCAAAATGTATGAATAATTCTCCCTAGTACGTGATTCAGTTTCTTCGATTGTATGTGTATTTTTTAATCATCATCATCATCATTTCAGCCGTAGGACATAGGCTCCCTCATTGACGCCCAATCATTACGGTTGGAAGCGACTTGCATCCACCCTGAACCTGCGGTCTTCACCAAATCGTCGTATTTTTTAATACTTATGTATTATATTAAAAAAAGTATGTATATTTTAATACGGATGACGACTGGGCTATAAATATGTCATTCTATTTAGTCCGTCAGTTAGATTATGGAAAAATATGGGACACGTATTTTTTGGTTTATCAAATTATTAAAAATCGACAAAGGCATACATCATCAAACTTCCAGAGTGGGGGCTTGTGACGTCACTCTTAGGTAAAAATTGTACCATATAGTGACGTCACTCGAAACTTCTAAGCACTGTATCCTCGTCATTTTTTGTTTGTCAAACAAAAGAAAAAGTACGTGTACAATATTTTTTAATAATCTAACTGACGGACTAAACAGTTTTTTTTAGTCGTCTAGCCTATTATAATAACTTGTAACTTACATATAATTATGTAACACAATGCTCCATGTTAGTCAAAATATATTCATTCATTCATTCACTGTGTTTGCCCGCAGGTTTGCTCGCCAAGAAAGCAGTAGAGAATGGCCTGAGCGTGCTGCCTTATATTAAGACGTCGCTCTCGCCCGGCTCAGGAGTCGTCACTTATTATTTGAAGGTAAGTTGCTACTTGTAAAATTACATAAAGTTTAGTTTACCACTGACAGATGGTTTGCCTTCATTTCATATTCAACTTTAACGACCTACAAATAAAGCCAATTTTAGAATACTGTTACCCACGTTTGCAGATTTAGTAATAGCTACTTTAAAGTTGGAAATGAAATGAAGGCAAGCCATCTGTCAGTGGTAAACTAAAAGTAAACGTATTGTACAGTCACCAGCATTAATATCTGCCACAACAGAGCGTGCAAAATTATCTGACAAGTCCTTCCGGCCCTAGAAATAGAGTCGTATCAGATATTTATGCACGCTTGTTGTGTCAGATATTGGTGCTGGTGACTGTACTAGCTGTTTGCTCGCCTCATAAAACTATTCCTCCTGTATTTAGTTGCGCCAACCTTAAGGGAAATAGGTGGATAGTATCTTTCATTCTTCTTATCCTATTCTTATTCTTGGTTTTATTTGCAGGAGTCCGGTGTGGTCCCATACTTGGAGAAGCTGGGCTTCGACATCGTCGGCTACGGCTGCATGACCTGCATCGGCAACTCTGGTCCCATCGACGACAACATTGCCAACACTATCGAGAAGGTACGTTCAAAGGCTTTGGGATCAAAAACCGGCCAAGAGCGAGTCAGACTCGCGGGTTCCGTATCATCTAATATATAATAATCTCGTGTCACGGTGTTTGTTACCAAACTCCTCCGAAACGGCTCGACCGATTTTTATGAAACTTTTTTCTCTGCATTCGGCAGGTCTGAGAATAGGTCCTAGGCTACTTTTCTTCGCGGACGGAGTCGCGGGCAACAGCTAGTTATCTATAAAAAATTGCGGTTTACGATTTATGACGTACTAGCTGTTGCCCGCGACTCCGTCCGCGTGGAATTAGTAATTTGGGCAGCTTATTTTTTTATCCAATTTGCTTTTTCATCAATTATGGCTCTCCTTAGTACCTCGACATAAAAAAAATTACCCCCCGCCCCCCCCACACCCGCATTCACATTCACCATCGTTCTCCCAAGTCAAGCGTGTCTACAGAAGTTTTACTTCAAAAACCCCCGATTTTGAAACATTCTTCCGCTCCGCTCCGCTCCTATTGGTGTTAGCGTGATGATATATAGCCTATGTCCTTTCTCAGGCTCTAGACTATCTGTGTACCAAATTTCATTTAAATCGGTTCAGTAGTTTTAGCGTGAAAGCGAGACAGACAGACAGAGTTACTTTCGCATTTATAATATTAGTTAGGATTAAAAAAAAACTACTTACTAGAACTCGCTCAAACCAATTTTCGGTGGAAGTTTATATTCATATTCATATTCATATTCATATTCATATTCATTTATTGATAAAATTAAAAATTTTACATGTCATATTATTATAGGTACATATTATTATGCATTATTATTATTATTATTATATTCTGACATGTCATAAAAAGCGTTTTTTGTTAGCCATTTCTTTAGTCGGTTGGAGAATGTTTACATGGTAATGTACCTACATCATATATTTTTTTTAGTTTTATCATTCTCTTATTAGTTTTGTCATTATCCATAGATACCTCACAATAAGGGTTTGATGAAAATAAATTTTTGAGTTTGAGGGGTACCCCCAAAATTTATTGTTTTTTTTTTCTATTTTTTGTGTGAAAATCTTAATGCGGTTCACAAAATACATCTACTTACCAAGTTCCAACAGCCTAGTTACCAGCATTGGTCTTTTTTCTGGGGCTTTTTCTGTGCATCTATGTTTCAGTTTGTATTTATTATGAAATATTTTTAATTTTATTTAATATTTGACCCAAACAGGAAAAGTTACCTACGTAATAGCTTGTAATAAAAACCTTGGTTTTAGAACGAGCTGGTCTGCTGCGGCGTGCTATCCGGCAACCGTAACTTCGAGGGTCGCATCCACCCCAACACTAGGGCGAACTACCTGGCTTCGCCTCTGTTGGTCATCGCCTACGCGCTGGCTGGGACCGTCGACATCGACTTTGAGAAACAACCGCTGGGTGAGTGTTTTTTTTTTTTTTTTTGAGATTCAGATGGACTACATTGAGTCACTCAGGCAAACAGAATTTAGACACTCAGGCAGCTACCATTTAAATACTCAGATAGCTACAATTTAAACACTCAGATATCTGCAATTTAGACACTCAGATAGATACAATTTAGACACTCAGATAGATACAATTTAGACACTCAGCCAGCTATAGTTTAGACACTCAGATAGATACAATAAATCGTAGGTTACTCAGTTTCTTGCCCTCCACACTAATGCCACGCTCTTCCCAATCCAACTTCTTGAAAATATCCTCCAGTACTAGGGTGAACAGTTTTGGAGAGAGTGTATCTCCCTGTCGAAGTCCTCTCCGAATCTTCACAGGTTGAGTTTCTGGTGGTAAGTTAACCTTTAAAGTTGCATTGTTGTAGATATTTTTTATGAGGTTAGTGTAGCGGTGATCAATACGGGCATTTTGAAGGGACTGCGAACCACTGCCCAAGTTTCGATGCTATCAAAGGCCTTCTTGTAGTCTATAAATGCGACCCATAGTGGTAATTGATATTCGGTGGCTTTTTCAATGATGACTCTCATAGTTAATATGTGATCCATAGTGCCAAAACCACCTCTGAAACCGGCTTGCTCAACTGGTTGGTAATAGTCAAGTTTTTTAGTCAAACGAATGGTGATAATTTTCGTAAATAATTTGTACAGCTGTGATAATAGACTGATGGGGCGGTAGTTGTTCAGGTCTAATTTGTTCCCCTTTTTAAGCAGTAGAATGATCATAGCGCTTTCCCACTTTTCCGGTATTCGGCATTCCCCCTTCAGTAAATATGGATAAATAAATACTTCTAACAGTATTTATGAATTATTATTTATTTGTATAGGAAAAAAGTGCTTCATACACAGAATTGAGATTGAGGATTGGGATTGAGATTTTTCGTACTCTATGATTTTCACGATACGCGGTCGTGGCGGGCAATGAATGAATGGCTTAAACGGCACAGAGTATCGTAAAAATAAGAAGTAGTCTCAAATTTTAAAAACGTTATTACACCAAAAATATTAAGTTATGACAAAAGCCGTAAAACAAAAAAAAAAACATTTGTTTAAGTGATAGGATGTTAGGGTTAAAAGGATGCTAGTGAATTACAAATAACCCTGTATTCAAAATTAGTTTAGTTTTACACTAATGACATTTTACACTAATGATATTAGTCTAATCTACACTAATATTATAAAGAGGAAAGATTTGTACCTATTTTTGTATGTTTGTAATGAATAGGCTCAAAAAGTACTGGGCCGATTTAAAAAATTCTTTCACCAATAGAATGCTACATTCTTCCAATTTGACATAGGCTACATTTCATTTTGAAAAAAATTAGGGATCCATGGTAAAATTTGAACAATGTAACCGAAGGTGTAGAAAAATGAGTCTTAAAATGTCTTTCGTCGAATGCGCTGCCGAAACTATTAGCGATAGAACAAAACAACGTACAACAATATTGAAGAACATCATAATGTCTACAAAAAACTCTGCGGTAGCATATGTCCAACTATTGTAGTTATGTCACTACAACAACTTTTTTCATTTTAAACATTAATGAAAATGCTAACCAATGTATAATATAGTTGTACCCGTGCGAAGCCGGGGCGGGTCGCTAGTGTATACATAAAACACAGAAAAGTAATAGTTAATCTAGCTAATAATGTACAGTGCAAAAATACTATATTTGTTTATTATTACTGGTCCCCTCATACTTAATGCATAACATTGTCCATGCATCTGTCCAACACTGACACTCTGTTGACACTGCAGCAGGCTGGCGAACCAATTACCGTTAATTCTGTCATGCCGAGAACTAATCGCGTCGGGCGAATGCTCATGCCGGTCGCTGGTCGAATCGCTGAGCTTGTACAGACTTCTATACAAAATGGCGTAACTAGCGAAGCATATCCTAATAGCGACCTAGATACATTAGCATTAACTTTATTTTTTTATGCAGTGACAGTTTAGTGTATTATTCTTTTGCTACTGTGTGTGCTGTGTGTGTTTGTGTGAGTTTTGGCGCTGTTAATGAAAGGTTGATAATATGAAAGGACTGCTTCCATGTTTATTTCCGTTCACTGGACTATATCGACAAATATATATATGTATGTACACTTCTTTTCTTTGTTAGGCCGGAAACTTTTGGACCTGCCCTCGTATGATGCCACAGAAAGACACACAGACACAACCATAGTGGTCAAACTTATAACCCCTCTTTTTGTATCGTGGTTTAAAACGATGATATTTACAGGCAAGCGTGGCGACGGTAGCGACGTGTTCTTGCGAGACATCTGGCCTACGCGAGCTGAGATACAAGAGGTCGAGAACAAACATGTCATACCGAACATGTTCAAGGAGGTTGGTGTTTTGTTTTACATAAAACTAACCCGTCACTGACCGGTCAACCCTATGTCACCTGATGAAATGAAAGATTGGTGTGGTATATGGGTGTCCCTTGTTTTACCGACAAACTTTACATCGAATATTATTTCATCGAACACGTTTCATGGAAATTTAGTTCTAGTATTATCATTAGACATCGGTAACTCGTGGCATTTAGGTAGCATTTGACGTTTCTGACAGACTAGTGAAGTGACTATGTTTCTCTGTACGACTTGAGCAAAGAAACCAATTACAAGGAATCTTTTCAACCATTTAATATTTGACTTTCGTGATAGACAATAAATATTTCGTCAAAATTTTTAGAAATTATCCTACGTCTCCTATTTGAGTGTGTTGGTTAAAAAAAAGTTTTTGTTACGAAATTTCATTTTTATTGCAAGCTTTTTTGTTGACTGTACTTGCATTGTCATCCAACCTACATAAGTATACCAAATTTGAAGCCAATCCGACCACTGGAAGTGGGTCAAAATCGACTTCCAAAATTTGACCCGCATGTACATACATACATTGCAAGTTAAATAAAAGCTTGTAAAAAGCATTCTTGCGTAAGTTTGTTGGTGTTCTCTTTTACTTCAACTTCTTTATTTTGTAAAAATTACTATTGTAAGATATCCTGGATTTTTTGATAATGCTATTTTTAGCTTTTGATAAACAAGTTTACATTTTGGATGTAGTCTCGGTAATAAATGTGACCATCAAATTTTAAGGAATTATTTTATCTTATCTGAAAAGATACTTGAAAAACGTGTCTCATCACTAGTGCCACCTAATTGCCACGAATTACCGATGTCTAATTATCATTTCATCGACATTTGTTTCAATACCAGTTCATTCCAATTTTTATTATTTCATAGACAAACTGTATGATTTTTTCATTTCATCGACAACTTCATTTCGTGGAATTGTGGTAGATAGATGTTAGAACTGCTACCAGAAAAGTAGGCTAGGTTAGGTTAGAACATGTTAGAACTGTGGTAGATAGATGTTACCAGAAAAATGAAACAATAAATTACGAAACGTTTTTCGTGAAATAATACACTTTGTATTGAATCTTTGGCGAATTAAAAAATCCATGAATTGAAATTACTTGCAATGACAATTCCATGAAATGAAATTGTCGATGAAATTAAAATACTCGAAACGTTGACTTTGAAATAAAATTCGATGATTTAAGTGTCGGTAATTTGATGATAAACCGTGGTATATTTTGCTGTAGATACACAATACCATTAAATCATCGATCGACGATCGTCCGATTGGTTTAGCAGAAACTATCGATCGACATCGACCAATCCATTCTACAGGGTAATTTTTTAATAAGTGCACAAATTTTAATATGTGATTCAGTATCGTTATAATAAAAAATTTCAGTATTTTGCATTATAATATTTATTACTTAATTTTTTGTTTTTGATAGTACCAACCAAATGAATTACTACGGACTGTGAACAACTCAAATTATATAATGTGAAAAAAAATCTCGAACGGATAATCGTGGTCTATCAACGATACTGAATGACATGTCAAAATTTGCGCACTGATTAAAAAATTACCCTGTATAATCGATCGAGCGTTTGTTGTAGTTGAAACCGTCGTTCTACTTTGACTTTCACTGTCGATCGACGTCGACCAATCCATTCTACCATCGACGATCGATCGTTTGATGTGGTAACAACCAGCCTTGTATCTCACTCATAATTAAAGTTTGTTTTATTTTTAATATTCTATTTGGCAGGTGTACGAGAAGATCGAACAGGGGTCGCCGTCGTGGCAGACGCTGGACGTGCCTAAAGGCAAACTTTACAACTGGGACCCCAACTCTACGTACATCAAGAAGCCGCCATTCTTCGACGGCATGACCAGGGTAAAACATATTCTTTGGGCCATTCTACTTTTAAGTAACCATCTAATCTTTTGTGAAGTATATGGCATACCTAGTGATACTTTTTTCAAGTGTAAACAACTTGGGTGTACGCTATGTCATAGATTTTCATTTTGTAGAAAAATGTTTCTCATATTATCATTTCATTGAATAATCAATACGCAGAGTACTTATTTTGAAGAATTTTAGTTCCTTGATTTTTGTTTCAAATATATTTCACATCATAGAATTTTAATTCAAATATTATCTTTACCAAGAAACACTTTCTATCGAATGACAGTTTCTAAACGTTTCATTTCATATGTTTAACAAAAATAATTTTATAGTTTGATATTGATTTAAAGGGGCATATTATGTTATTAACTTACCTCACCTGATCGCCAGCGTGTCGATCAGGTTAGGTTAGTTAAATAACAAATTGTGATTCGAATAAAAAATATTGCATCCAGATCGGTTCACCCGTTTCAGACCTATGATGCCACAGACAGACACACAGCGGTCAAACTTATAACACCCCTCTTTTTGTATCGTTGGTTAAAAAAATACAAAATAATTTACTTGACAAAAAACAACATAACACTCCAATTCTTTCTCCAGGAGCTCGGCAGCATCCGGAGCATAGAGAACGCCCGCTGTCTCCTACTCCTTGGTGACTCGGTGACCACTGATCACATCTCACCAGCGGGCGCCATTGCTCGGAACAGCCCCGCCGCCAGATACCTCGCGGACAGGGGGTGAGTGCAACATCTACCTATCTTCAGAGTCTCTCTCGAACCCTCTGAAAAAGGTCGTGGTTCCCCTGGGTTGAGGTCGCTCTGGGATTGGGTCGAAATACCTTTTTGATAGGATCGTGATCACTTTGGGATAGTCATGAACCCTACAGGATCGGGTCGTGGTCCCTATGGGTTGGTTAAATCTTGATTAGGTAGGTATGGCGTGTGTATTGTCCATTTCAAAATTACAATCGTAAAATGAGTCTAATATCATGGCGAAATTTTTCATATTTTCTAGAATAAAAGAGGTTTTATATTGGTTGGTAGTATATTCTAGACTTCCCGCATCGCACTACAAAAATTCATTTGAATTACATTAACCTTTCAAAACCCGATCACTACCAACAAAAGAAAACCCAAGAACATTAATGAATATTTGCGTTTGTCTCCATTTGGCTTGACAGTACTTTTTTCGCTGACTCCCCCGGTAGCCGGCGAGAGTTGAAAGTAAGATTAACTTTCGATTGACATTTTCGATCTGTCAGCCTGATAAAGGGATAAAAGTATTACGAGACTAAGAAAATAAGTGAGTATGAGTATGAATATGAGTTAAATTTTAACTTCAATATCGACTCCATAGTTTTCTTTCATCTTACCGTGCGATGAAAAATCCGAACCTTGTATTAGCACCTTATATAGTGTGTTCCCTCTGGGATAGATCATGGTCTTCGTGGTATCGGGTCGTGGGCCCTATGGGATAGGATCTTTAGCCCACCTAGTGTACTAGACTCTTATAGCCTTTTTTCTCCCCCCCAGCCTGACTCCCCGCGAGTTCAACTCGTACGGCTCGCGGCGCGGCAACGACGCGATAATGTCGCGCGGCACCTTCGCCAACATCCGGCTGGTAAACAAGATGGCTGCCACGCCCGGCCCGCGGACCACTCACGTGCCCAGCGGCCAGCAGTGCGACATATTTGATGCGGCTGAGAGGTACGTCATCTTCTAACTTCTTCTAATCTAATACAGCATGTAAAATATAAATAAATAAAATAAATAAATATCATGGGACAATTCACACCAATTGACCTAGTCCCAAAGTAAGCTAGGCAAGCTTGTGTTATAGGTACCAGGCAACGGATAAACATACTTATACAGGGTGGTCCAAACAATGACGTCCAAAAAAAAATTTAGATGCCTCACATCCGGGGCTATCCGAATATACGCCATGTATGTTGGCCGATTTTTTGTAGTTTTCGAGTAATTAATTTTTAAAGATTTTTTCTAGAATTTTCGGGTCGAGCAGTTTAACATCATGTAACTTTTTTTGGTTACGTTTTTTCTGAGTGTTTTTTTTTGTGACATTATCCTCACAAACTGTACTTTCACACATAAAATAATCAGCTTCCCAACCTTGATGCAAGTTACAATAAAATTGACCGAAAGTGAAAATTTTACCTTTGAGCAAATCGAAGTTTAAAATTGTAAAAAAAAAACCTAAAGATCTCAGAATTCAAAGACCAAAAGTAATTTTAAAAACTTTGCCAGTCTCTAAACTTTCGGAATAATACAAAAAAAGTGACACTTAATAGGGCATAATTTGCCAGATTCGACTTTCAAACGTACTAAGGTAGAATGTGTAATAAAGAGTCTGTTGTTAGTAAAGTAACATAAAAACTGTTTTTTACCGAACCTAATTTGGTACTGGCCATCAATAAAGCCATGTAATACTTTTAATGAACAAATAAATTATTTGTTCTTCTTCTGTCTGTCTGTCTGTTCGTGTCGGCCGCCGGATTTGAATCCCATTGACTTCTTTGTCTGGGGATATTACAAAGAACTGGTCGTTAAGGTTCATTTCGTCCACATTCCCACTTCACCTTCATTCTTGTTGTAAAAACGGATAAAATGTTCTGACAGTCCAAGTAAGTCGACGAGCGAACAAAACGCATCCGAAATATTAATAATATTATTATTATTATTACTTTTCAATTAAGCCGTCAACGTTAAATATTCGCTTGTTTTTCTACTTATTTTGTTATTAAAAATGAGTGATTCGAGTGAATAAATAAAAATAATAATTGATAGTAGGTACAAACCCTTTTTCTTATTTTCCTCGCTGTAGTGAGGTGAAACGGTTTGTGTTATACACGGGTGAAAAGTTATTTTACGTCTCGTGTGTTGAAACACTCGCTATCGAAAGGATTCTATTTTTGAACCACTCGCTTCGCTCGTGGTCAATCATAGAATCCTTTCGGTAGCTTGTGTTTCAAATGAACACTCGCAGGTAAAATACAACTTTCCCCCCTTGTATAACAAATAACTATTAATCAGATGGCTTATAGGAGGGATGAGCGGAAGATACTCCTCCGACAAGAGTGCAACTCTTATTTTTAATGTTGAATTTTTCACAGACGGAATCGCCGACAACAGCTAGTTAATAAATAAATAAATCATGCGAATATTAAATGTTTATATTTTAATATTTTTCTTATAGGTACCGTGAGGAGAATGTGCCCTTGATCGCTATAGTGGGGAAGGACTACGGGTCTGGGTCCAGTAGAGACTGGGCCGCCAAAGGACCCTATCTATTGGTAAGTTCGAGCAACCATTTTTAAGGTTCCGGGTACCCTATTGCTGAGACTCCGTCTGTGACCGTCCGTCTGTCATAGGGCACTGTATCTTGAACTGTAATAGACACTTGAAATGATCACCGATTATCTTTGATCAATTATAACTGAAGATACACATTGCCGAACAAAATCCCCTTCAAAGAATGTTCGAACTTTTTTATTTGTTTGCATAACAATTAAAATCATCACCTACACAGAAATTTGAACCTAGTCTTTACTTCATTACAGTCGAATTTCGGTTGACACTTGACAGCTAAACTTGACAATTTCACGCAAAGTACTGAGAAAAAAGAAGGCCACTTTTATCAAAGTGGCACTCATTTGGCTCGGACATTTTCGGGCGCGCGACTGTGGATCTACAGTTATAATTGATCAAAGCCGATTATAAATTATTGTGGCCGCTTAACAACAAATACTAAAAATAGGATAAAGTTAAAAATTAAAAGGGGTCGTCATACAAGAAACATGCTTTTTTCAGCATTTTTAACTCTTTCCATGTGCAATTTTTCTCACACTGGCTTTTTACTGAAGCTTATTTTCACAGTGGTGTTTTTTTCTCGATTTGGATTGACACAGAAACCGCCTTTTGATGAAACATAACCTAAACCCACCTATGTATCTGTGTCGGCTAGAATTGGCAAAAAAAGCGATTGTGAAAAAAGGCCTCATCAAAAAAGAAACCATTGTGGGAAAACAACATTTGGGAAAAAATGCGAATCGAAATTTTGGTACTAGGTAATTGATCTAACAAACATACATCGTTATCGCAGGAGCAAGAACAAATCAGTTAAAGAACATACACAACAGAATGTCTGTTTAGTATACGGATATATTCTGCCTACAAGTTCTAAGCATCTAAGAAGTTTTAGAAACACTAAAGTTTTCGCTGGAAAAGGTCAATCAAATTTGTCTTATACTTACTGTTAAACGTTTACATACATAGTAGTCAATGTGTCTACTTGAATAATAAGCCAACAATGTGTGTAATTTTATTAAGGTATTTTATTTGAATTTCGTAATAGGTCACAAATAATTATGTTGTAAACACAGTTATTATTACGAATTATTAATAAATGACAATGTCAAGCAAGAAAAGTGGCTGAAGAATGACGCTGCGATTGCGTAATTAATCTTTTTAGGGTTCCGTAGTCAACTAGGAACCCTTATAGTTTCGCCATGTCTGTCCGTCTGTCTGTCTGTCCGCGGCCAAGCTCAGAGACTGTTAGTACTAGAAAACTATAATTTGGCATGAATATATATATTAGTCACGCCGACAAAGTGGTTAAATAAAAAAAACTACAAAAATTTTTTTTAGGGTAAAGTGGGGGTGATTTTTTTTTCTCGACTAACCCTATAGTGCGGGGTATCGTTGGATAAGTCTTTTAAAACCATTGGGGGGTTGCTTACATGATTTTTGTATTCAGTGATTTGTTTGCGAAATATTCAACTTTAAAGTGAAAATTTTCATTAAAATCGACCGTCCCCCCCCCTCTAAAATCTAAACTGTTGGGTGGAAAAATTTAAAAAAATTCAAAATGGTAGTAAATATATTAAATTTACAAGGAAAATTATAGCGGCTAAGATTGCTTGGGAATTATTTGTAGTTTAAGAGTAAATAGTAGCCTAAGGTATTAAACATACCGTCACTACTTTGAAAAACTCGTATCTCAAATCAGCATGTAAACAAAACTGAACCTTGATACGCGCGTAATAAAGTTCACTTTGCCAGATTAACGATTTTGAGATACGAGCTTTTTTCAAAGTATTGACGATACCTAACTTGGAAGATTCCGTACGCATACGAAATCCTTAGAAAAATATTACTTGATTTTTTCGTAATGGCTATGGAACCCTATCTTGGGCGTGTCCGACATGCTCTTGTTTCTTGTTTTGTGTTAGTAATCAAGTCAAGTATGGAGGTCTGATATTAGTAATATAGCTGATAAATTTTGAACTCTTAATAATAATAATAATAATAAATAATAAATAATTTATTTGTCAAACATAGGTAAAATAGATGGTACAATGATCAAAGACTTGTATCACTATGCTGCGCCCAAGGGCATACAAATATGAATATTCACATTCAATCATGCACAAATCAATATACTTATAGTCTAAAAATCTGAGAAACTATTACGCATATACTCATCTAATGAATAGAAAGCTTTATCCGCCAAAAAGTTAAAAAGTTGTTTTTTAAAATCATGAACATCCTCGGTCATCAGTAGGTATATTCTTTGGAAGTTTGTTGAAGATCTTGGATGCCATGCCGAATACGCTTTTGGCAAGTAGTGCTGTTTTGTATGGTCTTGTGTTTATTTTAACTTTTTGGCGAGCACTTTTAAAAACAGGAAATTGGTCCTTGTTACATTTCACGTAAGTTGAGATTTCGTTAATGTATATGCACGGTAGGGTTAGTATACGTAACTTAATAAAATGAGGCCTACATGAATCGGTGGACGAAATACCACAAATCGCACGAATACATCTCTTCTGACCCTTGAACACCATATCTCTGTCCGTGGAGTTACCCCAGAACATAATGGTCTTGGTCATAAAAGTTGCTCGATATCAGTGTCGCTTCTGTTATTGCTAATTTTCATAATCTTTCAGTACTGTCAAATCGTTTTTGCCCCCGCGTTAACGATGTATGCTAACAAATAACAGATGATTATTGGTGAACTCGACTGTACAAGTGCGACTATACCTCGACAAGCTCGTGCGTGGCGCTCGGCGGAACCCTGTCGCAGGGAGCCTCTGCTGTCCTTAACGGGATTGTTTTTAATATTCAGTTCAAAATACCACGTATGAGACAACGACAATGTCGTGACAAGCATCTATTTTCTGTTCCAATGAGTAAAACATGCTATGCAAATATTGCGAATATTTGTTCCTGAGTTATGGATGTTTTCTATGTATTTAAGTATTTATTTATCTATATAAGTATGTCTATCGTCGTCTAGTACCCATAGTACAAGCTTTGCTTAGTTTGGGACTAGGTCGATTTGTGTGAGATTGTCCCCTAATATTATTATTATTATTATTATTATAAAGAATATGTTTGTGAAGCGCGTCTGTGCACTTTATAATAAAAATATTAAATTGATTGATATAGATATATTTAACTGTACATCAAACTCAATAAAAAGTGCATTTAGAAAGTAGAAATATTTTGTAACGGCAAATGTTACTAACTAAATTCAACAGAAGTATTATGTGTATTATTACTCTATTAGGTTATAATTTATTCCGCAATTCGTTGTGTATTAACTTAGATATTTTTTGGAAACTATAGGTCTACATATTACTAAGTTAACCTGTAATGAATATTTGTATATGACTGTTTGTTTCATAATAAATAAATAAAATAAAAATAAGTGCGGCAAACGCTGACTGCGACAGGGTTCCGCGGAGGGCAGCGCACGAACTTGTCAAGGTATAGCAATTGATCGATTTTTTATTCTAATTAGGAACGACAATTTGGGTGGATCAACTATTTCTTGTTGTTATTCGGTCCCGTCAGCGAGGGGACAAAAGTAGTACAGTTTGATTAGAAGAAATGTTGTGTCACATTAACTAACATGCTTATTAGATGACCAATTGTAGAAGGGGTTTAAAACTACCACAAAAATGCATGTTTGGCAAATTTTAATAGATAGATAGATAAAGACGTTTATTTGGTACTGCAAGCACACACAATCAAGATTAACAAAAATACAAAAGTCAGTACAAACTTAAAAGTAAAACATTATATATTGTCTGTATGCGCTGCAGTAGTGCAAAAGGGCCGTGGCTCAGTGGTCAACATTGCTCATAGGAGCAAAACACTGATATTCTGCCACAACCAAGAGGATCGAGAACAAAATATTACTTACTAATTCAAAATAATTATACAACAAAAGAAAAACAAAACAAACAGTGCTAAGCATCATTAATACCGACAATAAAAAGCAGATTACACCTACAACAAAAGCACAAAACAAGCCATGCCACCCGAGACGTCCCCAAAACTACCCGAGCCGATACGGTGAGGGCAGACAGACACGTCGAGGGGAAAATGGGTCCAAATGCTCGACACTCTGCTCTTCACTTCGATTACAAGGAAAATAAACAGCAACATTGGAAACCATTTATTTACAAGCTGCAATTTTCATCCAAAGCATTATTTATAATAATGTACCAGATTTGCGTAATTTTATTGATTTCGTAATATAAAACAATAATAATAATAAACAATAGTTATATATAGCAGCTACCGAACCACCCCAAACAAACATGCAACCGCCATATAGTTCCTTCACCCTACCCTACGTTTTAAAATCACACTCGATATCAAGTACCGGACAACCGCTTTGCTTCTGTAAGAGAATTAATTTGTATTGTGTTTTGAAGGATTTTTTTGATGTTAAACGCCTTATCGGTGGGGGTATATTGTTCCAGCACTTGGTTGCAAGATAACGAAAACTACCGGTAAAAGCTACAGTTCTGTGGGGTTAATCATACAAACTTACGCTTTAAAGAGTGACCCAGGAGACCGTCGCTATAGCAACGAGTGACAAAAAAAGTTGATCGACCCATTAATAAATATATACGGGCACGTTACTATATTATACATACATCAGGTTCTTTACTTAAGAGCGTTTATACCAGCTGAGCTGGCAACGTTGCATTTTTGTTAGTTTTTTTCGATTATTCCATAAAAATTGAATGAAAATTAAAAATGTGGTGTATACGAATTGTTCTAATATTATAAGTTAATGTGTCTACTGCAGTATTATTGGATATTTCCATGCCACTCGGGGTGAATAACCTCAATCATTATGCTAGTATGGATATGCCGCGGGATTCCGTAAAGGACAGTTTTTTTTGTCATATTATTTTATTATTTAAATCAATGTGATATGTTTAGTTACCAGTTTGGTTTTTTTTAACTGTAGGTACATGTACAAACATTATATAATATTTAGGTAGAACTTAGTCTTAAAATTTGCATGTTAAGAACTTAGTGTATTTTTCGGTGCTCGCTGATACTAAGTTTAAATTATTATGTTTTAGCATTTTCTCGATAAGTGAAATGTAAATTTCTTTGAGAAATAAAGTCCTTTAACCACAAATGAACAATAAAAACGTACGTACGTTGCTCTACCTACCACTTACTTAGTTTTAAGTAGAGTAAACTTTGTTTTTTTTTCTCTTAAGTTAAATACTGAAGTCTGTTATTTATTACGTTGTTAACTAGTTTCTGCTATATGTTATCTGGTTCTCCGCGATACAGTTACCCATAAAATTTGTCTCCAGGGCATAAAAGCAGTGATAGCGGAGTCCTTCGAGCGCATCCACCGCTCCAACCTGGTGGGCATGGGCGTGATGCCGCTTCAGTTCCTGCCGGGAGACTCCGCCAGCAGCCTGGGGCTCACCGGTGGGGAGCAGTACTCCATACTCGCGCCAGAACACTTGGTGCCCGGAGCCACGCTCACTGTGCAGGTAATGGCCGCCGGCGCCATCTTGCAGCGGTAGCGCGGGCGGCGAGTGGCTGAGAGATGCAGTTATTAGCGCCATCTAGTGGCGGTTTTAGCTTAAGGCACCGCGGGTGGCGAGTGGCTGACAGTTGCAGTGGCTAGCGCCATCTAGTAACTATTACGGTAACTAAGCTGACCGCTTCAGTATGGCACCGCGGGCGGCGAGTGTTGGATAGTTTAGAGCTACTCGTTACCGCCATCTAGTAGCGGTTGCAGCGTGGGGCTGGCCGGCGGTGAGCAGTACTCCATACACGCGCCCGAACATTTGGTTCCGGGAGCCACGCTCACTGTGCAGGTAATGGCTGCCGGCGCCATCTTGCAGCGGCAGCGCGGGCGGCGAGTGGCTGAGAGTTGCAGTCGCTAGCGCCATCTAGTAGCGGCTGTAGTTAATTAGCTTTACGCGGCGAGTGTTTGACTGAGAGCTGCAGTAGAATTAGTGAATATTTGACTAGTTAAATAAATCTCTTAGGACATTAACGTGTAAATTATCAATATACCTCTAAATTAACTTTGTTATTAACTAAAAAAATCGCAAACAGGACTAAAGTCAAACTGACTTCATGATACTAACGCCATCTAGCTAACCTGTCAGAAAACTTTGAGTTAAACAGAAAAAATTAAGTTTATTCTTTGTTACAGGTGGACAACGGCAAGTCCTTCCAAGTAAAAGCACGGTTCGACACCGAGGTAGATCTAACGTATTTCAAAAATGGCGGCATCCTCAATTACATGATCAGAAAGATGCTTTAGAAGAACATTTAAAAACATACCTCGTCCTACGAAGATACGGAACGGATAGAGGCGATATAGCGACCATGTGCATTGGCTTGGAAATTCAACCTTATTGTTTTAGTAATAAGTTACAATATCCATTGTAATTGTTGAAAATACTACTAGCTCTAAAAATATCCTTTGTCAGGTATGTATTCGATAGCTGCTTTTGATTCTGTGGTAGTATGCTCCAGTAAATGGGGCCTTATTAAGGGTTACTGAACATTAATACTGTGGTGAGAGAAATTTTATTATTTATAAGGTATTTTCCTTTTTATCGGTTAAGAATGATAACGTGAAAAGCATTATTTGTTATACAGGTTGTCCAAAAACTTAACGATAACCAGAGTACCAGAGACGAGACCAAGTTATAATATAATAGAAAAAAACTGTCCAAGTGCGAGTCGGACTCGCGCACCGAGGGTTCCGTACAAATTTATATGTATCTATGAAGATCCAGTCTTAGTAGACCCCTGCTCCTAAGCAAAATGTGCGCAATGTGGGATCATTGTAGATTGGTTACTGATATAGACAAACAGACAAACTAGATCTCGTTCAAACCAATTTTCGATGGAAGTTTAGATGGTAATGTACATCATAATATTTTTTTAGTTTTATCATTCCCTTAGTTTAGAAGTTACAGGGGGGGGGGGGGGGGGCACACATTTTACTACTATGGAAGTGTCTCTCGCACAAACTTTTCAGTTTAGAAAAAAATGATATTAAAAACCTCAATATCATTTTTGAAGACCTATCCATGGAATTAATGAAAAAAATTTTCGAGTTTCAGTTCTAAGTATGGGGATCCCCCAAAATTTACTATTTTTTTTCTATTTTTGCGTGAAAATCTTAATGCGGTTCATAGAATACATCTACATACCAAGTTTCAACAGCATAGCTCTTATAGTTTCGGAAAAAAGTGGCTGTGACATACGGACGGACAGACAGACAGACATGACGAATCTATAAGGGTTCCGTTTATTGCCATTTGGCTACGGAACCCTAAAAAGCTATGTCAGTTACAAGACACTACTCTTGTCTCTGATGTCCTGACAATCGTTCAAAGGTTAACTGGAAGAGATCCCTTTTACGGATAAGTTCGCCTTTATACATCTGTTTCTCTTGTTAACTGTTAATTTTCATGTTTTATCTACAATAAAGAGTTTTACATACATACATACATACAAGCGATAATAGACATTTTTTCGAGAATATCTAGTAGGCAAAACGCCAATAACTGGCTACCGTTCAATAACTGGCCACCTCATACTAAAAATGAATTCTATTCACCGATAATAGAACTCACTTTTAGTATGAAGTGTTAATTACTGGCCACCCTTCAATAACTGGCCACATTATACTAAATTGAATTCTGTTTATTGAATCAGGCGTTACTTTGCGGAGGTCCATATTAATGAACTAAAACAATTACTTTGCTCACCCGCGACCTTACAATAGTTACGTTTATGCAAGAAATGTGTGTTCATGCAGTTCCTCCACCTCCACACTGTACGAACACACACAAATCACACAAACACAACTATCACCACCACCAAGCTACACTGACGCGTTTCGAACTCAACCAGAGCTCATCCTCGGAGTTACCACAACCGTATGCTATGCTACCAAATGTTAAACTCACAACATTTAGTAGAATAGCATAGTAGGTTTAACATTTGGTAGCATAGCATACGGTTGTGGTAACTCCGAGAATGAGCTCTGGTTGAGTTCGAAACGCGTCAGTGTAGCTTGGTGGTGGTGATAGTTGTGTTTATGTGATTTGTGTGTGTTCGTACAGTGTGGAGGTGGAGGAACTGCATGAACACACATTTCTTCCATAAACGTAACTATTGTAAGGTCGCGGGTGAGCAAAGTAATTGTTTTAGTTCATGAATTCTGTTTGTAAGGGAACAGAGTTTATTTTCAGTATGAGGGAGCCAGTTATTGGCGATTTACCGTGATATGTTATGTGATTTATTGTTTAACTAAGTGGCATGGATGTCTTTTCTTATTTTTCTAGAACAGACATAACTTGCCCACTCGGCTTGGTACCAGGGTATCCATGACTTTTGGGACACCAGAGGCCGTATTGTCTAACGCTTCTGACGCTTGCCTTCGCATTCACCATCTCTTTCTATCATCATCTTATACCGTTTGACAGAAAGAAATAGTGATTGCGAAAGCAAGCGTCAGAAGCATGGTTTAGGCGACTGTGGACTTAAAGGAAAAATTACGATGTATAATAATGTCTACTTTCAAGAAATTTTGTCGAAGTATCATAAAGCCAAAATATTCAAATGTCTTAGTCTAGTTAAGCCGAAATATAATAATGTCTACTATCACAGTATAACCGAATTCATCATTCAAGCACCTAGTCATTTTTATACTTCGGCAAAGTTATATTTATCACCACTTATACTTTACTTGTCCTCTAATATTATTTTTTTTTTTATTTTTTTTTATTAAAGCGACATTTTTATACTTAGGCATCTATATATTCAGTAAAATATAATTTTCAACTAAATTAATGTGGACATTTTTATACTGCAACATAAATATATCTTGTTAAAATAATATTCAAGTAGACATTTTTATACATCGTCATTTTTCCTTTGTCGTCTAAATCAGAAGCGTTAGACAATAAGCCTGCTGTATTGACTTTGATGATTCCTTGCAACAGTCGATTTCTCTTGCCACAGTATTTTTTAGCGAGCATATTTTGAACTAGTATGGACGGGGAGCATCTAGAGCTATCTTGTTTTTAAGTACGATATCTTTTATGGAATGGGATATTTTCGGAGAAATTTTGTACTTTTCTAAGGGTAGTTTTATTACGGCTGAAGAGTGGGACGGTATATTTTTGTCTCATTTCATTATTATAGTGAAATATAATTATTTTATTATAAAAGAGATGTGCTATCCAACTGTGTTGCGAGAACGTGAAGCGAACTACGAAGACTGGTTAGGTCAATTTACCAAAATAGTTATTTCTTATTAGCAAAATTTCCATTCGCGTTTTTTTTCAAATGCTTTTTTTCTCAGTATAGTTTTTTTACTGAAGCTTATTTTCACAATCGTGTTTTTTCCCAACGTTAATCGACATAGAAACTTAGGTAGGTTTAGGTTATGTTGCGCTTGCATCCGAAGGGCCCAAATAACATATGTCTATATATATATTGTATGCCTACTCTTGTCTCTGATGTCCTGTCAATCGTTCTAACGTTAACTGGAAGAGATCCCTTTAAGGGATAAGTTCGCCTTTGTACATCTGTCTCTCTTGTTAACTGGTGTAGCGACTACTAGCGCCATCTAGTCATCACATAAGGAACTAACTACTACAATCCTACATCACGCTATCGAAGTTTCTCAACTCGGCTGCATAAATACAACTTCCAACTTTCATCCATTGGACTTCGGTCCCCAGGCATAACATCTGCCTGGAGAGAGAGATCTCTCTATTGTATAGTCGGGGTAAGAAAAGGTTCGTCACTTTTCGACCTTAACTCGTTGACATAGAGTCGAAGTGACGAACCTTTTCTTACCCCGACCATAGCTACCCCCAAACTGGAAAAATGTTTCTATAAATTGGATGATTATTTAAATGCCAAAGATAAATAAGTTATTTTGTGTTTTTATCAATTTTAGAATAACGCTACTTCTGTTTTAAATATGACAATGCCCTACCAGGGCTTATGTAGTGGCGAACTATTATATCTATAAGATTTAATTATAATAATTTTACAAGATTGACATTAATATATTTTTATTTTTCTGAATTAACATTTAACATAAATTGTATTGACATAAAATAATTCATCCATGCATGCATATTGTTATAATAGATTGACATTCTATACCCTGACAGGGTGTCATGTACCTACCATCTACTTGTAAAACTACCATCTATTAATGTAATGAACATGAATCTGAATGAATAAATGAATATGAATATGGTAATTTTCATGTTTTATGTACAATAAAGAGTTTTACATACATACATACATAACACAAAAGAAGGAGACACTGTTTCTGTGTCAATTCAAATTGGGTAAAAACGCTACTGTGAAAATAGGCTTCAGTAAAAAACTATGGTGAGAAAAAAGCATTTGGAAAAAATTGAATTGAAATGAAAATTTTGCTACTGGGAAATCACGATTTTGGTAAATTGATCTAAAGTCTATAAAAAACAAAGCTTAATTGAACCCCTTTTCCACCAGCGCTATGCTATGTGGACCAATGAATGATTGGTGGGTACCAAACGCATCCATAGCAACGTAGTATAGCACATCTCCGGTGGGATGGGACCCTATTCCTCATACTCATAATCATAAGTGCTTACTAAAAGCTTACAGTTACAATTTTCTTATACCTTTAGAAGATCGAACACAATTTAACTGTATACGGTTTGTATGTATTTATGAGAACGGGGCCATTTTTTGTTGTTTCCTTTTATTTTTGTTAAAAGGGTGTCCCGATACTCAACGATTATCTGGTACCAGTCAGCCTGGTACAGGCCAAGTTATGATTCTGGAAAAAGTAAGAAAAAAATCCATGTAACTTCATTTAGGCCTATGCGTCTGTTTCAGACGAATTATGGCGTATTGTGCACATTGTCTTTCGTGTCTGATTAGCCCGATGCGAGTATATATGTCACTTATACTTCATTTAATTTAGCATTGAAAACAACAACAACATTATATTGCGTCTGGTCAACTATTTCTTACCTAGCAAATAGTACAGTACAATAGTCTGGGAGCCGCAAAATAAAATTGTTTTAATGCCACATTATTTGCGTGTCGTCAATTGTTACTCTAGTACAAATTGTAAAGAGATTACAGTTCACGAGCCGCAATATAATGTTGTTGTGCTTTTCAATGCTAAATTAAATGAAGTATAGCTAACCCTTAAACCATTTGACAACCCTATCAAGACATTCGATTTTGGACCGTAAATCTTGGTACTTTGAATTGACTTTAATTTCTGCTTGAAGGCAAATATATTGCCGGTTTAGATTTAAGTGTTAAGCGATAATAGAGTCGCATAACATTTAGTAAATTTTAGTGTTTATTTTTAAAAGTAATTGTTTCAGTTCATTGAATTTCATTTCAATCATTTTTTTATTGGTTAGTATTACTGACGTTATATATTTTTTTCTACATTTGATTCGCTTTTTATTTTGAAATTATTATTACATAACTTTGATATTTGTATGTCAACAGGCAAAACATAGTACTATACATATACTACAAAAACCGCGGCCGATCCGTACTATGGCGACTGCCAATCCAGTGTATATCATCCTTGCTTCTACCTATCTTTTACAAATAAATATTTCTGCTTCTGATTGAAAAATGTCTGTTACCGCTTAACCTAAGTGATATGGATTTTTTTTCCGGAATTGTTATAATTTGCCCTCTTGGTACCAGGTCTTCATTGAGTTTTGGGGCAACCTGTATATGCACAATCCATGTAACTATTATTTTTGTTATTATATTTTATAAAATTGCGTAAATCTACTAATGGAAAATTGTTTTACAATATTTATTTACCCTAATTTGATTCCAATATTAAATATGTTATAATGCAACATTTATTTTTAGGTTAAGTTTGTTATAACAGTGATCGGCGATTGGTTGTGAGTCTCAGGTCATCAAGTAACAATGCTAACCTCGTAAGGCCCTTTATATAAGAGTAGCTGATGCCGGCTTCGCGCCCGCTGGAGTAGATTAAAACGTGTCTTCCCGTGGGAATGAGACATTTTCCCGCAGTAAAAAGTAGCCTATGTCACTCTCCAGCCCTTCAAATATGTCCATACAAAAAATCACGGTAATCCGTCGCTCAGTTTAGACGTGAAAGTAGGACAAACGAACACTTTCACATATATAATATTAGTATGGATACGTCTAACAGGGGTTCCCAACCTTTTCTTGGTCAGGGCACACAATTTTTTTTTTTTTTGTTTATTTAATCAAACGGTACATGCTTTTACAACAAATTCTGTTATCGCCAAACTGTTACCAGTTTGTTGGCGATGAAGCACTCAATACTATAGTTGAATCATGCACCAGATACACAAAACAGTTAACAACTAAATAAACTAACATGCACAACTACCTACTTACACTTTTTGCATATTTTTCTAAAAGGTGTTTTTTCATTCTCTTTTTAAGGACCGGTTTACTAAACTTAGGTGTATACTTAATAAAAATAATAAACTGTAATAATCAAACTGAAACTTTAATAAAAAACTCAAAAAAATTAAAATTTAAAATCATTCGCGGACCATATTTTGGCTTCTGCGGACCACTGGTTGGGAACCACTGGTCTAAGCTAATATCAACTGTTCTTTGATTGACACCAAATTCTGATATTTTAAATGTGAGTCACCTTACGACGTTAGTATTAATACTTCACTAAGGGCCACTTGCACGGTCCAGGGTTAAAAAATTAAATCGTTATGGCGGCGTTTCCACGAGAGATGTGCGAGGATGCGTTGCGAGGGATGTGTTTGTCATGAACCAATAGAAACACTTCATTCACTTAGGATCTTTTAAATGAAGTGTTAAAGAGTGAGAGTGTATGAGGGATGTGTTCATGACAAACACATCCCTCGCAACGCATCCTCGCACAGCTCCGGTGGATACGCAGCCTAACCCTGGGTTAAAGGTGACAGTTCCATACATCTTGACACTTCTTAGCCCTGGGTTAGCACTTAACTCGGAGTTTAGTTAACTCATCGAACTTATACTGATTGAACTGTTTAAAGAAAATGTTATACACTGTTTTTTTTATTTCCGTTAACTTTAAGACAAGATTATTCAGTTCAAATAGAGTTAATTTCTCTAAGAAACTAGTGTCTTAACTCCTACTATTTTTGAGATATTCAATAATTAAATTTAATATCTGAACCAGTGTAAAAGGTCCTTCATTACGTCCTATTATTATTTATCTTTTAAATTTCGTTCGTGAAATATAGCCAGAGGCTTTGAAGGCAAAACAATAAGACTACAGATATATCATATCACTGCAAATGTATTATTATGCAATTTTGAAAAATAATACATTTGTAGTAACATGAAACATCTGTAGGTAGTCTTATTGTTTTGCCTTCAAAGCCTCTGGCTATATTTCAGCGCCATCTAGATTTAATAATCGAACTACAAAAACCGTGGCCGATCCGTACTATGGCGACTGCCAATCCAGTCTATATCATCCTTGCTACCACTAAGTTATGTGTCGGCATGAGCTGTCTATGAATGAAATTTAAACTCTGTCATAATTGACACTAACTTTTGTGTAACTCTAAGGGACCTTTTGGACTGTAATATTGATTTATTAGACGACCAGATGGCCTAGTGGTTAGAGAACCTGACTACGAAGCTTGAGGTCCCGGGTTCGATTCCCGCGTCGGGGCAGATATTTGTATGAAAAATACGAATGTTTGTTCTCGGGTCTTGGGTGTTTAATATTTATTTAAGTATGTATCTATCTATATAAGTATGTTTATCCGTTGCCTAGTACCCATAACACAAGCTTTCCTTAGCTTACTTTGGGACTAGGTCAATTGGTGTGAATTGTCCCGTGATATTTATTTTTTATTTTATTTTTATTATGTATGAAAAACAAAAAAAAATCCATTTTAACAAAAATCAGTATACCAGGGCCCAATTGCATAACAAAGTACAAGTTATATTACAAGCGGAACTCCCTTTCTAGTCAATATAACTGAAGCGAGAGTTCCGCTTGTGATATTAGTTGTAATTTGATATGCAATTGGGCCCAGGTAGTTTCTCTTAACGTGCCGAGCAACGTGTCGAATTTAACGTAAATAAAAAAACACTGTATACTTAATTGGACAGGGTGTCCCGAAACCTCCTAGGCGACCTGGTACCGGGCAATTAATTGGCATAACAGAATACACCCATTTTGCTAGTGTGTATAATGTGAATTGTCATAACGATGAAGTGGCAATAATTTAATAAGTTGTTTTTCAAATCAAACTCAGTAAAAATATTTTTTTAGTTAGTTAATCATACTTGAAAAGTGAACTACTATGTTTTAATGTTTATTTGGGCACAAACGGTACAATTTTACTTAAGTACATCTAATCTAACATTAACCAATAAAGATGCCACCATTAATTAACACATAAGTGCATACGTACCATGTGAAAATATCTATATCGGGATGTTACAAAAAATACTTAACATCGAATCTAACCTAGCCGAGTTGAATTTACCCGGAGCCATCTAATTCGCTCATTTGAAAAAATATGCGCATTCTTTTTATAACATTTACCCCCTGTTTCACCATCCATTGATCAAATTTATTTGACGGATAAATGTGATGCCGTCTCTGCTTGTTTTGTTCGAATAGACGGAGACGGCATCACATATATCCGTCAGTTAAAAATAATCAATGGGTAGTGAAACAGCCCCTTAAAGTTGTATTTCATAATGTTATGCGTATTTCAATTACACGGATTCATTATTATGCTAAGTGTTATGCTTTTTCATCATTATGTCAGTTCAATGTTATGTGAGTTCATATTATGACAATGGGTCACCCAATGGTATCAAATATAATAACCTATCGTTATATAGTTATTAGTTTGACGTAACTCACTGGCTTTCAGTCACATGTGGATAGATCTATGGCCACAACAAAACGGGAGCGCGGGGCGCCGACGGAACATGCCCAGCGCGGTCAATAACACTGAATCAAAAACGGTGTGCGGCGCTGCCGGTGTGTCACCGTATATTTGATTCAGTGTTATAGACCGCGCTGGACACGCATTTGTGAAGGCCTTTAGTTTTGTATGTGTATTCTCTAGGAAACTTCATTGGATCATGGGAATGGAGGCGGTTGTATGAAATAATGTATAATTAGGTGAAAATGTTATTTTATTCGAATAAATTGCTATTTTATTTACAATAATGTTTTCATTTGTCTTTGGTACATCATACTTAAAAGAACTAATACCTAATACAATACAATATAATGACTATTAAACACCTTATAGTAAACAATGCGGAAAACAAGGTATAGTCGGCAAAGAAACTTTAGCACCCTAAGATTGATGCCAGTTATCAAAGCCTATTTTCACTTATAAGTCGTTGTGACAGTCGGCTTTTTTATGTAGGTATAGTCGGCGTAAGAAAAGGTTCGTCACATTTCCACCTTAACTCGGGGTGCGCCAAAGTTGAACTAATTTTTCAATGTCGATTATCGGAAGTCCGAAAATGTTGTTCCTAAAAATTTACATCATAATAATCACTACTCATAACTACTCTGTTCCTAACGTTCTGAATTCCTAATCATTCAACTTCATAATGTCCGTTGCAATAAACATCTATCATACTACTATTTGTTTTCCTATATTTTCTCATCATAACCATCTTTTACACTATTATTCATCATCATATCTTTTTTATGTAGATTTGTTTTTATTAATAAAATTGAACATTATAATTGATTAAACTTCATAATGTCCGTTGCAATTAACCGAGTTGCTTCCGCCCTGATAGGTCTTGCTCGCTCGCTCGCTGAGTCCAATGATAGAGATTGAAGCCAGCGAGCGAGCGAAGCGAGCGAGCAAGACCTTGCGGAGTGGAAGCGACTTGGTATGGTTAGGTTCAAAGGCTAATGCGGGAGCGTAGCGCAGCGCAGCTCCCGCATTAGCCTTTGGTGTTAGTTATTTTTTTTATGACCACCCGGATAATCTAATTTGTTTGATAAATTTCAACAGTGAAGTTATTACTTAAAATTTTCGGAAAACTGAGTGTTATGGACTACGTTAATAGTAAAATAAATTGTAGGAACGAAATCTTTAGGAAATAAAATTTTAGGATCAGTGATAATTAGGAGTATAAATCAATAGGAAAATCAATTTTCGGAAAACTGAGTGTTATAGACTACGTTAATAGTAAAATAAATTGTAGGAACGAAAACTTTAGGAAACAAAATTTTAGGAACAGTGATCATTAGGAGTACAAATCGTTAGGAAAATCAATTTCGGGTGATGAAATTTAGCGAACCCAATATGGACCCCTTAACTCGTTGACATAGAGTCGAAAAGTGACGAACCTTTTCATACCCCGACTATACAATCATCGAACAAACACTTATCGAATTATTGAGGACAGATACGGAAAAACCGCAACAACAAACTGCCGTCATATTTGCCAAGACTTAAAAAACTCAAGTCATTTTGTAACCTCCTAAAACTCAGCCGACAACTTTTTTAACATATCCATACAAATGTCAACTTTTCTCAATTGACATTGAGTTTCAAATTCTGATTTCCCTACGTAAGATTCCCTTCCCCCTAAACTCACGTATTCTTAACCTCCTAAAGCCCAGCCTACAATTTTTCAACGTGTCTAAGCAAACGTCAAATTTTCTCGATCGACAATAACTTTCAAACTCTGATATAAAAACTTAGAAGAAGCTAGAACAGCTAATGTAATTGATACTATTCGATGTTTTTTATTTTTATCTTTTCCTACCAAATGTATTTTTTCCTATGCATTGAATGTGCAAATCTCTCCCTCTCTCTCCCTTTCTCTACCTCTCTTCCCCCTCTATCAGTCTATCTCTCTCTCATGTTCAAAATCTCGGAAAGCGTTCTTTACCCTTAACCGTAGCAATTTCATCATATTTATATTGCGCAATAAAAGTCCTTATCTGCTGGGGCGCTAATTTAATACCGTTCTTCAAACTACCCTCATCAAATATCTTCTTTTCATCATCATCAAACGTAACATTACTAAAAACGCCGTAGTTATCATTAAAATTACTTAAAAACTTACTTTTCTTCAGCCACTGGTAATTAAATATTTGATCTTTATACACGTTAGCACCTAACGCAGTTTCTTTCAAACTTAAAATCGTAATATTAGCGAATATTTCGTTCAAAAAAACTGTTTTAACGCCCGTTTTCAACGCGTCAGATTTTTCTAAATAATTCTCTAACCGAATCAACAAACCTTCTGGTAACTTCTCTAGCGTCATAAGATGGATTCCTACAGGCAACTTCTTTTTTAAAGCGCTAAACTCGTCATTAGATTTGTTATGTACCCCTTTCGCCCTTTTAGTAGCATCTGTAACCGACACTAATACTTTTGGACGCATCTCAACTTCCTTAGCAAATATCTTCTCGAATATTCTATTCTTTTTGTAATCGGACTTTGTGACGTACAAGTAATGTGTCCCTATGACTCTAATGCCTTCGTCGAGCTCAGTTTCATTGAGGTACGCTTGGATCCCAATATCGTCTGTTAGTAGTCTTCTGTGGACCATAAGATCTATGGTACCCTCTTTTAGGGATCCTCCGGCTTGGCAGCGGTCATTGAATACAGTGAACCTTATGTTCTTTTGCAGGTCTTCTATATAGATTTTCGATGTAACTGGATACAGATTTCCTGTAAGAAAAATGTTCTTTTAACGCATGGAACTCTTTGGGAATCGATAGCATCGATGGTTTTATGTACAACAGAATCGATAGTATTGCAAAATCAGCCAATAGTGACCAAAAATAACCTATTTTTATTTTTTTGGGACAATTGACACCAATTGACCTAGTCCCAAACTAAGCAAAGCTTGTACTATGGGTGCTACACAGCGGAATAAACATACTTATATAGATAAATATACAAACTTAAATACATATTAAACATCCAAGACTCGAGCACAAACATTCGTATTTTTCACATAAATATCTGCCGCGACCGGGAATCGAACCCGGGACCTCAAGCTTCGTAGTCAGGTTCTCTAACAACTAGGCTATCCGGTCGTCTCAATGGTACTCCATGATACAAAACTATCTATACTATGGATAGTGTCGATAGTTTTGTTCTATCGAGAGTATCGCTTGTTTTTGGTTATTATTGGCTGATTTTGCAATAATACCGATGTACCGTCGATAGTGTTGCCATTATCAATAGGTAGTATATGAATAAACAGTAGATATATAGGAATAGTTGTCTGTTTATTGTTCTCTTATGTACTTATCCCTGAATTATTTAATTAAGAATAATGTTTGTTTAATAATAGATCTAAATCAAAAGGGAATAGAGTAGTTTTTTTAGATTTTTTTATTGCTTTTTATTTATAAGTCTAAGGCTCTTTTATAACTCTAATATTATTATGGATCGCCCTGGTCTGAAATAAAGATATTTATTATTAAAACACTATCGATAGGCAACATTAGTCGAAGTACCCAACATTAAGTACAAAAATTGTTAACCAAATGATACTAATTAATATAAAACTACCTGCAATAGGATCCAAATCCACTGGCTCATAGCTAGCTCTAACATTCCTTATCCTTTTTATCGTCTGCCTTCCACTCGAATCTGTATAAAACACGCCTTCATTCACCAAATCAGTAGTATAATTGATAAAAACATCCTTGCCCAACCCATCTTCAATCGGTATTGGCCCCACCAACCAATTCAACTCAACATACGGAGTATCATAGTACAACCGAAACACCAGAAACGCCCAATCATTAAATTTCACGTGTATCTCTTCGACTATATCAGTCCTTATGACTTTGGCGTCATATTTTGTATCCATGCGCACTATCAGAGGGTCCATAGGTCTAAACACGTAGACTCCTGGCTGCCTGACTCCGGGTTTGTCTAGTTTCTTAGGATCGTCTGAGACGAAGTAGTAGAGTTGCACGTTCAGAGACATGTTCACGCCGTTGCAGAGGTGTATGTTGACGACTTTCTTTTTCGAGTCTAGGTTCAGACGGACGTACTGGAACAGATTTTTTTCTATGAAATTATTTCGCTTTTGTACATGTACCTTAACCTTTTGAACGCCACACATCGTTTTTGTTACGAACAAAATTGATTCTTTTGTGGATGTGGGTAGGTTAATTTGTGTATTACCGTATTGTCGACATTGGCGTCCAAAATGTTAAGTTTGTCAATTGTTTATTTCTTTATTTTGTATAATAAAAGGTCAGTGGCGTATCCAGCGTTATTTTCCAGGGGGGGGGGGGGGCTGACCACTGAGATCCCAATCCTAGCTAGGTAGGTACTAGACCATCAAAATGCAAACCCATCGTCAAGAAAACATTAATATCTAAGGCGTACTATAAAATTAGCGCTAGCGATCCCTAGTCTCAAATAATGTATCTACTGTGTTAAAAAATTTAGGTGTGTTAATACTTTACATGTATGTATTGATGTAATTAATTACTTACACTGTAGATCTGTTTGAACAAAATATATGTACTTTGTTGAATTTCTTGCCGGATTCTTAAAAGGGTTTTTTCCGAACGGGTGGTAGATTCATCGACATTCATAAGTGCTTGTTATAGCCTAAATTGATTGCAGGTATTTTGACTTTGAAAGGAGTGACTACATTTTGAGCTAAAAATTCTGATAAAAACATGTACAGGGTAGAGTCAAACTAACCCTATAGCTTGCTTGTTCCGGAATACCTAAGATTTTCTACGGCACCCAGACTTGGTTATTAACTGAAGCTCAAAAGTCCAAGCTCAAGGTTTCGAGCAATGAAGTGCAGTATTCTGGATGTTCGAAGAACTGATCGAAACAGAAACACGACACCGCGCTCCAAAACTCGTATTACAGATGTGGGTGTCAAGACCGCCAAGCTGAAGAGGGACTGGGCCGGACATGTCTGCCGAATGCATCCGGACTGATTGGAACTAATCGTTACCAAATGGATTCCGAGGGATGACCACAGTAGCAGAGACAGACCGAAGAGGAGATGGCGGGACGACCTGAGCGCTTTTAGCCCGATTGGCAGATGCACGCCCAGGATAGGGAACAATGGAGGAGGAAAGCAGAGGCCTTTGCCCAGCAGTGGGACATATTCTCTTCTTCTGAAAGTGCCGCTCCATTACTGGAGGTTGGCCGTTAGCTCTGAAAACTTCTCCCTGTCTTGAGCCTTCCGGAATACTTGCTCTGCACTGCTGATTTCGCCTGGTTGTATTTTGCCCATCAATATTAGTTGAAGCAGCTGATATCAGTCATGGCGCAACACGGGACATATTATAGGTTATTAAAACATTGTCATATTATAGTATACATACCTTGTTTCCTATAAAAAGACCATCATATTTTGCTTTAAAATACTTGTCCGTGTCCGCCACAATTTCTCTTCTTATGGTGGGAGAATTAGTTGTAGTCTTCACTGGTTGTGGCTTAATGGTTTTGAATGTTTTGTTCGATACAGGCTTCTCCGTTGTAACATTATTTCTCAGTATACTTATAGATATTTCTTTAGGATTTTCCGTAAGCTTAGAAGATGCTGTAGCCTTAAAAATAGGTTCTTCCCTCGTAGATCTCTTTAGTAAAGTGGCATTTGTCAGTTTTTTACGGCCCGTCTTAATAAAAATATCGTCTATAGGTGCGACGGTTGTCTTAAATATGTCATATTCATAGTCGATTACGACTTTTTTCTCTGTGTAATTTTTACTCCCAGTTTTAGCATTCTCAACGGACTCGAAATCGGTATTGTCGTTTTGTATCTCATCGTCGAATTTTAAAGGGTTGATTGGTCGTTGTAGAAACGTTTTTATTGTTTTTAGCTTTTTTATTCTGCGTTTCAGTCTGTAATTTTTTCCTTCTACATAATAAAACCTGTAGCCTATGGGGGGTAGGTTGGTGGCTACAAAAACTAATTCGTGGTCTGCGTTTGTTCTGCCTTTTATCATCGTTATGGGTTGAGGAATAATCACTGTCACCGATTTCACTGGTACACCTGTCAAATATAAATGAACATTAAATTCCTACTAAGTACTCCGAGACTTAATTTTACTAATAATATAAATACGAAAGTTGCGAGTATGTGCGAGTGTGTTTGTTGTCCATCACGCTAAAACGGCTGGATGTCATTTGGTAAGTATATAGTTCGACGAATTTGCTGGTCGACCATATACAAGCTTTGAGAAGAGAGAAAGAGAGACGAAGAGAGAGAGAGGAGCGTGAGAGAGAGAGAAGGTAGCGTGAGAGAGAGGGGAGAGGGGGAGAGAGAGATATATTTACTTAGTCGATACACAGAAAAAAATTTGGAAGAAAAGATAGAAATGTAAATAACATCGAATAATGTCACGGCAAGCCGCTTTTTTAGTGAGACCCATTTTGACACTATACACAAAAACATACACACGAACGCCAGTGGAACATTTACAATGAAAATCAAGTATTTACAAAACTGAAGCATGTATGTATGGCAACACTTTATCAGATTGTTACGTTTAAAGTAGAGTCCGCATTGCACGATATCGAACAGAGGAGTCCTATCCTGTGACAGGCAGTAGGCGTCGCAGTGTCTCTTCATGCTCCCGTGGCGTTCACAATGGCAACGAGGGAACCCGCGTGGTCTCCCCCGAACAGAGAATGCATAAAGCGCATTTTCTGCACCAAAAAAGTAGTTGTTACGGCGGTACATTACTGGAATGTAGAAACAGTTACCTTTGTCGTAAACAGTGTATTTGGTTGTATTTCCTACTACAGGTAACCTGACAGGCATAGTCACGGGCCAAGCCAATGGATTGTAAATTTGTACCTGAAATAAAAACAGATGGTAAATCGCCAATAATTATAATAATAATAAATGTTGCCGCCTCGTTACCCCGAGCGGGTAATAGTTTGAGGGGCCCATTTAGTGAATGGCGAGTCACCGCCTACCAAAAGTTCAGTTTATGAGATATTGCAATGGTAGGTGTCCGTTATCTCACTCCATAGCCCGGTAATCCTGTCCACAACATCTCAACCCCATAGCCAATTCCATGTCGCTTCCTACCTGGCAATAGTTTGGCAACTGTGGAGGACTGTCCGCTAGCACATCCTCGTGGTGTATTAGGGGATAGACCTCCATAGTTGCGGCCATCTCATTTATATTATATGGTACCAAAGGCCTCTTCATGTTGGCTTCGGCCCCATGAATGCCTTTCAAATGACCGGGTCCCCATGGGCCCGTGATCGGAAATCCGTACCAACATAATAATAATAAATTCTTTATTTCGGAATTAAACATTCATTTAGCTGCACATGCCACCCCTTTAATCTGCCCAACCCAGTGTGCAAGTATTGGGCAGTCGTACTTTACAGCAAGCACTCTCAGATTGCTGTTGGAGGTCAGTCTTATACGGTCCAACCAATTACCCAATACCCGAACCAATTACCCGAAGAACCGATAACCGTTGGGGTAGACGAGTTGTTGAGTGGAGACCACGGATCGGCAAACGTAGCGTAGGGCGTCCTCAGACTCGGTGGATCTTCGCAAGGCGGCTGGCAAGAGCTGGATGAGAGTGGCCGAGGGTCGTGCTCAGTAGCGTGCCTTGGGAGAGGCCTATGTCCAGCAGTGGACGAGCATAGCGCTGATAATGATGATGATGATGATGAAATCGCTAATAACTGGCCACCTCATACTAAAAATAAACTCTATTCACCCATAATAGAATTCATTTTTAGTATAAGGTGTTAATTACTGGCCACCCTTCAATAACTGACCACTTATACTAAATTGAATTCTGTTTGTAGGGGAACAGAGTTCATTTTCAATATGAGGGGGCCAGTTATTGAAGGGGGTCCAGTTATTGGTGATTTACCCTATACACCATTTTTTGCATTTCCTTTAACTTTAAGGGAGGCTTCTTCGATTCAAATGATGCTAGTTTTTTGCTGTCATCATTTCAACCCGCAAGATGCTTCTGAACATAGGCCTCCCCCAAGGCTCCCCAAACATACCGTTTCAGCCCTTTAGTTGCAGTAGTTCGGTTGATTGTCCGGGACCGAACTGCTGCCACACTTTTAGTCTCATTAGTTCGGTTATGACGTCAACCCGAACTACTGCGAATTGAAACGACTCAATGCGGTTAAGAATAAATTCGCACATAAACTCGAATCTACGACTCCCTGAATTAGAGGCAAAGAAAGAAGAAGGTTGAAGGTGTGGGATCTGTTACGTAATAAAGTAATAACTCTACTAAGTACTTAATCTGTACTAAATATACTTACAGCATACTTCATAAATCGTGTTTGGTTGCATGACGATATGTTAAACTGACATCTGTGGTACTGTATATACTCTGGGGTGCTGCGGATCTTGCTAAAAATAATAAAAAAACTGCTATAGAATTTATCAAAGTTAGCTGGTGCCAGCTGGTTTTTGCTAAGATAGGATGACACAGGAAAAATTTAGCACATTGAAATGTCTCTCTTTCTCTCCCCTCTCCTCTTGTATCTCCCTCTCTCCCGCCTCTCTCCCCTCTCTCTTCCCCTCCCTCTCACCCACTCTCTCTCTCTTCTACCTAGCCCGCGCTTGTTTCTCCGCCCCGCTTCCCCGTTTTTCTTCGCTACGCTTCCCAGTTTTATATGAATTTTTGACGTGAAATCGATGAATGCCGTCTGCACGCACAAAAAAGGATGACGCAATGTTCCGTAAATGTCTGTACATATCCCTTACAAAAGGAGTAGTGAACGCCAGGATGTAGAAGAGAGAGAGCAGCGCGCGCCAGGATGTACAATCTTAGTACTAGCGCTCGGGTAATTTTTAATGTGGGGAGGGGGTGCGGGGGGGGGGGATTAAAGGGGGCTGAAAATTTCATTGATTTTGCCGTAGGATGCACCGTTTTCAAGATATTTGACAAAACACCGGTTCTCGTCTGATCACCGAGGTTAAGCAACGTCGGGCGCGGTCAGTACTTAGATGGGTGACCGCCTGGTGTCATTTTTGTTTTTGAATGTTTTGTTATGACGTTGTCACGTTAAACTATCGTCCGTAAACCGACTTTACAGACAACCGGTTTTAAACTACTTTTGTAACTCCCTGTTCACTGATGAGGAGCGGAGATTTTCTGAAATTCCATTAGTGTATTTTTATCCCCCCCACTGCTTCGCTGCCTTGGTTTGCTTCCCTTTAATAGACTGACAGCCTTATAGCCTTAGCCTTGCCGTTATATTACGTGAACAGAATGTGACCCATCAGTATAAATTTACTATAAGTTCGGCCTTCGCCTAAGGTTTGGTTACTTTCCCAACATCAGCGATTCAAGATAGTCTTCGATAAAGTTAAGAACTCAAACTAACCGTACAGCAGAGGATATGAGTCTGGTCGACTTGAAAATGGCCGCGTGCATTTTAGCCACGTAGTAATGCTTCACGGGGATCCTGAGTGCGCCGGTTAGTATACTGTGGTCGAGCATAACACCTGTAGAATAAAATTGTTTGTTGATTTTATCCTAAAGGCTTGCGTAATATTTAGGAAACTCTAACCAACGATAAACTTTTCATGTTTAACATTAGCTTCTTTAGGTCCAACCTCAGGCCTTTTCAGGATATTTGTCAAAGCAAATATGCCAAGTCTTCAAATGATTGACATTGAGTTACAAATTCTAATAGGTACTTAATCAAGTCGATGTGGGTCTTGCGAGGTATTTGGTCAACTTCTTTAATTGTTGAGCAACTTGGCACTGTTCGTATTTTAGCCGTGTAATGCAAATGAGAGAAAAAATGTTAGGTCATCTATTAAGTACGGCACGATAATTACATTAAATTATATAAATAGAAGGGAAAAGGAAAAGGGGAACACCAAGAAGGACATATATGGAGCAAATAAAAGAAAAAATAAATGTTTCATTATAACATAAAGAAGTGAAAGTAAAAGCGGTAACATGTAGAATAAGCTGAATCTAACATCTGAAACGCTCTCCTTATGCGGGTTTACAAGTCGTACTGTCTGGGTGCGGTTAGTAGATAGACAAACTTACCGGTGATCCACGAGAACTCCCCGAAGAAATTGTCGTTGCTCCCCAGATTGGCAGCCACTTGCAACTGTTTAGCTATCTGTAAATAAAAAATGGTGTAAAAAATTAGCACTGTCTACAATGTACCGTAAGCTGCAGGCTAATTTTTTTTTATGTATAAGAGGGGACAAATGAGCAGACGGGTCACCTGATGGAGAGCGATCACCGTCGCCCATGGACACCCGCAACACTAGGGGAATCACAAGTGCGTTGCCGGCCTTTTTAGGATTTGGTAGGCTCGTTTTTTAAAGATCCCTAAGTTGTAACGCTCCGGAAATGTTCCCGCAGTAAGCTGAATCCAGATCTTCGTCGTGCGAGGAAAGAAGATTCGCTTAAAACGTTTGTGTAACGCCCTCGCAATCGCCATCGCGTTCATTTTCACAGTTCTTGTATGGGCTGGCAATTGGTATCGGTAACAGCCAGCTGTCAATAAAGTTACACAATTACACAATTACCCTAAGCTTGCTGGTCCCATTTGCACTTACGGTAAAGACGGTATTGTAAGTAGAAAAAATCTTCTTTTTCCAGTTCAAATCGGGCCCCAACGCGGAACTGCCTCAATATGGGTCCCCCTTATGTGTGCGGGCCCCCTCAGCGTGGCTCCCCCTGTGGGTCAAGGCCTCCTGAGCGTAGGGGCCCCTTGAGCGTGGCATCCCCTCAGCGTGGCTTCCTGAAGGTGAGGGCCCCCTAAGGCTGCGTATCCACCGGAGCTGTGCCAGGATGCGTTGCGAGGGATGTGTTTGTCATGAACCAATAGAAACACTTCATTTAAAAGGTCCTAAGTGAATGAAGTGTTTCTATTGGTTCATGACGAACACATCCCTCGCAACGCATCCTCGCACATCTCTGGTGGAAACGCAGCCTTAGGCAATGTTCCGCAAAGTGTGTGCCGCGGCACACTGGTGTACCGTGGTCATTAGTTGGTTTGCCTCGGAAAAATAAGGTTATCTCATAAAGCTAAATAGACGGACGGAAGGAAAATACACAGATATAAATCACGCTGATTCACATGATTTTTCGTTTATGGTGTACTTACCTCTAAAAATTTTCATTTTCCTAGACGTACCTTGAACACAAAAAGTTTGCGGAACACTGCCCTAAGGCCCCCCTGAGCGTGCCCCCACCCTTGAGCGCTAGGACCCCTTAAGCGTGAGAGCCCTCTTAGCGTGAGGCCCCCACAGTGTACCTCCCATGAGCATGAGGGCCCCCTGAGCGTACCTGTAAGTAGACATATCCCTCCCGCACGATGTATTTCAGCGTCGGGCGTGATGTATACATGCCGACGGCATACGATTCCTTGTCGTAGACAAACGGAAAGAAGTCATCTTGCTTCGTCTCCAAAATTGGGCTGAAAATACGAATGTTTAGTTGATCATTTTTGATTTATTTCATACTAAATACAAACTGAAACATGGATGCACAGAATAAACCCCAGAAAAAAAACCAGCGCTGGGAATCGAACCCAGTCCTCAGCATTCCGTGCCGCGTGTCATTCCCCTACATGAATTTTTCCCATACATCCATATCTCAATCTGTTAGATAATCACTTATAGCAGTGATACAGCGCCATCTATGTTTATACCCTCATCGAGAGACTTCAGTTTAACACTCCTTCGGAACTATCCGCTCACCCAGACAAGAGATGTCGCTACTAAGCCAAACTTTAACAAGTTTGATAATAATATGAGGTATCTTTTTGTATTTTTTATTTTTTCAACTTCATTTTTTATTACTATTACGGGCATCCCGTGAAATCCATATATTTTTGATTCGAACTTTTTAAGGTTTCGTAACCAAAGCTATGCTTGTCGCCTTTATTGCTACGAATTAAGATTGAAAGTGTCGGCTATTGGGGCGCCATCGGTCATTGGGGTATTTCATCATCATCCCAGCCTATATAAATAAATAAATAAAATAAATAAATATCACGGGACAATTCACACCAATTGACCTAGTCCCAAAGTAAGCTAAGCAAAGCTTGTGTTATGGGTACTAGGCAACGGATAAACATACTTATATAGATAGATACATACTTAAATACATATTAAACACCCAAGACCCGAGAACAAACATTCGTATTTTTCATACAAATATCTGCCCCGACACGGGAATCGAACCCGGGACCTCAAGCTTCATAGTCAGGGTCTCTAACCACTAGGCCATCTGGTCGTCAAATATATGTCCCACTGCAGGGCACAGGTCTCCTCTCAAAATGAGATGGTTCGGACTGCAGTTCCCACGCGGGTCTAGTGTGGATTGGGAACTTCACACACACAATTGAATTTCTTCGCAGGTATACGCTGTTTTCCTCAAGATGTTTCCCTTCACCGTAAAGCTCATGGTAAATTTCAAATGTAATTTCGCACGTAAATTCTGTAAAACGAGGTGCGAGCAGGGATTTGAACCCACGATCCTCTGCTTCAGAGGCCATAGGTCAAACCGCTCGGCCACTACGGCTTTGGGGTATTTACCTTACCTTATGTAAATTGTAATATGGTTTTGAAAGACTTTTTATGGTACCTTATGGCAAAGAAATAGAATTTGCTCCCATCGTCTCTTCTTCCACATAATATTATGTATGTATGTATGTCATAACTCCTTTACTATGACCGCCATTCGTCTTTGGAATTCTCTTCCTTTGGCGTTAAGGCAAGCGAAATCCCTTCCCATTTTTAAAAACCTTCTAAAGGCTCATTATTTGTCACTAACATAATACACACTTCTTTGTTGTATTGGACACTTCTTTGTTCTTTTTGTTTTTTGTTTATATTGTTTCTTTAATTTCCTTTTTAAATCCTTTTCTCACATGCGGCCTTTTGACATTTTTCCATTGATATTTTGTATTAAGTATATGTAGTGTATATGTATTATATTGTTGTGCTTGTTTTCCCATACTCAATCAGTATGTGCTGGGAGTCGAGCCCATAAACAGACTCTTCTCAGTAAAAGATCTGGGCGTTATATTTGATACGCGTCTAACTTTCCACGATCATATAAAGGCGTTGGCTGCTACTAGTTTTCGTAGACTTGGCTTTGTTTTTCGCAACGCCAGAGATTTTCAAGATCCTGTGGCGATAAAACTGCTATTTAACGCCTTAGTGAGAAGTAGGTTGGAAGCTTCTGCCATTGTATGGAACCCGTATGAGTCAACGTACATCCTACTATTGGAAAAGGTACAAAAGGCCTTTTTAAGAATGTTGTACAAAAAATTGCATGGATATTACCCGTATTTATATCCAACAAAGTTTCTTCTTGGCGCTCTAGGCTTTAATTCTTTGGAGGTGAGGCGGAACCTCGGCCTTCTTCTATTTGTGTGTCGTGTTCTGCGAGGGGATGCTGACTGTCCCAAGCTCGTGGAGCAACTAGTCAGGTTGTCCGTCCCGGACGTGCCCAGAATTACCCTGAGACCGCGTATGCGTCCCCTGCTGTGTGTGCCGGCTGCGCGCACCGCGGCGCGTAGGCAATCGCCGCTGCCCCGAGCCCTGGCGCTGCTGAACTCACTCCTGGTGTCGACACCGGAGTGCGACTTGCTGGCGGGGCGGTGGGCGGCAGTGTCTCAGCAAGTACTGATTTTTTGCGAGAAGAGGGATGACAGGCTGACTACGGTTCCTACTTGATATTCCACAGCTTATTTTTGTTTGTTTTTATGGTTATGTTATTTATCTTATTACTAGCTGTTGCCCGCGACTCCATCCGCGGAGAATAGTATTGGTTTGTAGTACATGCTATGTATCAGAGATGGCACTGTATGTGAAAAAAGATTTTCCCGCTTTTCTGTTGAAATTTTTCCTGAATTTTCTTTGCTATAAACCTCACGGAGCCCGAGACCTTTCCAACGAATGCAAAACCGTGGAAATCGGTTCGTGCGTTCTGGAGTTATAGCGTCAGGAAGGCAAACCCGACTTATTTTTATATAGTAGATTGCTGTTGGTGGTAAATTTGGAGTTACACATAACTCATCCCTTTTGTTTTGTTGCATCATGAATTTATTTATTTACTTTTATTTATTTTACTTCGTCCGCGTGGAATAGTGACTTTGGGTAGTATTTTTAATTATTAAAGTATTTACCTACATAAGTACATAAGGTATAAAGTATATTATATGAGCTTATTTAAGTACATTTCATAAACTACGTTCTTTGTTTACCCATCTTTTGGCAAAACATAAAGATTTTGCGGATTTGATACACGTGAGCATGCCACATAGAGTTGCCCATGGGAAAAACATTTTTTTCTAAATGAACTCCTGCAACTTTAAGCGTCTGTCCTTGAGATTTGTTAATTATCATTGCAAATGCTGCTTTCAGGGGAAACTGCACTCTTTTACATTGAAATGGCAAATCAGTCAGAATTATTGGAATACAAATCAAACATTTTCTCCTTTTGAAATTCCAGTCATTATTGTAGCTTTTATAATGTTGTGCCTTGGCCTTGGCGCGTCAAGATTTCTCATTAATAGGACTGGAACACCACCTTTCAGCCTTAGCTTATGGGAAGGCACTCCTGATAATTCTAAAGAGTTGAGAAACTCTATAGGGTATGATGTGACTTGTTCAGTATCCATAACATTGTCTACTGAGTGGTATTCGACAACGGGTGTGTAATGATCGATATATAAAAATTCGTTCGTTTTTGCTGGGGGATGCAGTTCTAACCTAACCTTCTTTTCCGGTAGCAGTTAGTTTTTGTTGGGGGATGCATTTTAAACCTAACCTAACCTACTTTTCCGCTAGCAGTTCGTTCTTGCTGGGGGATGCAGTTCTAACCTAACCAAACCTACTTTTCTGGTATTAGTTCATTTTTGTTGAGGGGTACAGTTCTAACCTAACCTACTTTTCTGGTAGCAGTTTGTTTTTGTTGGGGATGCAGTTCTAACCTAACCTAACCTACTTTTCTACCTAAATGAACCTTTGGTTTGTTTTTTTTTAATGCGGGGGGCTTCGCCCCCCGAACCCCCCTATTTCTCTATACCCTAATAACTTACCCATGCAGAGTCGTTTTATAGGCTGTTATAAAAATGATCGTCTCGTTTTTGCAATAAATATAATATACATATTTTTAATATGTAGTAAATATGTAGTAAATCTGGGATTATGTCTTTAATACATTATATCAACAAAGGTTATGCCATTTGAACGTTAGATAAAATAAAACGTTATACCATAAGCAGCCTATGTCAAGCAGGGACAGTGTAGCTTTATATTGGTGAAAGAAATTTAAAAATTGGCCCGAAGTCAAATTTGCTAATTTCTAACCCGCGGGAATTTTGCATTTTTCTGGAGGAATAGCGGTCTATGTCAATCAGGGATAGTGTAGCTTTCTATTGGTAAAAGAAATTTAAAAATTGGTCCAAAGTCAAATTCACTTATTTCTATCCCTTGGGAATTTTGCATTTTTTCCAAAGGAAAAGCAGCCATGTCAATTAGGAGTAGTGTAGCTTACTATTGGTGAAAGAAATTTAAAAATTGGCCATGAAGTCGTATTCACTTATTTCTATCCCTCGGGATTTTTGCATTTCCCGGAACAAAATTAACCTATGTCAGTCATTATCAAAAGCAGCGTCTTGAAATGCCTCCCGTGTACTACGTGTAAAATGTAAATGATCTTCTCCTTTGCGACTGCCGTTCAGCATTTAAAACGCGTCTTCCATGCGATTCTATTCTGTATTGCTAATGCCAGAGTTAACCCCTTACGATAATTGACAGAGATTAATCACACATGCATGATTGCGGCATAATTTTATCAGGCGCTTTAACAAATTTTTATCTCCCCCTTTCAACCCCTTTAAGTACAACCCTTTTTTCGCATTAAAAAGTAGCCTATGTCCTTTCTCAGGCTCTAGACTACCTGTGTACCAAATTTCATTTAAATCGGTTCGGTAGTTTTGGCGTGAAAGCGAGACAGACAGACAGAGTTACTTTCGCATTTATAATATTAGTAAGGATTTAAATCAATGTGATATGTTTAGTTACCAGTTTGTTTTTTTTTTTAACTGTAGGTACATGTACAAACATTATATAATATTTAAGTAGAACTTAGTCTTAAAATTTGCATGTTAAGAACTTAGTGTATTTTTCGGTGCTCGCTGATACTAAGTTTAAATTATTATGTTTTAGCATTTTCTCGATAAGTGAAATGTAAATTTCTTTGAGAAATAAAGTCCTTTAACCACAAATGAACAATAAAAACGTACGTACGTTGCTCTACCTACCACTTATTTAGTTTTAAGTAGAGTAAACTTTGTTTTTTTTTCTCTTAAGTTAAATACTGAAGTCTGTTATTTATTACGTTGTTAACTACTTTCTGCTATATGTTATCTGGTTCTCCGCGATACAGTTACCCATACAATTTGTCTCCAGGGCATAAAAGCAGTGATAGCGGAGTCCTTCGAGCGCATCCACCGCTCCAACCTGGTGGGCATGGGCGTGATGCCGCTTCAGTTCCTGCCGGGAGACTCCGCCAGCAGCCTGGGGCTCACCGGTGGGGAGCAGTACTCCATACTCGCGCCAGAACACTTGGTGCCCGGAGCCACGCTCACTGTGCAGGTAATGGCCGCCGGCGCCATCTTGCAGCGGTAGCGCGGGCGGCGAGTGGCTGAGAGATGCAGTTATTAGCGCCATCTAGTGGCGGTTTTAGCTTAAGGCACCGCGGATGGCGAGTGGCTGACAGTTGCAGTGGCTAGCGCCATCTAGTAACTATTACGGTAACTAAGCTGACCGCTTCAGTATGGCACCGCGGGCGGCGAGTGTTGGATAGTTTAGAGCTACTCGCTACCGCCATCTAGTAGCGGTTGCAGCGTGGGGCTGGCCGGCGGGGAGCAGTACTCCATATTCGCGCCAGAACACTTGGTGCCCGGAGCCACGCTCACTGTGCAGGTAATGCGCCAGACACTCTGTAGAAAGTCGTTCTAACTTGTGGGATACAGTAGATATAGGGGCGAGCGGAGAATGGCTGAGAGCTGCAGTCGCCAGTGGCATCTAGTGGCGCTTGTAGATAATAAGCTTATGGCACCGTGACATAACTGGAAGATGCAGTCGCTAGCGACATCTAGTGATGGTTATAACTACTAGACTTATGGCACCGCAGGCGGCGACTGGGAGGGGGCCAGCGGCACCGCGGACGGCGAGTGTTTAGCTGGAAGCTGCAGTCGCTAGCGACATCTAGTAGCGGTTATAGTTACTTAGCTTTACTGTGGCACTGCGGGCGGCGAGTGTTTGACTTCAAGCTACAGTCACTAGCGCCATCTACGTTGAAATTTTGCTAACTAAACTGACCGCTCGAGTATGGCACCGCGGGCGGCGAGTGTTTGACATTTAGTAGTATACAGCTACAGCCGCTAGCGCTATCTAGTAACGGTTATAGGTACTAGGCTGTAGTGTGGCACCGCGGGCGGCGAGATTCCGCAATCGGTATAGTGTCTGGGGCTAACTGGCGGGGAGCAGTACTCCATACACGCGCCCGAACATTTGGTTCCGGGAGCCGCGCTCACTGTGCAGGTAATGGCCGCCGGCGCCATCTTGCAGCGGTAGCGCGGGCGGCGAGTGGCTGAAAGTTGCAGTGGCTAGCGCCATCTAGTAGGGATTGTGGCTACTAGACCTATGACACCTCGGGCGGCGAGTGGCTGAGAGTTGCAGTCGCTAGCGCCATCTAGTAGCGGCTGTAGTTAATTAGCTTTACGCGGCGAGTGTTTGACTGAGAGCTGCAGTAGAATTAGTGAATATTTGACTGGTTAAATAAATCTCTTAGGACATTAACGTGTAAATTATCAATATACCTCTAAATTAACTTTGTTATTAACTAAAAAAATCGCAAACAGGACTAAAGTCAAACTGACTTCATAATACTAACGCCATCTAGCTAACCTGTCAGAAAACTTTGAGTTAAACAGAAAAAATTAAGTTTATTCTTTGTTACAGGTGGACAACGGCAAGTCCTTCCAAGTAAAAGCACGGTTCGACACCGAGGTAGATCTAACGTATTTCAAAAATGGCGGCATCCTCAATTACATGATCAGAAAGATGCTTTAGAAGAACATTTAAAAACATACCTCGTCCTACGAAGATACGGAACGGATAGAGGCGATATAGCGACCATGTGCATTGGCTTGGAAATTCAACCTTATTGTTTTAGTAATAAGTTACAATATCCATTGTAATTATTGAAAATACTTACTAGCTCTAAAAATATCCTTTGTCAGGTATGTATTCGATAGTTGCTTTTGATTCTGTGGTAGTATGCTCCAGTAAATGGGGCCTTATTAAGGGTTACTGAACATTAATACTGTGGTGAGTGAAATTTTATTATTTATATAGGTATTTTCGTTTTTATCGGTTACTAGCGACCCGCCCCGGCTTCACACGGGTGCAATGCATGTATTATACATATATAAACCTTCCTCTTGAATCACTCTATCTATTAAAAAAGGCATCTAAATCCGTTGCGTAGTTTTAAAGATCTAAGCATACATAGGGACAGACAGAGGGAAGCGACTTTGTGACGTGAAAAGCATTATTTGTTATACAGAGTGCCCAAAAGCTTAGCGATAATCTGGTACCAGAGACGAGGCCAAGTTATAATATAATAAAAAAAAACTATGTCAGTTACAACCGATAATAGACATTTTTTCGAGAATATCTAGTAAGGGAATCGCCAATAACTGGCTACCGTTCAATAACTGGCCACCCTACAATAACTGGCCACGTTATACTAAATTGAATTCTGTTCGTAAGGGAACAGAGTTTATTTTCAGTATGAGGGGGCCAGTTATTGAAGAGTGGCCAGTTATTGGCGATTTACCGTACTAAAAGTGCTATCGACGGTACTCTGACTCAACCTCGTATATGAAATTTTATGAATTTGGAATAACTACTTTAAGCCTTGTGTCTAAAGTCGTTATTCCAATATAGTAAAATTTCATATACGAGGTTGAGTCAGAGTACCGTCGATATGTTATGTGATTTATCGTTTAACTAAATGGCATGAATTTCTTTTCTTATTTTTCTAGAACTGACATAACCTGGCCACTCGGTCTAGTAGCAGGGTATCCATGACTTTTGGGACACCAGAGGCCATATTGTCTAACGCTTCTAACTGACGCTTGCCTTCGCTTTCACCATCTCTTTCTGTCATCATCTTATACCGTTTAACAGAAAGAAATAGTGATTGTCAATGCAAGCGTCAGAAGCGTTAGACAATAAGCCTGCTGTAATGACTTTGATGATTCCTTGCAACAGTCGATTTCCTTGCCACAGTATTTTTTAGCGAGCATATCTTGAACTAGTATGGACGGGGAGCATCTAGAGCTATCTTGTTTTTAAGTACGATATCTTTTATGGAATGGGATATTTTCGGAGAAATTTTGTACTTTTCTAAGGGTAGTTTTATTACGGCTGAAGAGTGGGACGGTATATTTTTGTCTCATTTCATTATTATAGTGAAATATAATTATTTTATTATAAAAGAGATGTGCTATCCAACTGTGTTGCGAGAATGTGAAGCGAACTACGAAGACTGGTTAGGTCAATTTACCAAAATAGTTATTTCTTATTAGCAAAATTTCCATTCGCATTTTTTTGAGAATGCTTTTTTTCTCAGTATAGTTTTTTTACTGAAGCTTATTTTCACAATCGTGTTTTTTCCCAACGTTAATCGACATAGAAATTTAGGTAAGTTTGGGTTATGTTGCGCTTGCATCCGAAGGGCCCAAATAACATATGCCTATATATATATTGTATGCCTACTCTTGTCTCTGATGTCCTGCCAATCGTTCTAAGGTTAACTGGAAGAGATCCCTTTTAGGCCCATACTACACGGGCGGTTCTCCCGCCGCGGGAAACCGCTTCTGAACCGCACTAGACACAATTTTATATGGAAGTTGTATGCTGCATACTACACTGCGCGGTTTCCCGCCGCGGTTCACGGGCGGGAGAAATTCGACCGCCGCATGCAGCGTTAAACCGCCGCTGATAACCGCCGCTTCAAACTACACGGGCGGTTTCCCGCTATTGCGTCATTCTGCGCGGCGCAGGGCTTTGCGCGAGGGCGCTCGTTCGTCGTGCGTATTTCGTTTTTTTAGCATTAGAAATAAGGTAAACAATCTTGACGTGTCTTTTTTATAGAAATACGCTTTTAAAAGAACATTAACTAGGTATTTTATGAAACCAAAAGCGTGCAAATTAACATATTTCCTTTCAAATTGTTACATTATTAATATAGCTGAAAGCGCAGTTATCATTGGCGGATCCATGTTGAAATGAACAAAAGACAGCGGTAAACCGCGTTCCGTGTAGTATGAGCCTAAGGGATAAGTTCGCCTTTGTACATTTGTCTCTTTTGTTAACTGGTAATTTTCATGTTTTATGTACAATAAAGAGTTTTACATACATACATACATAACACAAAAGAAGGAGACACTGTTTCTGTGTCAATTCAAATTGGGTAAAAACGCTACTGTGAAAATAGGCTTCAGTAAAAAACTATAGCAAGAAAAAAAGTAATCGGGCAAAATTCGAATGAAAATTTTGCTAATAAGAAATAACTATTTTGGTAAATTGATCTAAAGTCTATAAAAAACAAAGCCTAATTGAACCCTTTTCCACCAGCGCTATGCTATGTGGACCAATGAATGATTGGTGGGTACCAAACGCATCCATAGCAACGTAGTATAGCACATCTCCGGTGGGATGGGACCCTATTCCTCATACTCATAATCATAAGTGCTTACTAAAAGCTTACAGTTACAATTTTCTTATATCTTTAGAAGATCGAACATAATTTAACTGTATACGGTTTGTATGTATTTATGAGAACGGGGCCATTTTTTTTGTTATTTCCTTTTATTTTTGTTTAAAGGGTGTCCCGATACTCAACGATTATCTGGTACCAGTCAGCCTGGTACAGGCCAAGTTATGATTCTGGAAAAAGTAAGAAAAAAATCCATGTAACTTCATTTAGGCCTATGCGTTTGTTTGAGACGAATTATGGCGTATTGTGCACATTGTCTTTCGTGTCTGATTAGCCCGATGCGAGTATATATGTCACTTATACTTCATTTAATTTAGCATTGAAAACAACAACAACATTATATTGCGTCTGGTCAACTATTTCTTACCTAGCAAATAGTACAGTACAATAGTCTGGGAGCCGCAAAATAAAATTGTTTTAATGCCACATTATTTGCGTGTCGTCAATTGTTACTCTAGTACAAATTGTAAAGAGATTACAGTTCACGAGCCGCAATATAATGTTGTTGTGCTTTTCAATGATAAATTAAATGAAGTATAGCTAACCCTTAAACCATTTGACAACCCTATCAAGACATTCGATTTTGGACCGTAAATCTTGGTACTTTGAATTGACTTTGATTTCTGCTTGACGGCAAATATATTGCCGGTTTAGATTTAAGTGTTAAGCGATAATAGAGTCGCATAACATTTAGAAAATTTTAGTGTTTATTTTTAAAAGTAATTGTTTCTGTTCATTAAATTTCATTTCAATCATTTTTTATTGGTTAGTATTACTGACGTTATATATTTTTTTCTACATTTGATTCGCTTTTTATTTTGAAATTATTATTACATAACTTTGATAGTTGTATGTCAACAGGCAAAACATAGTGATACACATTGTACCTTTTTTTCCACCTGTGACTTCTACCAAGGATGATATAGACTGGATTGGCAGTCGCCATAGTACGGACCGGCCGCGGTTTTTGTAGTTCGATTATTAAATCTAGATGGCGCTGAAATATAGCCACAGGCTTTGAAGGCAAAACAATAAGACTACAGATGTTTCATATTACTACAAATGTATTATTTTACATTTGCAGTGATATGAAATATCTGTAGTCTTATTGTTTTGCCTTCAAAGCCTCTGGCTATATTTCAGCGCCATCTAGACTTAATAATCGAACTACAAAAACCGCGGCCGATCCGTACTATGGTGACTGCCAATCCAGTCTATATCATCCTTGTTTCTACCTATCTTTTACAAATAAATATTTCTGCTTCTGATTGAAAAATGTCTGTTACCGCTTAACCTAAGTGATATGGATTTTTTTTCCGGAATTGTTATAATTTGCCCTCTTGGTACCAGGTCTTCATTGAGTTTTGGGGCAACCTGTATATGCACAATCCATGTAACTATTATTTTTGTTATTATATTTTATAAAATTGCGTAAATCTACTAATGGAAAATTGTTTTACAATATTTATTTACCCTAATTTGATTCCAATATTAAATATGTTATAATGCAACATTTATTTTTAGGTTAAGTTTGTTATAACAGTGATCGGCGATTGGTTGTGAGTCTCAGGTCATCAAGTAACAATGCTAACCTCGTAAGGCCTTCATATAAGAGTAGCTGATGCCGGCTTCGCGCCCGCTGGAGTAGATTAAAACGTGTCTTCCCGTGGGAATGAGACATTTTCCCGCAGTAAAAAGTAGCCTATGTCACTCTCCAGCCCTTCAAATATGTCCATACAAAAAATCACGGTAATCCGTCGCTCAGTTTAGACGTGAAAGTAGGACAAACGAACACTTTCACATATATAATATTAGTATGGATACGTCTAACAGGGGTTCCCAACCTTTTCTTGGTCAGGGCACACAATTTTTTTTTTTTTTGTTTATTTAATCAAACGGTACATGCTTTTACAACAAATTCTGTTATCGCCAAACTGTTACCAGTTTGTTGGCGATGAAGCACTCAATACTATAGTTGAATCATGCACCAGATACACAAAACAGTTAACAACTAAATAAACTAACATGCACAACTACCTACTTACACTTTTTGCATATTTTTCTAAAAGGTGTTTTTTCATTCTCTTTTTAAGGACCGGTTTACTAAACTTAGGTGTATACTTAATAAAAATAATAAACTGTAATAATCAAACTGAAACTTTAATAAAAAACTCAAAAAAATTAAAATTTAAAATCATTCGCGGACCATATTTTGGCTTCTGCGGACCACTGGTTGGGAACCACTGGTCTAAGCTAATATCAACTGTTCTTTGATTGACACCAAATTCTGATATTTTAAATGTGAGTCACCTTACGACGTTAGTATTAATACTTCACTAAGGGCCACTTGCACGGTCCAGGGTTAAAAAATTAAATCGTTATGGCGGCGTTTCCACGAGAGATGTGCGAGGATGCGTTGCGAGGGATGTGTTTGTCATGAACCAATAGAAACACTTCATTCACTTAGGATCTTTTAAATGAAGTGTTAAAGAGTGAGAGTGTATGAGGGATGTGTTCATGACAAACACATCCCTCGCAACGCATCCTCGCACAGCTCCGGTGGATACGCAGCCTAACCCTGGGTTAAAGGTGACAGTTCCATACATCTTGACACTTCTTAGCCCTGGGTTAGCACTTAACTCGGAGTTTAGTTAACTCATCGAACTTATACTGATTGAACTGTTTAAAGAAAATGTTATACACTGTTTTTTTTATTTCCGTTAACTTTAAGACAAGATTATTCAGTTCAAATAGAGTTAATTTCTCTAAGAAACTAGTGTCTTAACTCCTACTATTTTTGAGATATTCAATAATTAAATTTAATATCTGAACCAGTGTAAAAGGTCCTTCATTACGTCCTATTATTATTTATCTTTTAAATTTCGTTCGTGAAATATAGCCAGAGGCTTTGAAGGCAAAACAATAAGACTACAGATATATCATATCACTGCAAATGTATTATTATGCAATTTTGAAAAATAATACATTTGTAGTAACATGAAACATCTGTAGGTAGTCTTATTGTTTTGCCTTCAAAGCCTCTGGCTATATTTCAGCGCCATCTAGATTTAATAATCGAACTACAAAAACCGTGGCCGATCCGTACTATGGCGACTGCCAATCCAGTCTATATCATCCTTGCTACCACTAAGTTATGTGTCGGCATGAGCTGTCTATGAATGAAATTTAAACTCTGTCATAATTGACACTAACTTTTGTGTAACTCTAAGGGACCTTTTGGACTGTAATATTGATTTATTAGACGACCAGATGGCCTAGTGGTTAGAGAACCTGACTACGAAGCTTGAGGTCCCGGGTTCGATTCCCGCGTCGGGGCAGATATTTGTATGAAAAATACGAATGTTTGTTCTCGGGTCTTGGGTGTTTAATATTTATTTAAGTATGTATCTATCTATATAAGTATGTTTATCCGTTGCCTAGTACCCATAACACAAGCTTTCCTTAGCTTACTTTGGGACTAGGTCAATTGGTGTGAATTGTCCCGTGATATTTATTTTTTATTTTATTTTTATTATGTATGAAAAACAAAAAAAAATCCATTTTAACAAAAATCAGTATACCAGGGCCCAATTGAATAACAAAGTACAACTTATATTACAAGCGGAACTCCCTTTCTAGTCAATATAACTGAAGCGAGAGTTCCGCTTGTAATATTAGTTGTAATTTGATATGCAATTGGGCCCTGGTAGTTTCTCTTAACGTGCCGAGCAACGTGTCCAATTTAACGGAAATAAAAAAAACACTGCGTATACTTAAGTGGACAGGGTGTCCCGAAACCTCCCAGGCGACCTGGTACCGGGCAATTAATTGGCATAACAGAATACACCCATTTTGCTAGTGTGTATAATGTGAATTGTCATAACGATGAAGTGGCAATAATTTAATAAGTTGTTTTTCAAATCAAACTCAGTAAAAATATTTTTTTATTTAGTTAATCATACTTGAAAAGTGAACTACTATGTTTTAATGTTTATTTGGGCACAAACGGTACAATTTTACTTAAGTACATCTAATCTAACATTAACCAATAAAGATGCCACCATTAATTAACACATAAGTGCATACGTACCATGTGAAAATATCTACATCGGGATGTTACAAAAAATACTTAACATCGAATCTAACCTAGCCGAGTTGAATTTACCCGGAGCCATCTAATTCGCTCATTTGAAAAAATATGCGCATTCTTTTTATAACATTTACCCCCTGTTTCACCATCCATTGATCAAATTTATTTGACGGATAAATGTGATGCCGTCTCTGCTTGTTTTGTTCGAATAGACGGAGACGGCATCACATATATCCGTCAGTTAAAAATAATCAATGGGTAGTGAAACAGCCCCTTAAAGTTGTATTTCATAATGTTATGCGTATTTCAATTACACGGATTCATTATTATGCTAAGTGTTATGCTTTTTCATCATTATGTCAGTTCAATGTTATGTGAGTTCATATTATGACAATGGGTCACCCAATGGTATCAAATATAATAACCTATCGTTATATAGTTATTAGTTTGACGTAACTCACTGGCTTTCAGTCACATGTGGATAGATCTATGGCCACAACAAAACGGGAGCGCGGGGCGCCGACGGAACATGCCCAGCGCGGTCAATAACACTGAATCAAAAACGGTGTGCGGCGCTGCCGGTGTGTCACCGTATATTTGATTCAGTGTTATAGACCGCGCTGGACACGCATTTGTGAAGGCCTTTAGTTTTGTATGTGTATTCTCTAGGAAACTTCATTGGATCATGGGAATGGAGGCGGTTGTATGAAATAATGTATAATTAGGTGAAAATGTTATTTTATTCGAATAAATTGCTATTTTATTTACAATAATGTTTTCATTTGTCTTTGGTATATCACATCATACTTAAGAACTAATAATATAATGACTATTAAACACCTTATAGTAAACAATGCGGAAAACAAGGTATAGTCGGCAAAGAAACTTTAGCACCCTAAGATTGATGCCAGTTATCAAAGCCTATTGTCACTTACAAGTCATTGAGACAGTCTGCTTTTTTATGTAGGTATAGTCGGCGTAAGAAAAGGTTCGTCACATTTCCACATTAACTCGTTGACATAGAGTCGAAAAGTGACGAACCTTTTCATACCCCGACTATACAATCATCGAACCAACACTTATCGAATTATTGAGGACAGATACGGAAAAACCGCAACAACAAACTGGCGTCATATTTGCCAAGACTTAAAAAACTCAAGTCATTTTGTAACCTCCTAAAACTCAGCCGACAACTTTTTTAACATATCCAAACAAATGTCAACTTTTCTCAACTGAAATTGAGTTTCAAATTCTGATTTCCCTACGTAAGATTCCCTTCCCCCTAAACTCACGTATTCTTAACCTCCTAAAGCCCAGCCTACAATTTTTCAACGTGTCTAAGCAAACGTCAAATTTTCTCGATCGACAATAACTTTCAAACTCTGATATAAAAAAGTAGAAGAGGCTAGACCAGCTATAGTACATTGTGCATCAAGGGCCGTAAGTAGGGGATTACTAACGAGATCCTATTAGAAGCCCGACGCCGGAGGCGGAGGGCTTTTAATGACTCGAGTTTGTAATCCCCTTACTGCCCGTGATACACACAATGATTTTCATCACACTGCGAGGAAAAAAAATCCAAAAATAAAATTATTTTGTCTCTAAACACTTAAATTAAATAAATAATGGCTACCCGCCAATACAGATTGTCACTTTTTTCAAGTCATCTACCATAGATAATGTAAACTGTGTTTAGAATTCGAATGGCCATACGGCCACATTCTGCCAACATGTTAAAAAAATACTTACTAAAATTATTGCAAAATTATTTGGTATAAATTTAAAATATAAAAATTTCGAAGTTTCACGAAGCGTAGACAAGTTTTGTGTAGTAAAATTAGGTTATAGCTAAGTTTTAAACATATAAATAAAACGTTGGCTGACTTGAAATCTCCTTAGTCTGTTTGAAAATTTTAAACTAAAGTTAGATTTCCCTTGGGAAGAAAAACTGTACGTAAATCCATAACTCCCTTAAGAACAAATTAGGCCTTTGACATTTAGTATACAGGCATGGAATAACACCATTGACGAGCAAGTGTGATGAAAATGTAATTTATACTATTCGATGTTTTTTATTTTTATCTTTTCCTACCAAATGTATTTTTTCCTATGCATTGAATGTGTAAATCTCTCCCTCTCTCTCCCTTTCTCTACCTCTCTTCCCCCTCTATCAGTCTATCTCTCTCTCATGTTCAAAATCTCGGAAAGCGTTCTTTACCCTTAACCGTAGCAATTTCATCATATTTATATTGCGCAATAAAAGTCCTTATCTGCTGGGGCGCTAATTTAATACCGTTCTTCAAACTACCCTCATCAAATATCTTTTTTTCATCATCATCAAACGTAACATTACTAAAAACGCCGTAGTTATCATTAAAATTACTTAAAAACTTACTTTTCTTCAGCCACTGGTAATTAAATATTTGATCTTTATACACGTTAGCACCTAACGCAGTTTCTTTCAGGCTTAAAATCGTAATATTAGCGAATATTTCGTTCAAAAAAACTGTTTTAACGCCCGTTTTCAACGCGTCAGATTTTTCTAAATAATTCTCTAACCGAATCAACAAACCTTCTGGTAACTTCTCTAGCGTCATAAGATGGATTCCTACAGGCAACTTCTTTTTTAAAGCGCTAAACTCGTCATTAGATTTGTTATGTACCCCTTTCGCCCTTTTAGTAGCATCTGTAACCGATACTAATACTTTTGGACGCATCTCAACTTCCTTAGCAAATATCTTCTCGAATATTCTATTCTTTTTGTAATCGGACTTTGTGACGTACAAGTAATGTGTCCCTATGACTCTAATGCCTTCGTCGAGCTCAGTTTCATTGAGGTACGCTTGGATCCCAATATCGTCTGTTAGTAGTCTTCTGTGGACCATAAGATCTATGGTACCCTCTTTTAGGGATCCTCCGGCTTGGCAGCGGTCATTGAACACAGTAAGCCTTATGTTCTTTTGCAGGTCTTCTATATAGATTTTCGATGTAACTGGATACAGATTTCCTGCAAGAAAAATATTCTTTTAACGCATGGAACTCTGGGAATCGATAGCATCGATGGTTTTATGTACAACAGAATCGATAGTATTGCAAAATCAGCCAATAGTGACCAAAAATAACATATTTTTATTTTTTTGAGACAATTGACGCCAATTGACTTAGTCCCAAACTAAGCAATGCTTGTACTATGGGTGCTACACAGCGGAATAAACATACTTATAGATAATACAAACTTAAATACATATTAAACAGCCAAGACTCGAGCACAAACATTCGTATTTTTCACATAAATATCTGCCGCGACCGGGAATCGAACCCGGGACCTCAAGCTTCGTAGTCAGGTTCTCTAACAACTAGGCTATCCGGTCGTCTCAATGGTACTCCATGATACAAAACTATCTATTCTATGGATAGTGTCGATAGTTTTGTTCTATCGAGAGTATCGCTTGTTTTTGGTTATTATTGGCTGATTTTGCAATAATACCGATGTACCGTCGATAGTGTTGCCATTATCAATAGGTAGTATATGAATAAACAGTAGATATATAGGAATAGTTGTCTGTTTATTGTTCTCTTATGTACTTATCCCTGAATTATTTAATTAAGAATAATGTTTGTTTAATAATAAATCTAAATCAAAAGGGAATAGAGTAGTTTTTTTAGATTTTTATTGCTTTTTATTTATAAGTCTAAGGCTCTTTTATAACTCTAATATTATTATGGATCGCCCTGGTCTGAAATAAAGATATTTATTATTAAAACACTATCGATAGGCAACATTAGTCGAAGTACCCAACATTACGTACAAAAATTGTTACCAAATGATACTAATTAATATAAAACTACCTGCAATAGGATCCAAATCCACTGGCTCATAGCTAGCTCTAACATTCCTTATCCTTTTTATCGTCTGCCTTCCACTCGAATCTGTATAAAACACGCCTTCATTCACCAAATCAGTAGTATAATTGATAAAAACATCCTTGCCCAACCCATCTTCAATCGGTATTGGCCCCACCAACCAATTCAACTCAACATACGGAGTATCATAGTACAACCGAAACACCAGAAACGCCCAATCATTAAATTTCACGTGTATCTCTTCGACTATATCAGTCCTTATGACTTTGGCGTCATATTTTGTATCCATGTGCACTATTAGAGGGTCCATCGGTCTAAACACGTAGACTCCTGGCTGCCTGACTCCGGGTTTGTCTAGTTTCTTAGGATCGTCTGAGACGAAGTAGTAGAGTTGCACGTTCAGAGACATGTTCACGCCGTTGCAGAGGTGTATGTTGACGACTTTCTTTTTCGAGTCTAGGTTCAGACGGACGTACTGGAACAGATTTTTTTCTATGAAATTATTTCGCTTTTGTACATGTACCTTAACCTTATGAACGCCACACATCGTTTTTGTTACGAACAAAATTGATTACTTTTTTTGTGAATGTGAGTAGGTTAATTTGTGTATTACCGTATTGTCGACATTGGCGTCCAAAATGTTAAGTTTGTCAATTGTTTATTTCTTTATTTTGTATAATAAAAGGTCAGTGGCGTATCCAGCGTTATTTTCCAGGGGGGGGGGGCTGACCACTGAGATCCCAATCCTAGCTAGGTAGGTACTAGACCATCAAAATGCAAACCCAACGTCAAGAAAACATTAATTAGCCTATAATATTTAATAATTTACCTGTATCATGGACATGGGTGGTTGGGAATAATGCTGTTCCGCATTAGCGATCCCTAGTCTCAAATAACGTATCTACTGTGTTAAAAAATTTAGGTGTGTTAATACTTTACATGTATGTATTTATGTAATTACTTACACTGTAGATCTGTTTGAACAAAATATATGTACTTTGTTGAATTTCTTGCCGGATTCTTAAAAGGGTTTATCCGAACGGGTGGTAGATTCATCGACATTCATAAGTGCTTGTTATAGCCTAAATTGATTGCAGATATTTTGACTTTGAAAGGTGTGACTACATTTTGACCTAAAAATTCTGATAAAAACATGTACAGGGTAGAGTCAAAGTAACCCTATAGCTTGCTTGTTCCGGAATACCTAAGATTTTCTACGGCGCCCAGACTTGGTTATTAACTGAAGCTCAAAAGTCCAAGCTCAAGGTTTCGAGCAATGAAGTGCAGTATTCTGGATGTTCGAAGAACTGATCGAAACAGAAACACGACACCGCGCTCCAAAACTCGTATTACAGATGTGGGTGTCAAGACCGCCAAGCTGAAGAGGGACTGGGCCGGACATGTCTGCCGAATGCATCCGGACTGATTGGAACTAATCGTTACCAAATGGATTCCGAGGGATGACCACAGTAGCAGAGACAGACCGAAGAGGAGATGGCGGGACGACCTGAGCGCTTTTAGCCCGATTGGCAGATGCACGCCCAGGATAGGGAACAATGGAGGAGGAAAGCAGAGGCCTTTGCCCAGCAGTGGGACATATTCTCTTCTTCTGAAAGTGCCGCTCCATTACTGGAGGTTGGCCGTTAGCTCTGAAAACTTCTCCCTGTCTTGAGCCTTCCGGAATACTTGCTCTGCACTGCTGATTTCGCCTGGTTGTATTTTGCCCATCAATATTAGTTGAAGCAGCTGATATCAGTCATGGCGCAACACGGGACATATTATAGGTTATTAAAACATTGTCATATTATAGTATACATACCTTGTTTCCTATAAAAAGACCATCATATTTTGCTTTAAAATACTTGTCCGTGTCCGCCACAATTTCTCTTCTTATGGTGGGAGAATTAGTTGTAGTCTTCACTGGTTGTGGCTTAATGGTTTTGAATGTTTTGTTCGATACAGGCTTTTCCGTTGTAACATTATTTCTCAGTATACTTATAGATATTTCTTTAGGATTTTCCGTAAGCTTAGAAGATGCTGTAGCCTTAAAAATAGGTTCTTCCCTTGTAGATCTCTTTAGTAAAGTGGCATTTGTCAGTTTTTTACGGCCCGTCTTAATAAAAATATCGTCTATAGGTGCGACGGTTGTCTTAAATATGTCGTATTCATAGTCGATTACGACTTTTTTCTCTGTGTAATTTTTACTCCCAGTTTTAGCATTCTCAACGGACTCGAAATCGGTATTGTCGTTTTGTATCTCATCGTCGAATTTTAAAGGGTTGATTGGTCGTTGTAGAAACGTTTTTATTGTTTTTAGCTTTTTTATTCTGCGTTTCAGTCTGTAATTTTTTCCTTCTACATAATAAAACCTGTAGCCTATGGGGGGTAGGTTGGTGGCTACAAAAACTAATTCGTGGTCTGCGTTTGTTCTGCCTTTTATCATCGTTATGGGTTGAGGAATAATCACTGTCACCGATTTCACTGGTACACCTGTCAAATATAAATGAACATTAAATTCCTACTAAGTACTCCGAGACTTAATTTTACTGATAATATAAATACGAAAGTTGTGAGTATGTGCGAGTGTGTTAGTTGTCCATCACGCTAAAACGGCTGGATGTCATTTGGTAAGTAGATAGTTCGACGATTTTGCTGGTCGACCATATACAAGCTTTGAGAAGAGAGAAAGAGAGACGAAGAGAGAGAGGGGAGCGTGAGAGAGAGAGAAGGTAGCGTGAGAGAGAGGGGAGAGGGGGGGAGAGAGAGATATATTTACTTAGTCGATCTTTGATCAATTATAACTGAAGATACACATTGCCGAACAAAATCCCCTTCAAAGAATGTCCGAACCCTTTTATTTGTTTGCGTAACAATTAAAATCATCACCTACACAGAAATTTGAACCTAGTCTTTACTTCATTACAGTCGAATTTCGGTTGACACTTGAACGGCTAAACTTGACAATTTCACGCAACGTACTGAGAAAAAAGAAGGCCACTTTTATCAAAGTGGCGCTCATTTGGCTCGGACATTTTCGGGCGCGCGACTGTGGATCTACAGTTATAATTGATCAAAGTAGTCGATACACAGAAAAAAATTTGGAAGGAAAAGATAGAAATGTAAATAACATCGAATAATGTCACGGCAAGCCGCTTTTTTAGTGAGACCCATTTTGACACTATACACAAAAACATACACACGAACGCCAGTGGAACATTTACAATGAAAATCAAGTATTTACAAAACGGAAGCATGTATGTATGGCAACACTTTATCAGATTGTTACGTTTAAAGTAGAGTCCGCATTGCACGATATCGAACAGAGGAGTCCTATCCTGTGACAGGCAGTAGGCGTCGCAGTGTCTCTTCATGCTCCCGTGGCGTTCACAATGGCAACGAGGGAACCCGCGTGGTCTCCCCCGAACAGAGAATGCATAAAGCGCATTTTCCGCACCAAAAAAGTAGTTGTTACGGCGGTACATTACTGGAATGTAGAAACAGTTACCTTTGTCGTAAACAGTGTATTTGGTTGTATTTCCTACTACAGGTAACCTGACAGGCATAGTCACGGGCCAAGCCAATGGATTGTAAATTTGTACCTGAAATAAAAACAGATGGTAAATCGCCAATAATAATAATAAATGTTGCCGCCTCGTTGCCCCGAGCGGGTAATAGTTTGAGGGGCCCATTTAGTGAATGGCGAGTCACCGCCTACCAAAAGTTCAGTTTATGAGATATTGAAATGGTAGGTGTCCGTTATCTCACTCCATAGCCCGGTAATCCTGTCCACAATATCTCAACCCCATAGCCAATTCCATGTCGCTTCCTACCTGGCAATAGTTTGGCAACTGTGGAGGACTGTCCGCTAGCACATCCTCGTGGTGTATTAGGGGATAGACCTCCATAGTTGCGGCCATCTCATTTATATTATATGGTACCAAAGGCCTCTTCATGTTGGCTTCGGCCCCATGAATGCCTTTCAAATGACCGGGTCCCCATGGGCCCGTGATCGGAAATCCGTACCAACATAATAATAATAAATTCTTTATTTCGGAATTAAACATTCATTTAGCTGCACATGCCACCCCTTTAATCTGCCCAACCCAGTGTGCAAGTATTGGGCAGTCGTACTTTACAGCAAGCACTCTCAGATTGCTGTTGGAGGTCAGTCTTATACGGTCCAACCAATTACCCAATACCCGAACCAATTACCCGAAGAACCGATAACCGTTGGGGTAGACGAGTTGTTGAGTGGAGACCACGGATCGGCAAACGTAGCGTAGGGCGTCCTCAGACTCGGTGGATCTTCGCAAGGCGGCTGGCAAGAGCTGGATGAGAGTGGCCGAGGATCGTGCTCAGTGGCGTGCCTTGGGAGAGGCCTATGTCCAGCAGTGGACGAGCATAGCGCTGATAATGATGATGATGATGATGAAATCGCTAATAACTGGCCACCTCATACTAAAAATAAACTCTATTCACCCATAATAGAATTCATTTTTAGTATAAGGTGTTAATTACTGGCCACCCTTCAATAACTGACCACTTATACTAAATTGAATTCTGTTTGTAGGGGAACAGAGTTCATTTTCAATATGAGGGGGCCAGTTATTGAAGGGGGTCCAGTTATTGGTGATTTACCCTATACACCATTCTTCGATTCAAATGATGCTAGTTTTTTGCTGTCATCATTTCAACCCGCAAGACGCTTCTGAACATAGGCCTCCCCCAAGGCTCCCCAAACATACCGTTTCAGCCCTTTAGTTGCAGTAGTTCGGTTGATTGTCCGGGACCGAACTGCTGCCACACTTTTAGTCTCATTAGTTCGGTTATGACGTCAACCCGAACTACTGCGAATTGAAACGACTCAATGCAGTTAAGAATAAATTCGCACATAAACTCGAATCTACGACTCTCTGAATTAGAGGCAAAGAAAGAAGAAGGTTGAAGGTGTGGGATCTGTTACGTAATAAAGTAATAACTCTACTAAGTACTTAATCTGTACTAAATATACTTACAGCATACTTCATAAATCGTGTTTGGTTGCATGACGATATGTTAAACTGACATCTGTGGTACTGTATATACTCTGGGGTGCTGCGGATCTTGCTAAAAATAATAAAAAAACTGCTATAGAATTTATCAAAGTTAGCTGGTGCCAGCTGGTTTTTGCTAAGATAGGATGACACAGGAAAAATTTAGCACATTGAAATGTCTCTCTTTCTCTCCCCTCTCCTCTTGTATCTCCCTCTCTCCCGCCTCTCTCCCCTCTCTCTTCCCCTCCCTCTCACCCACTCTCTCTCTCTTCTACCTAGCCCGCGCTTGTTTCTCCGCCCCGCTTCCCCGTTTTTCTTCGCTACGCTTCCCAGTTTTATATGAATTTTTGACGTGAAATCGATGAATGCCGTCTGCACGCACAAAAAAGGATGACGCAATGCTCCGTAAATGTCTGTACATATCCCTTACAAAAGGAGTAGTGAACGCCAGGATGTAGAAGAGAGAGAGCAGCGCGCGCCAGGATGTACAATCTTAGTACTAGCGCTCGGGTAATTTTTAATGTGGGGAGGGGGTGCGGGGGGGGATTAAAGGGGGCTGAAAATTTCATTGATTTTGCCGTAGGATGCACCGTTTTCAAGATATTTGACAAAACACCGGTTCTCGTCTGATCACCGAGGTTAAGCAACGTCGGGGGCGGTCAGTACTTAGATGGGTGACCGCCTGGTGTCATTTTTTAGGGTTCCGTAGTCAACTAGGAACCCTTATAGTTTCGCCATGTCTGTCCGTCTGTCTGTCTGTCTGTCTGTCCGCGGCTAAGCTCAGAGACTGTTAGTACTAGAAAACTGTAATTTGGCATGAATATATATATTAGTCAAGCCGACAAAGTGGTTAAATAAAAAAAAACTAAAAAAATTTTTTTTAGGGTACCTCCCATAGACGTACAGTGGGGGTGATTTTTTTTTCTCGACTAACCCTATAGTGTGGGGTATCGTTGGATAGGTCTTTTAAAACCATTGGGGGGTTGCTTACATGATTTTTGTATTCAGTGATTTGTTGGCGAAATATTCAACTTTAAAGTGAAAATTTTCATTAAAATCGTCCGTCCCCCCCTCTAACATCTAAACTGTTGGGTGGAAAAATTTGAAAAAATTCAAAATGGTAGTAAATATATTAAATTTACAAGGAAAATTATAGCGGCTAAGATTGCTTGGGAATTATTTGTAGTTTAAGAGTAAATAGTAGCCTAAGGCATTAAACATACCGTCACTACTTTGAAAATCTCGTATCTCAAATCAGCATGTAAACAATACTGAACCTTGATATGCGCGTATATTACTTGATTTTTTCGTAATGGCTACGGAACCCTATCTTGGGCGTGTCCGACACGCTCTTGGCCGGTTTTTTTTAATGTTTTGTTATGACGTTGTCGTCCGTAAACGTAAACCGACTTTACAGACAACCGGTTTTAAACTACTTTTGTAACTCCCTGTTCACTGATGAGGAGCGGAGATTTTCTGAAATTCCATTAGTGTATTTTTATCCCCCCCACTGCTTCGCTGCCTTGGTTTGCTTCCCTTTAATAGACTGACAGCCTTATAGCCTTAGCCTTGCCGTTATATTACGTGAACAGAATGTGACCCATCAGTATAAATTTACTATAAGTTCGGCCTTCGCCTAAAGTTTGGTTACTTTCCCAACATCAGCGATTCAAGATAGTCTTCGATAAAGTTAAGAACTCAAACTAACCGTACAGCAGAGGATATGAGTCTGGTCGACTTGAAAATGGCCGCGTGCATTTTAGCCACGTAGTAATGCTTCACGGGAATCCTGAGTGCGCCGGTTAGTATACTGTGGTCGAGCATAACACCTGTAGAATAAAATTGTTTGTTGATTTTATCCTAAAGGCTTGCGTAATACTTATTTAGGAAACGTCTAACCAACGATAAACTTTTCATGATTAACATTAGCTTCTTTAGGTCCAACCTCAGGCCTTTTCAGGATATTTGTCAAAGCAAATATGCCAAGTCTTCAAATGATTGACATTGAGTTACAAATTCTAATAGGTACTTAATCAAGTCGATGTGGGTCTGACGAGGTATTTGGTCAACTTCTTTAATTGTTGAGCAACTTGGCACTGTTCGTATTTTAGCCGTGTAATGCAAATGAGAGAAAAAATGTTAGGTCATCTATTAAGTACGGCACGATAATTACATCTACTATATAAAAACAAGTCGGGTTTTCCTTCCTGACGCTATAACTCCAGAACGCACGAACCGATTTCCACGGTTTTGCATTCGTTGGAAAGGTCTCGGGCTCCGTGAGGTTTATAGCAAAGAAAATTCAGGAAAAATTTCAACAGAAGAGCGGGAAAATCTTTTTTCACATACAGCGCCATCTCTGATACATAGCATGTACTACAAACCAATACTATTCTCCGCGGACGGAGTCGCGGGCAACAGCTAGTTAAATTATATAAATAGAAGGGAAAAGGAAAAGGGGAACACCAAGAAGGACATATATGGAGCAAATAAAAGAAAAAATAAATGTTTCATTATAATATAAAGAAGTGAAAGTAAAAGCGGTAACTTGTAGAATAAGCTGAATCTAACATCTGAAACGCTCTCCCTATGCGGGTTTACAAGTCGTACTGTCTGGGTGCGGTTAATAGATAGACAAACTTACCGGTGATCCACGAGAACTCCCCGAAGAAATTGTCGTTGCTCCCCAGATTGGCAGCCACTTGCAACTGTTTAGCTATCTGTAAATAAAAAATGGTGTAAAAAATTAGCACTGTCTATACAATGTACCGTAAGCTGCAGGCTAATTTTTTTTATGTATAAGAGGGGACAAATGAGCAGACGGGTCACCTGATGGAGAGCGATCACCGTCGCCCATGGACACCCGCAACACTAGGGGAATCACAAGTGCGTTGCCGGCCTTTTTAGGATTTGGTAGGCTCGTTTTTTAAAGATCCCTAAGTTGTAACGCTCCGGAAATGTTGCCGCAGTAAGCTGATTCCAGATCTTCGTCGCGCGAGGAAAGAAGTTTCGCTTAAAACGTTTGTGTAACGCCCTCGCAATCGCCATCGCGTTCATTTTCACAGTTCTTGTATGGGCTGGCAATTGGTATCGGTAACAGCCAGCTGTCAATAAAGTTACACAATTACCCTAAGCTTGCTGGTCCCATTTGCACTTACGGTAAAGACGGTATTGTAAGTAGAAAAAATCTTCTTTTTCCAGTTCAAATCGGGCCCCAACGTGGAACTGCCTCAATATGGGTCCCCCTTATGTGTGCGGGCCCCCTCAGCGTGGCTCCCCCTGTGGGTGAGAGCCCCCTCAGCGTGAAGCCCCCCTGCGGGTCAAGGCCTCCTGAGCGTAGGGGCCCCTTGAGCATGGCATCCCCTCAGCGTGGCTTCCTGAAGGTGAGGGCCCCCTAAGGCTGCGTATCCACCGGAGCTGTGCCAGGATGCGTTGCGAGGGATGTGTTTGTCATGAACCAATAGAAACACTTCATTTAAAAGGTCCTAAGTGAATGAAGTGTTTCTATTGGTTCATGACGAACACATCCCTCGCAACGCATCCTCGCACATCTCTGGTGGAAACGCAGCCTTAGGCAATGTTCCGCAAAGTGTGTGCCGCGGCACACTGGTGTACCGTGGTCATTAGTTGGTTTGCCTCGGAAAAATAAGGTTATCTCATAAAGCTAAATAGACGGACGGAAGGAAAATACACACATATAAATCACGCTGATTCACATGATTTTTCGTTTATGGTGTACTTACCTCTAAAAATTTTCATTTTCCTAGACGTACCTTGAACACAAAAAGTTTGCGGAACACTGCCCTAAGGCCCCCCTGAGCGTGCCCCCACCCCTGAGCGCTAGGACCCCTTAAGCGTGAGAGCCCTCTTAGCGTGAGGCCCCCACAGTGTGCCTCCCATGAGCATGAGGGCCCCCTGAGCGTACCTGTAAGTAGACGTATCCCTCCCGCACGATGTATTTCAGCGTCGGGCGTGATGTATACATGCCGACGGCATACGATTCCTTGTCGTAGACAAACGGAAAGAAGTCATCTTGCTTCGTCTCCAAAATTGGGCTGAAAATACGAATGTTTAGTTGATCATTTTTGATTTATTTCATACTAAATACAAACTGAAACATGGATGCACAGAATAAACCCCAGAAAAAAAACCAGCGCTGGGAATCGAACCCAGATCCTAAGCATTCCGTGCCGCGTGCCATTCCCCTACACCACCACTGGTCAGGAGTTTAGACATGAATTTTTCCCATACATCCATATCTCAATCTGTTAGATAAGCACTTATAGCAGTGATACAGCGCCATCTATGTTTATACCCTCATCGAGAGACTTCAATTTAACACTCCTTCGGAACTATCCGCTCACCCAGACAAGAGATGTCGCTACTAAGCCAAACTTTAACAAGTTTGATAATAATATGAGGTATCTTTTTGTATTTTTTATTTTTTCAACTTCATTTTTTATTACTATTACGGGCATCCCGTGAAATCCATATATTTTTGATTCGAACTTTTTAAGGTTTCGTAACCAAAGCTATGCTTGTCGCCTTTATTGCTACGAATTAAGATTGAAAGTGTCGGCTATTGGGGCGCCATCGGTCATTGGGGTATTTCATCATCATCCCAGCCTATATATAAATAAATAAATAAATATCACGGGACAATTCACACCAATTGACCTAAACAAGTCAGATATGAAGTATCTTTTTTATTTATTTTTTCAAGTTGAAAAAATAAATAAAAAAGATACTTCATATCTGACTTGTTTAAAGTTGCACAGTAGCGCCATCTCTTGGTCCAGGTGGGCGGTTAGCTCCGAAGGAGTGTTAAAGTCTCTCGGTAGAGGGCATAAACATAGATGAGTGCTTTATCACTGCATAAGGTGATTATAACAGACTGAAATGTACGATGTATGGGAAAGATTCGTCGCTAACCTCTAGACCAGTGATGGTGTAGGGGTAAGCACGCAGCACGGAACGCTGAGGACCTGGGTTCGATTCCCAGCATTGGTCTTTTTTCTGGGGTTTTTTCTGTGCATCTATATTTCAGTTTGTATTTAGTTTGAAATATACCAATTGACCTAGTCCCAAAGTAAGCTAAGCAAAGCTTGTGTTATGGGTACTAGGCAACGGATAAACATACTTATATAGATAGATACATACTTAAATACATATTAAACACCCAAGACCCGAGAACAAACATTCGTATTTTTCATACAAATATCTGCCCCGACACGGGAATCGAACCCGGGACCTCAAGCTTCATAGTCAGGGTCTCTAACCACTAGGCCATCTGGTCGTCAAATATATGTCCCACTGCAGGGCACAGGTCTCCTCTCAAAATGAGATGGTTCGGACTGCAGTTCCCACGCGGGTCTAGTGTGGATTGGGAACTTCACACACACAATTGAATTTCTTCGCAGGTATACGCTGAATTCCTCAAGATGTTTTCCTTTTCCTTCACCGTAAAGCTCATGGTAAATTTCAAATGTAATTTCGCACGTAAATTCTGTAAAACGAGGTGCGAGCAGGGATTTGAACCCACGATCCTCTGCTTGAGAGGCCATAGGTCAAATCGCTCGGCCACTACGGCTTTGTAAATTGTAATATGGTTTTGAAAGACTTTTTATGGTACCTTATGGCAAAGAAATAGAATTTGCTCCCATCAACAATACAATACAAATATTCTTTATTGATCACCAAAAACAGTACAGTAACATTACAAAAATAAAAAAAAATAAAAAAATTCAGGTAGACAATAGGCGGTCTTATCGCTAAAAAGCGATCTCTTCCAGACAACCAATTACTCACAAATTAATAAATATCAACAGACTAATGTAGGTGGCAGAAATAACAGACAAGAGAAACTTAGTATTAATAGACAATAAACAATAAAATCAATACAAATATAATATAAATTTTATAAATAAACACATATATTCAATATAATACATATACACTACATATACTTAATACAAAATATCAATGGAAAAATGTCAAAAGGCCGCATGTGAGAAAAGGATTTAAAAAGGAAATTAAAGAAACAATATAAACAAAAAACAAAAAGAACAAAGAAGTGTTCAATACAATAAAGAAGAGTGTATTATGTTAGTGACAAATAATGAGCCTTTAGAAGGTTTTTAAAAACCTCGCCTCCCATCGTCTCTTCTTCCACATAATATTATGTACGTATGTATGTATGTAAAACTCTTTATTGTACATAAATCATGAAAATTAACAGTTAACAAGAAAAAACCGGCCAAGTGCGAGTCGGACTCGCGCACGAAGGGTTCCGTACAATCTAATATATAAAAATCTCGTGTCACGGTGTTTGTTACCGAACTCCTCCGAAACGGTTTGACCGATTGTTACGAAACTTTTTTGTCTTTAATCGGTAGGCCTGGGAATAGGTCGTAGGCTTTTTATACCCGTAGGTTTACATGGCAAAACAACGTTTGCGGGGTCAGCTAGTTATCTATAAAAATCACGTTTGTTGTTTGGGAGCCCCCTTAAATATTTTTTTATTTTAATTTAATGATTTATTTTTAAAGTAAATATATAATTAATTATTCTGTGAGTATTTCAAGCGTCTACCTGTTACCGTTATCAATATCGAGCAAAAACGAGCAAAAGAATCACGTTTGTTGTATGGGAGCCCCCTTAAATATTTATTTTATTCCATTTTTTAGTATTTCTTGTTATAGCGGCAACTGAAATACATCATCTGTGAAAATTTCAACTCTCTAGCTATCACGGTTCCCGAGATACAGCCTGGTGACAGACGGACAGACAGACGGACTGATGGACAGCGGAGCCTCAGTAGGGTCCCGTTTTTACCCTTTGGGTACGGAACCCTAAGACAGATGTACAAAGGCGAACTTAGACTAGAGCAAAGCTAAAAGTGAGTAGGCTGTTATGAACCAGTGAGATGTAATACACCATTGGCCTCATCAGGCGAGATAGTGGTCAATTACGAGTCAGTTTTATAAACTTACTTACTTCGAGTCGTGTACAGCTTGAAGGTAGCAATTAGGGTTGGAGTAGAATAACGTCAAATTCAGACCTTTTTCCGCGCTCTTCTGATTCACGAAACTGAAAGCAAACAAATAGTTTAATCTTGTAAAATCATCATCATCATCATTTCAGCCGAAAGACGTCCACTGCTGAACATAGGCCTCCCCCAAGGCTCGCCAAACAGATCGGTCCCGTGCCATCTTAACCAGATCGTCGTTCCATCCTGTTGGAGACCTACCTACACTGCGTCTTCCGGTCCGCGGACGCCACTCGAGAACCTTTTTGCCCCATCGGCCATCAGTTCTACGAGCGATGTGCCCTGCCCACTGCCACTTGAGTCTGGCGATTCTTCGAGCTACTTATGTCGGTGACTTTAGTTCTTGCGCTGATTTCATCATTTATTTCTAATGGGATCCCGCAGACCATACTAATACTTATTTATAAATTCGAAAGTGTGTATGTCTGTCTGTTACCTACGTAATCGCTTTAACCGCTGAAGAAATTTAGATGACGTTTGGTGGTTTTTGAAGTTGAAATAGAAAAAGGTGTGGTTGTTTAATTTAAATACGAGTACCTACCATCCGATCCATCGAACTACGAAAAACAAACTTAGGGCATTTTCTTTAAATGTATTACTTTTCCTGTTGGGTTTCTCTACCTACAGGATCGAATAAGGAATGAGGAGATTCGTAGAAGAATAAAGATCACCGACACGGCCAAATGGATTAGCACGTTGAAGTGGCAATGGGCAGGCCATATAGCACGCAGAATATACGGCCGCTGGAGCCGAAAAGTTCTCGAATGGAGACCACGGACTGGCAAACGCAGCTGAAAATGCTGCTAAAAATATTCAATACTAGCTGATGCCCGCGGTTTCGCCCCCACTGAAGTAAATTAAAACGTGTTTCCCGTGGGAATGATATATTTTCCCGTGGTAAAAAGTAGCCTATGTCACTCTCCCGCCCTTGAACTATGTCCATACAAAAAATCACGGCAATCCGTCGCTCAGTTTCGACTTGAAAGTAGGACAAACAAACAAACAAACACACCTTCACATTTATAATATTACTTAGTATGGATAACCGGTGTGTTATCTGTCCGCACTGTTACTCTTCTGTGTCAGGGGGGGTTTCACTCCGCAGTTTAGGTAGGTATATTCAAACCGCAATCTGAATGGGACTGTCAGAACTGTCATCTCATACATATTTTGACGTAAGCATATAGAATTACCGACATAGCCAAACGGATTAGCTCGTTGAAATGGCAATGGGCAGGCCATATAGCACGTAGAACAGATGGCCGTTGGGGGCCAAAAGTTCTGGAGTGGAGACCGCGGACTGGCAAGCGCAGCGTGGGACGTCCACCAACGAGATGGACGGACGATTTGGTGAAGGCCGCAGGTTCAGGGTGGATGCAAATCGCTTCCAATCGTAATGATTGGGCATCAATGAGGGAGGCCTATGTCCAGCAGTGGACGTCCTACGGCTGAAATGATGATGATGATATAGAATTATTGTCAACGCCAATCCCTTTCTAAACTCGCCCTGATTATATGTTCGGCCGGCGCACCTCCCGGGCAGGCGTATTGCAGACTGTAGGTTATCGCTCGGCTTTCGGCTAACCGCGTCGCGCGTAATTACGCATCATTTACCTGTGATTTTTGCAACAAACAATGACTTCTAAACGATCTTATAATCCGTATAAAAGATAAAGGTAGTTGACTGAATTAACTGTTATCTTTCTTGATTTATATGTATACCTACCTAAATATCGGCGAGTGGGAACACTGTGCGCTTATGAAACGGAATATGAAGTTTCGTATTACACGATAAGTTTCAATTTCGCGTGCAAGCTGTTAACGGTCGTAAGAGTAGGCAAATTTTTTTCCCAAAAATTGAGTTTTGTTTGAGAGTGATCCTTCTGAACGTTAGTGCTATTAGTTATTCTGTGCCTATGTGTAGATACGTACTCAATTAGTCTCTCAATGTTGACGAACCAGGTTGCCGCATCGAAGTAGGCGAAGCGATGCCCCATCATGACCATGATGTTGCGGGTTTCGTAGTGCGGGGACTGGCGATACAGGACCATTCGAATGAACTCGTCTACCTGCACACGTCAGATGTTGTCATCACAGGGAGCTAGGGTTGCCAACCGTACTTTATAATCAGACAGGACTTTAGGGGACAAAATTTAATGACAGGTAGGGAGTTCCTTTATCGATAAACTCAACTATCGACACTTTTCCCATACGGTAGTGATCACCCCAGCTTTGTTTGTAAGTTTGTATTATTTTGGAGACAAATATGATAAAGTTTACACAAAGCATATTTTATATAATACCTGGATAATGAGTATCATGCACTGTAAAATGCTTACAATAACCTCATAAGGCCCAACATGCTAAATTTAATACACATGTCAAAGCAAATGTCGACTTCTCTTGATTGACAATAGGTAAGTTCCAAATTATGATAGCCGAAATTTGACGTGGGCTTTACGAGGATAAAGAAGAAAAGAATTGATTTATTAATTTGTTTCATTTTTACACGTTCTATAAAATTATATTTTTACACTAATAACTTGGAGCGATCGCTAGTATATGGGAAAAGTGTCGATAGTAGTGTTTATCGATAAAGGAAGTCCCTACATGTTGTAGTGTGAGCTGCGCCACTCTCACACTCTCCCACTATGTACCCATATATAAGGCCCCTCTTTATTATAATAAACAGTATTTACGAAACACTCATTGGTTTGACTTATCCCAACATTACACTGTCATTAAATTTTGCCCCCTAAATTCCCGTCTGTTTATAATAAAGTATCCTACTTTATTTTTGGTAATTATACTTTATACTTTTGCATACAAATAAAGTATGTGAAAAGCATTATGGTTACTATTTAACGGTATTTATTTTTACATATAAGCACGCGGCGGACACGACGTACAAATACGCGTTCTTGAATCTACATAAGCACGACGACGTCTGTACACGCGTACGCCTACATACATCGCGCGCGCACTCTTCTGGATTCCGGCGGGGTCCGGCAATCTGCGCCTTGAGGGGTGGGGTAACTGGAATCGGTGCGGGGTGGAGCGTGGCCATTCTGTACGTTAGTACTATTATATATTCTGTGACATAAGTTAAAACAGACGATGGAAACGATTTATTTATTAAAATTTAAATTTCAAATGTCAAACAAGTTTTGAAACATTTAAAAATAGGAAAAAAATGCTAGCACGTGCTAAAAGCAGACAAAAAACGTTTTAAAGGCAATAAAAACATTCAATTTGAAAAATACTTTTTTTTCTTCCAAATACTTTAAACTGTTCCTATTCAAATCATTTTATACGTTTTTCTTGACAAAAAAAGTTGGCAACCCTACAGGGAGCGTTCATTTCATTGCCGCTACATAAAGTATGATTTCAATTTGTCTTTTCATAATAATTAATCATTTATTGACCTCTTTGGTCAATCGATATCGATACTTTGTAAATAAACCATTTAATGAAATATCCACATTCTAGCACTTGTTTATTGTTTTAATGGTTTAGGATAGTGTTGTGGTAAGTATTGATTAAATAACACACGGATTTAGCAGTATTTGATCAGGGAAAATGGATACTAAAGACATTTTAAACACATTGTTTGCAATTTCAATTGACTGACAGTTTATACTATACATATTATAGGGAACGTGCAGAAACTATAGGTGGCAGTACTAATGCGACAGAAGAGACACTATGCGGACAGTAAAAGAAACTTATCAGGGTAAAACATTCAAATTGATGGCACCAGTTGGCAGCACCGTCTATGTGCACGTTTCCTTATAGGGAACGTGCAGAAACTATAGGCGGTAGCACTAATGCGACAGAAGAGACTATGCGGACAGTAAAAGAAATTTATCTAAAACATTCAATTTGATGGCACCAGTTGGCAGCACCGTCTATGTGCACGTTCCCTATAGGGATCTATGGTGGCACAGGTGCCGCGTTCTCCCACAGTGAGAGGGCTTACCCGGTCTTGGACGTTTGCGAAGACGGTGTCACTGGTGACGAGCACCGGGTCGCTGCAGACTTTGCCAAAGCAGAATCCCGGCGGGGACCAGTAGCCGTCAAACAGCTTGTGGGTGAAGATGTCGGAATCAGCTCCTGGATTAAATATGAACATTGCAAACCAATATTCCAAGAATTTAAAATCTGGCCCTTGCCTTGCATTTACTTTAGAAGTTGTTAGATTTGTCAGAAATACCCGTTACAATACACTTATAAGGCACTGGTCCCACCACCGGCGAGTAAGCGATGACTCAATGAGCTATCGGCGATTTTCTCGCCCAAGAAACGAACAAAAGATAATCGCTCCCGTGTAAATAAAAGTGAGAGATATATATTTATAGTTCATCGCAGCGATAAAAGCTATCAACGATAAAACTCGCTCAGCGGTACTCAGCCGATAGTGCAGCCGATGAACGCTTGGCGATCAGAGCGATCATTTACCGTACAATTGCCCGTCGCACTCGAACACTCGCTTATAGCCGAGCGACAAAAGTAGGTAAACTATCGAAACTACACACTCGCTTCTCGCCGCTCGCCCACTCGTTTCTAGTTTCTAGTTCTACTCGTTTATCGCTCGTCGCTAGCGGTGAGACCAGTACCTAACCTATCCCTTACCAAGATCGTCGCTGCCCCTCCATAGAAACTCGAGCCCCTTCCTGCGCATGCGCGATACCTCCTCGTCGTAACTTATCGGATGTATGAACAAGCCGTCAAACCTGTAACATTTACATTTTGTATACATGCATACTTTGATCAATTATAACTGAAGATACACATTGCCGAACAAAATCCCCTTCAAAGAATGTCCGAACTTTTTTATTTGTTTGCGTAACAATTAAAATCATCACCTACACAGAAATTTGAACCTAGTCTTTACTTCATTACAGTCGAATTTCGGTTGACACTTGACAGCTAAACTTGACAATTTCACGCAACGTACCTTTGATCAATTATAACTGTAGATCCACAGTCGCGCGCCCGAAAATGTCCGAGCCAAATGAGCGCCACTTTGATAAAAGCGGCCTCCTTTTTTCTCAGTACGTTGCGTGAAATTGTCAAGTTTAGCTGTCAAGTGTCAACCGAAATTCGACTGTAATGAAGTAAAGACTAGGTTCAAATTTCTGTGTAGATGATGATTTTAATTGTTATGCAAACAAATAAAAAAGTTCGGACATTCTTTGAAGGGGATTTTGTTCGGCAATGTGTATCTTCAGTTATAATTGATCAAAGCCTTCAAAGAATGTCCGAACTTTTTTATTTGTTTGCGTAACAATTAAAATCATCACCTACACAGAAATTTGAACCTAGTCTTTACTTCATTACAGTCGAATTTCGGTTGACACTTGACAGCTAAACTTGACAATTTCACGCAACGTACTGAGAAAAAAGGAGGCCGCTTTTATCAAAGTGGCGCTCATTTGGCTCGGACATTTTCGGGCGCGCGACTGTGGATCTACAGTTATAATTGATCAAAGCATGCATATGCAGATGGATGACAGTACTGGGGACACGCATTAAGGTATATCCTTAACTTTAAAGTGAAATTTTTCATTAAAATCGACCGTCCCCCCCCCCTCTAAAATCTAAACTGTTGGGTGGAAAAATTAAAAAAAATTCAAAATGGTAGTAAATATATTAAATTTACAAGAAAAATTATAGCGGCTAAGATTGCTTGGGAATTATTTGTAGTTTAAGAGTAAATAGTAGCCTAAGGTATTAAACATACCGTCACTACTTTTTAAAACTCTTATCTCAAATCATCATGTAAACAAAACTGAACCTTGATACGCGTAATAAAGTTCACTTTGCCAGATTAACGATTTTGAGATACGAGCTTTTTTCAAAGTATTGACGATACCTAACTTGGAAGATTCCGTACACATACGAAATCCTTAGAAAAATATTACTTTATTTTTTCGTAATGGCTACGGAACCCTATCTTGGGCGTGTCCGACACGCTCTTGCCGGTTTTTTATATATTGCGCGTGCGTGCGATCTGACCGTGCGGTCCGCGCATGCATATCTATAAATTGGCGCCAGACTTGCTTCTTTTCCCTCTGGGAGCAAAGCATTCTGGTCGCTAGCCAAGTCAGTCGAGGCGAATTTTTGCCGCCCGTCGCTTCCGCCACTGCTGAAACCTGATGGGTCACTCGCGCACTCTGCTAAGGAGAAGGCCGATTTGTTTGCCTCTCTTTTTGCGGAGAATTCGCGTCTAGATGCGACACACCAGTCACTTCCAAGCGTACCTCGTTGCGAACATACAATGGGTAAAGTTTGTATTCGCCAGAATGAGGTCCTTAAAGTGCTTCGCGCACTAGACGTGAACAAAGCGAGTGGTCCTGACGGCATTCCAGCCATTGTTTTGCGGACCTGCGCTCTTGAGCTGTCTCCTGTCCTAACACGCCTGTATCGCCTCTCTCTGAACCAAGGTAGAGTCCCCGAGTCCTGGAAGGTTGCGAATGTCCAGCCTGTACCAAAAAAGGGAAGTCGTGCCAACCCTGCTGATTATAGGCCAATTGCTATCACCTCTATTCTCTGCAAGTCTATGGAGCGTGTATTAAACAACCGCCTCCATGCGTATCTGGAAGCCAGTGATCTCCTTAGCGACCATCAATATGGTTTTCGTCGAGGTAGATCCACTGGTGACCTTCTAATTTACGCAACACATTTGTGGGGTGAGGCCATCGAGAGGCACGGAGAGGCACTTGCTGTTTCTTTGGACGTCTCGAAGGCTTTCGACAGGGTTTGGCACGATGGACTTGTGTGTAAACTCCCTTCTTATGGGATTCCTGCTGGCTTGTGCACCTGGATAGCTGACTTCCTGCGGGGTAGGTCTTTTAGGGTTGTGATCGATGGCTGTTCGTCCGATCCTATGGACATTAATGCCGGTGTTCCTCAGGGTTCAGTGCTTTCTGCCACTCTATTCTTGCTGCATATAAACGACCTGTTGGTGTATCCCGGTACTTTTGGATATGCCGATGACAGCACAGTGTCTGAAAGATATTTGTCCGATGCTCGAGCGAGTAGTTCAGATATCAACACTCTCAGAGAGACTATGATAGGTAATTTGAACCGAACCCTTCAGGCAGTGTCCGATTGGGGCGAAGCCAATTTAGTCGGTTTTAATGCCTCTAAAACCCAGGCGTGTTTATTTTCCGCAAAACGGAGTTCGTTTAGTCTAACTCCAACCTTCCGAGGTGTGCCTGTACCAATATCTGACCGCCTTCAGCTCCTTGGTTTAGACCTCTCGGCTAAACTGAACTTCGGGAGTTACATTGAATCCTTGGCAAAAACCGCTGCGAAAAAGCTTGGTATCCTATCCAAGGTTAGGCGATACTTCACTGCGGACCAGCTCATTGGTCTTTACCGAGCCCAAGTCCGATCCTGCATGGAGTATTGCTGCCACCTTTGGGACGGTTCTGCTGAATATCAGCTAGCTGCTTTGGATTCGGTAGAACAGCGGGCGAAGAGGCTCATCGGCGTCGCTTGCGATGCGGATTTTTGTCGCCAGAGCCTTCGTCATCGCAGAAGAGTGGCTTCTCTGTCGGTATTCTACAGGCTGCATTTCGGTGAATGTGCTTCGGTACTGCACGACCTTGTTCCGCCTGCCCCTTTCTTCCACAGGTCGACCAGAAGTAGGCGGGGTCTCCACCCTTACGTTGTCAGTATTCCCAAATTCCGCACAAAGCGTTTTCGCTCTTCCTTCATCAATCGCACAGCTATGGAGTGGAATTCCCTGCCTGCGACTGTGTTCCCTGAACACTACAATTTGGCCGCTTTCAAGTCTAGGGTGAATGAGCATTTACTAGGCAAGCGTGCTCCATCGTAGGCCTCATCTTCGCTTTCCATCAGGCGTGATTGTGGCCAAACGCAAGCCTATATTGTATAAAAAAAAAAAAAAAAAAAAAAAAAAAAAATAGATACCTGACCTGACCGCGACCGCAGAACGCATTCAGTGTGACAAATCCTTTAATATATTATATCTAGAGTCTAGATTCTAGACCGTTGAGGGAGTTGAGAGAGATGCGGCCAGCGAGCGCGCCTCGTGTGCCTGCCGCCCGCAGCTCTCGCTCGGCCCCTTTGTTGTCGTCATACCCTCAGCCCCTGTACCTACCGCGCGGGCGAGGATTAATTTCAACGGTTTAGCTATACATATTATTTCTTACCCCATCTGTGCGACAAGCGAGGTGAATTCGCGTGAGTGCCCAAACGCTTCAGCCTGCCATGCCACCAGCGGCCTTCCGCATTGCCTAAATGTAGCATTTATCTTTCTGTAAAAACAAATCTTTTTTAAATTAATTAGTTTGTGGAATACAGTATTTAAAGGTACTATCGGCCCAAGCGCCGGCTTGCCAGTTTCAAAACAAATTTGCTTGCAGCCGTTGAAGTTCATTGGTATGGATTGGTATGGACTAGATGTCTAGCCACTGCACGCAAACTGGGCCTTTAAGGTGTCAAACTGGCGTCTGGGCCAATTGTACGTCTCTCGGTTAACCGTGCCAAGCATAAAGCCACAGATTACTTAATAGTTACTTCGTAACAGATACTGCATTCCGTACAAAATCTTGGTACTTACCGCGATTATAGCCACAGATTATACTGCTCGTCTCCTTAAGAATGTGTGCGTGCCGACAGTGACAAGGGCTGGCAGTTTGGATAAAAAAAATAATTCTACATGTTGTTTTACCATTTTGTCGGGATAATTGCTATATATTATATCCATGCAAACTTTCTAGCACTAATATTCCCTAAGCTAAGCCACGGACGGACAAAGGGACAGACGGTCATGGCGAAACTAAAAGGGTTCCGTTTTTGCCATTTTAGCTCTGGAATCCTAACAAAAAGGATATTTTATTGTAATGCGCAGAACACATTGCCATGCTCACAGTACCCTAGCGTTATACTAGATACGAAGGTCAGGTTTCGAACTTCGCATCATGCCATCCCGCTCACGCTTATAGCTTTTTATAGAAGAGTAAGAGGGACAGCACGATACGAACTCCTAAATTGTTATATTAGCTATTAATTTTAGCATAGTCATATTAAAATTTGCCCCCTGTTTCACCATTCACTTATAAAAGTCCAGGCGGCATATTTTTTCCGTGGAACACGAATGAACGTGCGTCGGCGCGCGCTTGTGACAACCTACTGGAATTTCGATCGCAGCAGATCGTCCCCGCGGTAGGTAAATATCGCGCGTAAGTACATGGCATGCATGAGGCCTGATAAAGCTCTAAACGCAAAGATAGTAGGCGTGGCGGTGCGGTTGCGGCGACAGTTGTAATATTCCAACTTGTATGAACGGTTGTACGATTTGTAGGCTTTAGAAGTTAACATATCGCAAGACAAGTTATTGATAAAAAAATCGTGCGTGCAGCTCCTCCGCGCGGAAGAAGTGAAACTTCGTAATGTGGAAATGAAAAAGGCACTTATACATCAATATGAACCTTATTGCAACAACTTAAAGAACTAAATTTACTTATGCATCTATGTGTTTAAATTACTCACTAGATGGCGCTTTTATCAAGTCTCATACAAATTTGCACAGACAGTAGGAGTTCTGCATCGCACTGTCGAAGTTTTTAACATCCCTTAGTATATATACAATGCAAGATTACTTGCTTCGGCAGTACATATACTAATGCTTTTATACCCCCTCCGCGTTAAACGTTTAACGCGACCTTGTAGGAAGTCGCATTAGAAGTTTCACTTCAAAATCCTAGCATTTTTGCTCACTGGAGCTGAGCTGAGTTCAAAGCCAGAGTGAACAGGCTGTCACTAAACCAGTGAGATACACCTTTAGCCTCATCTGCACTTTTAAAAACCTCGTCATAAAGCAGGTCATTGACACCTGCAACAACATACTGTTACGGAGATGGGTCAACGGGAAACCCGCAAAAACATTTTTATAAAATTAGTACCAAGCTACAGTCCACTTGTCTCTGGAACATTCTAGAAGGTGTGTGTAAGGGATTTACTTAGCACTGGACAATAATTTAAAGACAGAAATTGTGATATTGAGAGGCGGCAGCGTTAGCGCACGCGCGGTTCGCATCACGTGACAATGGCGACTGGATGACCGCCCGCGGTAACAGTTTAGCTACTAACGCTACCTCAATTTTTATTTATAAAAATATAGAACCTTAAACTACCCACAACCGTAAATCTAAGAAATCATATTTTATATGTATGTGTGTGTACGCGTCGTCTACAGTGTGTGACAAGGATAGCCTATATGTGTTAGAGAGACAGACTATCTTGTTTCCGGAACATTCTAGAAAGTGTGCGAGTGAGATAGCATAGCGTACTCGTGAAAGAGACAGACAGATGATCCTGTTTCCGGAATATTCTAGACGTATGTGCCAGAGAGTTCTAGCTGGAATGTTCTCGAACTTTGTGGACCGATTCACTGGACCTATATAAGGCAGACAAGGTTCCGACAGAGTCAGTTTCCGAAGAGATACTGAGAGATAAACATCGAAGAGAGATCAAAGTGATTTAAGCGAATAAGTTTAATGTTGAAAGAGATTCCTTTTTGTTCAATTAAATTAGTTTAATGAACTAAAACAATTACTTTGCTCACCCGCGACCTTACAATAGTTACGTTTATGCAAGAAATGTGTGTTCATGCAGTTCCTCCACCTCCACACTGTACGAACACACACAAATCACATAAACACAACCATCACCACCACCAAGCTACACTGACGCATTTCGAACTCAACCAGAGCTCATCTTCAGAGTTACCACAACCGTATGCTATGCTCTCTTCTTCTCTCTCTTCTTCAGCCCATAGCCACCCAATGCTGAGTGTAGGCATCCTGCATTGATCGCCACTCATCTCGGTCCAGTGCTCTCCTCATCCAGCACCTTCCCGCCACTTTGACCAGGTCGTCAGTCCACCTCATCTCCTGTCTGCCAACGCTTCTCCGCCCGGTTCTGGGTCTCCACTCCAACACAGCTTTCCCCCATCTTCCATCACTCCTGCGACATATGTGTCCAGCCCACTTCCACTTTCTTTGGGTGATTACCTTGGCTATATCGGTGAGCCTTGTTCGTCTCCGGATCTCCGTATTTCGGAATCTGTCCCGGAGAGATATGCCCAACATCGCCCGCTCCATCGCCCTTTGCGTGACTTGCAGCTTGTGTATGACCTTCTGCGTGAGCGTCCAAGTTTCGGCTCCATATGTCAGCACCGGGAGGATACACTGTTCGAAGCATCTGCGCTTGAGATTAAGAGGTATGTCCCCTCTGAGCACGTCGGACAATTTACCAAATGCTGCCCAGCCTAAGCGAATTCGACGCTGAATTTCCAGGTCTTGACCGCTCTTTTCTAGGCTCATGGTTTGACCGAGATAGACATACTCATCCACCTTCTCCAGAACCTGTCCATGAACTGCAATGTGGGTGGCATATGCTATGCTACCAAATGTTAAACTAACAAACCAAAACAAATGTTTTAACTTGTCACTGTAACTTCACAAGTACCCACTTTATTTTTCTTATTCTCAAACTACCCCACAAAAATTAACTTTTATTGACATATTATGAAACTACCTTGAATTTTTGTTTATTTATTTATAAGGCATATTTTATTAAGCCGCAGTAAAGGAGAAGATACTAAATTTACCTGTTCATTAGTAATAGACCCCATAGTGTTGTACCTAATTATTTCCATGCATTCCAGAGCATCCAGACGCAACCCCTTGCCGCAATAATGTAACACTTCATAAGAATCTGAATCTAACAATGAATGATTTGATTCCAACAAATGTTTTGCAAAATTCGATCTATCTGGATGCTCATTCCTATATGCCGAAACATGCTCTTTAAATCTAGTATTAAAACTTCGGCCAAAGCCTTCGCCTGATTCAATAAATTAGTTTACGTTAAAGGCGTATTAAATCTGTCTAACGAACCCTACGGCTCGTAACAATACCTTAACGAGGTGGTGGCCTGGTCGACCACCGCTTGGTAGCTGGCCGCGGACTCATCGCTGGTCAGACCAGTCCCCACCAGCACCAGCCGACCCTGGCGGATCAGCTCGAAAACCATGCGGTGGACTGAAAATAAGTAATAAGAGATATATAATATCGTGCCATGTATAGCTAAACCTTTTAAATGAGTCCTTAGCCGCGCGCCACTGGGGCTGGGGGGTATGACGACAAAGGAAGCCGAGAGAGGTGCGGGCGGCAGGCACACGAGGCGCGCTCGCCGCCCGCTCCTCTCCCGCCCCCCTTTGTCGTCATACCCCCCAACCCCTGTACAGCGCGGGCGAGGACTAATTTAAACGGTCTATTAGTCAATATACATGAGGTTTTTAGGGTTCCGTAGTCAACTTGGAACCCTTATAGTTTCGCCATGTCTGTCCGTCTGTCTGTCCGCGGCTAAGCTCAGAGACTGTTAGTACTAGAAAACTGTAATTTGGCATGAATATATATATCAGACCGACCGTCAGATCGACAGTCGATCGACCGTCCCCCCCCCTCTAAAATCTAAACTGTTGGGTGGAAAAATTTTAAAAAATTCAAAATGGTAGTAAATATATTAAATTTACAAGGAAAATTATAGCGGCTAAGATTGCTTGGGAATTATTTGTAGTTTAAGAGTAAATAGTAGCCTAAGGTATTAAACATACCGTCACTACTTTGAAAAACTCGTATCTCAAATCAGCATGTAAACAAAACTGAACCTTGATATGCGCGTAATAAAGTTCGCTTTGCCAGATTAACGATTTTGAGATACGAGCTTTTTTCAAAGTATTGACGATACCTAACTTGGAAGATTCCGTACACATACGAAATCCTTAGAAAAATATTACTTGATTTTTTCGTAATGGCTACGGAACCCTATCTTGGGCGTGTTCGACACGCTCTTGGCCGGTTTCTTTTTTTATCGGTGATCGCAACAACCTATATTGAATTGGACCACTTCCGTATTTCTACCAAATTACACTATTTATTTACACTGGCAACAAAAAATGAAACGATGATGCAGGTTGTGGCGCTGTCATCGCTTCATTTTTTGTTGCCAGTGTAAATAAATAGTGTAATTTGGTAGAAATATGGAAGTGGTCCAATTTAAGCGCCGGTTCAGTAAAGCTAAACTCTCCCTTACATTTTTTCTAATTAGATCAGTATTTGTTAGCGACCACGCTTAAGTCGCAGTTAGAGAAACAAACGTCCGTCGTTAAATAATAATTATAAGTAAACAAACTTACTCACCAGTAACATCTCGTTTCTCCCACCAATGGAACAGATACGTTGTGTCAGACAGAGTAAACCTAAAACCATACACCAAGTATTAAATGCTGGTGCAGCTTCTGAATTCTGAAGCGGCTGAAAAAGTGAAAGGACTCAAATACAGGGATTTAGTCAGCGAATTGGGGATATATATTTTTTTGTAATGTATAGGTAAATCGGAAACCATTTCGAGATAAATGCTTTTTAAATTGTTTTCTGTAGTTCTTTAATTTTAATATAATGTGATGCATTTATTACCATAATACTTTGATCAATTATAACTGAAGATACACATTGCCGAACAAAATCCCCTTCACAGAATGTCCGAACTTTTTTATTTGTTTGCATAACAATTAAAATCATCATCTACACAGAAATTTGAACCTAGTCTTTATAACTTCATTACAGTCGAATTTCGGTTGACACTTGACAGCTAAACTTGACAATTTCACGCAACGTACTGAGAAAAAAGAAGGCCACTTTTATCAAAGTGGCGCTCATTTGGCTCGGACATTTTCGGGCGCGCGACTGTGGATCTACAGTTATAATTGATCAAAGCCATAATAATATCAAAAAAGCAATGTCCTCATTTGACATTGAAGTAAATTTCGTAGACGGTCCAAGTTGTAATTAATCGGTGTGGAATAGCATTAAGTATTTAGAATTCTTCACAATTTACGCGTGGATTAAACTCCGGAGTTTGATTACAACTCGTTCAGAAATATGCGAACGTTTATAGTACGTTCCAGTTACTTAAAACCAACATCTATATTTAATTGTTATCTTCAAGTGGGGTTCTAAAACAATTGGGGATGTCTATTTTTTGCAATGTATAGAAAATCGAAAACCATTTCGAGATAAGTGCTTTTTAAATCGTTTTCTGTAGTTATTTAATTTTAATATTATGTAATGAATTTATTATATAACAAATAAGCAATGAACTTCATTTGACATTGGTGTAAATTGCGTGACCGGTTCAAGTCGTACTTTATTCTGTGTGGTTAGAATTCTTCACAATTTACGCGTGGATTATACTACGGAGTTTGATTTGGACCCGCTGTCTGACATCTAGCACTTTGTCAGTGCCAGTAAAGTGATATAGTGTATAGTGTACCACTACGCAAAAAATAATTAAAGGGGTTGCCTTATCTTAAGCATTTAGATAGATTTAGAAATTTCGCATTGTGGGAGCCCTCAATTATAATCTGACGTCATCAACTAAAATAGTTTCAATAATTAATTTTGAAAAAAGTAGAGAACTAAATGACAAAATATTGAAATTAGTTTCTTATAATTGACTTTTCTATACCAAAAAAATATAAAAACTACTGGTAATTTTTTTTAGACATTCCCAATTATGCAGGTGTGTCGGTCGGTAGGCCATACTTCAGTCAGTTTTATTACGTCTCTTTGTTATATTTTCCTTTCATATTCAGCAACAAAGGAAGTTGTAAAATCCCATGTTAAGTGCATTTTCGTCATTTTAACTGGAACATACTATACCGCATACAATGTTCATGACGATGGCGACTGTACTTGGGTCAATCAACTTTTTCTTGTAAATTTCTATTTACTCCTTTACAAGTAACTCTGTAATCTCTGGTTAGTGAAACCATGATTTTGTAGTAATTAGATAAACTGTTTATCATAGTGCGTATGTGAAAACCAAAAAAATAAGTATTTCTATGAAAAAATCCGGTCACCCAGGGGACATACCACTATTTTCATACAAATCTCGGGGACATCATTGTCCCCTGGGTCACCCACGAAATAGAAGCTAAACAAAATAAAATAAATATGGCAATTATACCATTATTGACTACAAAAATCTAGGGTTTTGAAAAGTATACTAATAAAACTTATAAGGAAAAATAATCAGTTTTTTAATTATTTCTGTTTTCATAGAAAGTAGCAGAAAATCGTTAACAAAAAAAAGTTGATTGACCCACTTACTTCCTTTTGGCTCTGGACCACAGCTCAGTCAACACGAAGTCGAGAATCCGCTCCATGTTTAGCTGATTCGGCATGTACATGTCATCCTCTGTAATAAACAAAGCTTTTGAACATATATATACCTCTATACCTACCTGACTGGTCAGATCAGTTTACCAAAATCGTTATTTCGTAGTAGCAAAATTCCCATTCGCATTTTTCCCTAATGCTTTTTTTCCCACTATGGTTTTGGGTACGTATCAACATATATAAAGTTTAAAACAAATAATGGACGAAATACATAATTGTATTTTGATATAATGCAATTTCTAGGAAATTCTCAACTTTACAGGATTTTCATAAAATAAACCTAACCTAACCTAAACCTAAAGTAAAGTAAGGGGAGAACGGATTCAACATCTTACTTATCCGACCCAATTGTCAACCTCACCTGCTCGCGCTCGTGGTTCGCAAGGACCGGCTGGCGGCGGCGCCCTTCGGGATGTCGTGGTGCTCCCTGCTAGATAACGGACGAGGCTCTGGCGACCGAGTCAATGGCGGTATAACCATTCCCAACTGGGCAACCAGTTGATGAGGTCACAGCGGCCTTAGGTATTAAATAGACCTTAAAATGCCTGGTGCAGAAGGCAACGGGAGACCACTGCACTATAAATCCCTAGTAGTTAGCAATGGAAAAGTCCAATATAGCCACGGCCCCGAGTGCCCGGCGGCCCTTTAATGGGTCAGGGGTGCTAAGAATCCCCGGGTGGAGTAGTATTAGGGAGTGGACCGGGATCAGAAGTGCAGAGCAACTATTCCGGATGGCTCAAGACAGGGAGAAGTCTTCAGAGCTAACGGCCAACCTCCAGTAATGGAGTGGCACTTTCAGAAGGAGAAGAAGCACCTAAACCAATCTGTAGATTACACGATTAAAAAAATTCGTTTAATCAATAGTTTCATAGAAAACTTTAGTATGTATTATGACTATGACCATTATGTATTTCGTCCATTATTTGTTTTAAACTTTATATGTATATTTTGATACGTACCCATGGTTTTTTACTGAAGCTTAATTTTACATTCGCGTTTTTTTTCCTAACTTTGAATGAATGAATGAAATTTTATTTTCAAGATAACATAGATCTCATCATTGTTAGCACACTTACAATTTTAAAATCTTAAAATAATGTTAGTATGTAGTTATAAAATGGAATTAATAATTAAAAATTTAAATCAATATTTCAATTAAAAATCAGAATCAAAGTAAAATAAAACGAAATTAATAATTAAAAGTCAAAAGTAAAATTTACATTAAAAAAGAAAATAAGTACATTTAAAAATCAAATTAATTAATTATAATTGAAAAACAAAATTAAAAATTAAATTAAATTAATAATCAAAATCAAATTAAATAATTAAACAAAATAATCAATATCGCCTGATCAAGACACGAGACACACACTCATGCAGTTTGTATAGATGCCCGATCAGCGGACAGTTCCATCTACACGCAAATGTACTCAGGAGGCCGTTGGTGGTACTCTGCAGTCGGTGCAACAGGGATGCCGCTCTATTACGCATTATGGCGTAAAAATCATCAATGCGGGCATCTGCGAACATTCCTGATGCACTACAGAATCGTGGCAAACCTAACATTATCCTGAATGCATTATTATATTGTATGCGCAGTCCATTGTAAGATCGCTGCGTATAACTATTCCACAGGCTGCAGGTATAAAACGATTGGCAATATAACTTTAATCGACAAAATATGAACTACATATTACAAAACTCTTCATACTTCAAAAACACGGGTCTGACGGTTTCAGCCTTTCTAAACAGCACATCGTTAAATGAAAGAAAGCAACAAACAGAAGCTATGTTAAGAGCCCGCCAAGAAGGTAAACATGCCGTAATACGGAACAATAAGCTGATCATTAATGGAAAGGAAGTAAAACTAAGGCCTGAATCTGAAGTCCCCGCTACTGCTGAAACCACAATGACTCAGAATTTGAACCCAATACCTCATGCATCAACATCAAACTCTAACCAGGATCACGAACAGGCTGAAATTAAGAACAACTCATCACAAGGGATAAATATGTCACGTACTTTTTTTCGAAAGTAATGACCATGAAAATAAAGATTACCAATTAAAAATACTTTTTCAAAATATGCAAAGTGTATATAATAAACAACACTTATTGGAAGAATTTATTCATCAGAATCATATTTACCAAGCCTTATGTATTTCGGAATCTTGGCTATGTAAAAGTAAATTAAATCTTATACAAGTCAGTGGATACAAAACAGCTGCATCGTTTTGCCGAGAGGAAAGAGCCGGCGGCGGGGTGCTCATATTGCTGCAGGACCACATCGAGTACACCGAAAAGACCGACATCTCAAATATGTCAATTGAATACGTATTGGAAGTATGCGCCGTTGAAATCATTGAGTACAACTTGCTATTGGTTACTATGTACTGGAATAGAAGGGAAACTAACTTATTTTATACCAGGCTGGAACATATTTTAAAATACATAAATAAAAAGTATCCTAAGCATAATTTAGTAATAGGAGGAGATTTTAACATAAACATATTAAATAAAGATTCACATACATTCAACTTTTTAGACCTTATGTACGAATACAAACTTACACAACATATAAAGCAACCCACACACATTACACAAACTACGTCCACATGCCTAGATTTAATATTCACTAACATTTATAACAAAGATTTATATACTACTGTCGAGGAATTAGGATTTTCTGATCATCTGGGAACAGTCTTACATACAAAATTACAAAGAACGCAACAAAAACAAATTAAATGGAATATAGAAAAACGGTTTTTTAATAATAACAACATAAAACAATTTAAAGCGTCATTAAGTACAGTGAAGTGGTCGGAAATTATTGTTCCGAATAAAAACGTAAATGAAAATTATGCAGCTTTTAGTGAAAAGTTATCAATCATATTGAATCAGTATATTCCAAAACGAAAAGTTAATCTGAAAGCAGGTCCTAAAAAACATTGGTTAACAGCAGGACTTAGGATATCTTGTAAAAATAAAAGATTATTAAAAATATTCATAAATAAATCAAATAATTCGATATTGCGAACATACTATAAAAAATATGAAAAAATATTAAAAAAATCAGTTAGTATATCGAAAAAAATAATGTACATTAATAAACTTAAAACTTCTTGTAATAAAATAAAAACAATGTGGACTATAATAAATGAAAGAACGAATAAATCTCTAAAAAAGGACAAAAGTAACATCAATTTACTATCTAATAACAAACTTATCTCAAACCCAAAAGAAGTAGCTAATATCTTCAATGAGTTCTTTATATCGATAGGAAAAACAAACGGAGATGCAAATGACACAAAACTACCTGTCAGACGGTCTGTTTTGTGCCCTACTGAGAACACGATG